>VZQC01000355.1:163875-360775 GCA_009823505.1 Rhizomys pruinosus
CCTCGCTGGTGCACGGCTGGCCTCATCTCCACCACCCTCCCTGGTGCACGGCTGGTCCCATCTCCACCACCCTCGCTGGTGCACGGCTGGTCCCATCTCCACCATCCTCGCTGGTGCACAGCTGGCCCCATCTCCACCACCCTCCCTGGTGCACGGCTGGTCCCATCTCCACCATCCTTGCTGGTGCACGGCTGGTCCCATCTCCACCATCCTCGCTGGTGCACGGCTGGTCCCATCTCCACCATCCTCGCTGGTGCACGGCTGGCCCCATCTCCACCATCCACCCCACTTGTTCCTCTTGTGCCTTTGATCTCCACCTCACTTACCTACATCTTGCGGCCAGTATTCTGGCATGGTACATTGCTCAAGAAACATAGTGGCTTGTTTCTTCTACCTGCCTAGGAGTTGGTTCCCATCTCTCTAACAACACAAACCTACTCCTCACCTCTATTCTCAGCCCAAGGGTTGAGTTCAAGGATGGCAAACCTGTAGCTCCAGCAACAGGCGAGCAACCGTGGCACAGACAGTTAAGACTTCCATCTCTCTGGCCCCAAAGGAAGAGCTTACTGGAGCAGAGCAGACCAGGGAGGACAAGTCCTGGATTCTGCCCACACCACTGAGACCTCAGGGAACCCAGCCTACACTGGCCAGATGACCTTGCAAAGTTTTTCCATCGCTAGCAATTAAATAGAAATTCAGTTTCGGGCTGGAGAGATAGCCTAGCAGTTAAGAGCACCAACTGCTCTTGCAGAGGACCCAGGTTCGATCCCCAGCACCCACATGGAGGCTAAGAACCGTCTGCAACTCCAATTCCAGGAGAACTCCAGTTCCAGGGGAATCCGAGACCCTCTTCTGACCTCTGCAGCATTGCACGACACAGGTGCACAAACCTACATGCAGACAGTACACTCATACACATATAAAAATAAATAAAATTAAAAAATAAAATAAAATAAAATAGAAATTCAGTTTGCAGCCTAATCCAGGCTTGAGTTGGTTTCCTGTGAGTGGTACTCTGAAGTGTTGAATGAAAATAAGTCTCTCACCGAAACCCAAACATTATTTCATCATGGCGAAGGTGAGCATCATCATCAATAGACAGGATGGCCTCTGTCTCTATCTCATTCCAGGGCAAGAATCGATTGTTCAAACTGTTCTTCTCAGTACGGACCACCTGTGTGTGACAAGGAAGGAAACAAATGAGAAATCAATGCTGCATTAAAGAAGGCAACCCCCCAAGTATCTGTTAAGCCAAAGAAGAATGTGGCTAAATTTACTCAATAGTTGGTCTGATGACTACCACTACTAATATGTGAACTCTAGCATATCCTTTCAAGAATAGAAACTGCCTTGGAATTCAGGAACTGTCTAGCATTCTGTATTTCAACCTTTGTTCACTGCTAGATAATCTTCCTATAAAACAAACTAAAGCTGAGAGTTATTTTGCGTGGGTGATAAAACGCCATCCAGCAAATCAAGATTCCCATGGAACATGGGGTGCCAGGGCAGAGCTGGGCCCGGACCCCTCCAGCAAATCAAGATTCCCATGGAACACGGGGTGCCAGGGCAGAGCTGGGCCCGGATCCCTCCAGCAAATCAAGATTCCCACGGAACACTGGGTGCCAGGGCAGAGCTGGGCCCGGACCCCTCCAGCAAATCAAGATTCCCACGGAACACCGGGTGCCAGGGCAGAACTGGGCCCGGACCCCTCCAGCAAATCAAGATTCCCACGGAACACTGGGTGCCAGAGCAGAGCTGGGCCAGGACCCCTCCAGCAAATCAAGATTCCCACAGAACACGGGGTGCCAGGGCAGAGCTGGGCCCGGACCCCTCCAGCAAATCAAGATTCCCACAGAACACCAGGTGCCAGGGCAGAGCTGGGCCCGGACCCCTCCAGCAAATCAAGATTCCCACAGAACACCGGGTGCCAGGGCAGAACTGGGCCCGGACCCCTCCAGCAAATCAAGATTCCCACAGAACACCAGGTGCCAGGGCAGAACTGGGCCGAGACCCCTCCAGCAAATCAAGATTCCCACGGAACACTGGGTGCCAGGGCAGAGCTGGGCCCAGACCCCTCCAGCAAATCAAAATTTCCACGGAACACCGGGTGCCAGGGCAGAACTGGGCCCGGATCCCTCCAGCAAATCAAGATTCCCACAGAACACCCGCTGCCAGGGCAGAGCTGGGCCCAGACCCCTCCAGCAAATCAAGATTCCCACAGAACACTGGGTGCCAGGGCAGAGCTGGGCCCAGAAACCTCCAGCAAATCAAGATTTCCACGGAACACCGGGTGCCAGGGCAGAGCTGGGCCCGGATCCCAGCTCAAGTCCACCCCCGCTCATAAACATTAAAAAACTCAAAAATCCCCTGAGTCTATGTTATTTCTGACCCCCAATTTTAAGTCCATTTCAAGGTGGCTAACCTTTTTTTTAAAAAAGAGCATTATCAGGTCAGCTTTTTAGTGCTGACCTACAGTGAGTGCTCTTATAGAAAAACTTTGTCTTTCAGAATGGCCACTATAACGTTTCCTGAGATGTCACATTTGGGGCTAGCGAAGCATTTGAGTAGTTTCTTTTTTTTATTTTCGTATGTGTATGAATGTACTGTCTGCATGCAGGTTTGTGCATCCATGTCGTGCAATGCTGCAGAGGTCAGAAGAGGGTGTCGGATTCCCCTAGAACTGGAGTTAAAGAAGGTTCTCAGCCGTCATGTGGGTGCTGGAAATCGAACCCTGGTCCTCTGCAAGATCAGTCGGCGCTCTTAACCGCTAGGCCATCTCTCCAGCCCCTCCAGCTATGTGACTTTTTATGTGTGAGCTAATTGAAGCTTTAAAAAAAATGTTCAATGAGGGGCTAGAGAGATGGCCTAGTGGTTAAGAGTACCGACCGCTCTTGCAGAGGACCTGGGTTTGATCCCTGGCACCCACATGGCGGCCGAGAACCGTCTGAAACTCCAATTCCAGGAGAGCTCCAGTTCCAGGGGAATCTGACTCCCTCTTCTGACCTCCACAGCATTGCATGACCCGGGTGCACAAACTTGCATGCAGACAGTACATTCATACACATACGGAAATAAATAAAATTAATAAAATAAAAAAAAATGTTCAATGAAACTAAGAATTGTGTCCTCAGCCAATCCAAATTCAACTAATTTATCTACCGAACGTGACCCAAATATGCAAAGCAGGAGTAGGCAAGTTCATTTAACCCCTACCGCAGATAAGCACAGTTCATCTCCAGTGCGGCTGTTGCTTTTCGATGCCTTGTCATAGAAATCACACTGGTCCTCTGATGACTTCGGTTTGCACCATAGTGTTTTTAGCTACTAGTCTTACTAAAGAGGAAGTATCACTTTATTCTCAAAAGCAAAGAGAATCTCATAGGGAATTCATCTTCTTAGAAAGCCAGAATGGTCACCTTACTTTCCTCAGACCCTCTAGCATACAGTGAGGATCCCCTCAACACACCACAACCTATCACTGTATCCCAGATCTAGAAGCATAAGTTCAAATGCATTTCCAGATCTTGCCATAGTCTTCCGCCTGAAAACCTCTTTCTGTTCTACCAAGGCTGTTTTCATTCTGGTTTGCACCCCAACATCCAGCCCCGTGTATCTGAATGAATCACCACTATGTTTATACAGCAGCCTCCTGACACTTTACTCCATACATTCCAGTGAATTTAGACTCCAACTAACTCACAGGTGGAAAGTGCTAGGGGTCACACAGTCCCAGTTTCACTTTATACATGGAAAGATTAGGCCCAGATGACAATGTCACACACCAGCAACTGTGTGAACGAGTCTCACGCCTCTCACTCAAATCTGGCCCTTTGTCTGCTGAACTGGTATTAACTTTACAAATGTCTTCAAATCAAAAACTACCATGGAAAATGAATTATTAATTTTTGTACCCTCAAGGAAAAAATGTTGCCAATTACAAAAGCATGAGAAATAAGGGATCATTTGGAATGTTACTCCATTAAAGAGCTTTTTTAGGGAGACGCCATAACACGCCAGGCCAGAACAAGGAGAAATATGACGATGATGAGGTCGTTCCCCAACTGTAAATTGGAGACAACTATTGTAGAGGTAATCTCTTATAAAACCGGTAAAACTGCTTTCTTTAATTGACTACTAGACATGGGAACTGTGGAAGGGATTACTCTCTGTTCAGAACCAAATATAATACTAAAGTCCTAGGGCTATGCACTCAGGCAAAATATATTAATACAGGAGCTCTGACATCAGCAATGGATTGTTCTACCAGGTGGATGTTGGCCAGGGGATCCAAGGCCCCACAAAAGGTAAGGGCTCCTTGCCTCTAAGTTGGGATACCTACAGGAGGAGAGGCAATAAGACCCTGCTGCCGAAGACCTGACGTTAACATGGGAGGGATGTATTGAGACCACACATGCAAGTGTACAGATGGCCTCTGGAATGCCAGAGAGTGTTACCAAAGGCCACTAAACCAATAAAGCAAATATGGGTCTCCCTGAGTCAAGCAAGACTCCACCGTCAGCACCAGCTACACCTCACCTGCCTGGAAATACTGTGCAGCAGAGGCAGCCACTTGGCCTGACATCCAATATCAATGCTATTAGTCCTCTTAACCTGAGAAAAACCATGCCTGATCCACGTCAGAATTCTTCTACAGGTAAGAGTAACCAGGTTTAAACCCTACAATGAAACTCAGGGGAAATTGGCTAAAATGAACATTATGCCAACATGTTTTCTAGGCGTAAGTAACTCTACCATAACTATTTAGGGCCGAATACCGATAGAGCAAATTGTCTCATGAGGAGAGCGAAAGGCCTAGGACATAACTTGCGCCCCATTGAACGGAAACAGCCAGAAGTGACCGAGTCAAGCAACAACCCAAGAGAGGGACAGGTACCATCCACCGGCCCTGTTGCGAAGCCGTTTTAGGTTAATAACATACTGAAAGGCGTCAAAATGAAGGGTCGATGAGGGAACGGAACGACACATTATGGGAGCTGTGACACTTTCCATTTGTTGAGCACTAGATCATGGAAAAATCAACCACCTCGTCACCGCCACTTGGGTATTGGGCGGAGCTGTATATGTCATTGCCAAACAAGCATCGCCAAATAGGAGGGGTGGCGCAGAAGTAGAGCACTCATCCATCATAGATTAACGCGAATAACAAAAGAAGTGAAGAATTAAAATAACAACCGAGAGAAAGATCTGCCAGACAAGGCATGTGTGTTACGAATGTCCTTTATTGCATTCTGAGATGAGTTACGGAGGGATCGGGGTTGTTTGTTTGGTTATTTGTTTAATAATATTACATAAGCTTTGAACTGTAATCATGATATAAATATGGTTTTAATGAAATAGCACAAAGCATTCAATAAAAACTAATAAATTCTTTAAACAAAAAAACTAATATATAATATAATAAAAGTAAATTGTATTAATCTATATACTAGCACAATGAAAGACATGAACCAACCAAAAATAAAGAGCCTTCTTTTTAGTACTTAAAGTGTGCACTCAGCGCCTACAATTGATGCTTCCAGCCCGGGTCAAGAAAAAAAGACCTTACTACAGACACGCTGCATCGCCCTTATGTGCAACGCCCCAGCAAGATGGGAAATAGTCCTTACGCAGTTGTGGGACCTGTTTTAAAAAAACATGCGTTGTATAGACCATGGGGGTCTCAACTGAGCTTCAGATGCGTGTGATCACAAGCACAAGGAATGTCAAGGGCCCAAGTGCTAGGAAAGAAATAATGAAGGTTGTCAGACTGGGTTAAAAGAGATACAAGAAGACACCGGACATGACACAACACACACACTTCAGAATTTGACTGAACACGCTGGGGACGGTGCTCCGATGTGGCACGAGAGCATGCATGTATGAATGAGGTTTGATCCTCAGAGCCAGGACAAGAGAAGAAGAGAGGGAGGGGGGAGGAGTAGGGGGGAGAAGGGAGAGAGAGGGAGAGTGGAAGGGGAGGAGAGGAAGAGAGGGAAAGGGCAGAAAACACAATGAATCCACATTGTGGTCAGTGATTAACAGGCTTCCCTAGGAAAGTGTGAGGCTTGATCCTCGGTAGCGACGAGAGAGGAGGAGACAGAGAGGCAGGGAGGGAGGGTAAGAAGCACGAAGAGCAAGAAAGGGAGGGGCAGGGGAAAAGGAGAAAGAGAAGAAAAAAAAAAAAAAGAAAGAGGTGGGAGGGGAGGGAGGAGTGGGGAGGAAGGGAAGAAGCGGACCCTTAGGAGATCAGTCTATCGACAAAACGGCGTCCAAACTCTAGTCCCCCAACACAGAGAAACAACATTTAGTGCTTATAATGACCTGCACCCCTCAGGCCACGGCACAGACCGACCTGAGTTCACGTCCTACCTGGTGTCCGCTGTGTACCTTGAGTAGGGCAGGCCACAAATGGAATTTAGTCTAGATTCACAGCCAGGTTTCTGAGTAAGTTTGCTTCAAGGTGTCAAGAAGTCAAAGAGGGAAGAACAGAGAGAGGTTTGTCTGCAAAGGCTGGCCTACAAGGTGTGTGCCTTTCAAATCCCAACACTAGAAGCAAGTTTCATATCCAGCCTTGGGCTACAGACAACCCTCTTTTCTTTTTTTTTTTTTTTTATTTATTTTTGTATGTGTATCAATATACTGTCTGCATGTAGGTTTGTGCACTCGTGTCGTGCAATGCTGCAGAGGTCAGAAGAGGGTCTCGGATTCCCCTGGAGCTGGAGTTCTCCTGGAATTGGAGTTACAGATGGTTCTCAGCCGCCATGTGGGTGCTGGGGATCGAACCTGGGTCCTCTGCAAGAGCAGTCGGTGCTCTTAACCACTAGGCCATCTCTCCAGCCTCAGAAACCCTGTTTTCAAAACAAAAACAAAAAATTCTGGCCTCAAAGCTCTAGTGTTTTCTGGCTATGGCTAAAGTAAAGCTCAGCCACCGCCAGGCTGGGCACCAAATCAAGACAAAACACTCAGCATTTCTAAATGCACACACAGACCAGCACTGGCCCGGAGGAGTTTGAGAAAAATAGCCTGCACGTGAAAGAAAGAGGCCAACCAGAAGGAATCTAAGAGGCCAACCAGACGGAATCTAAGAAAGAGGCCAACCCGAAGGAATCTAAGAAAGAGGCCAACCAGACGGAATCTAAGAAAGAGGCCAACCAGAAGGAATCTAAGAAAGAGGCCCATTTTTGTTGATGTCTGTTTCAAACTCGAACAGTGCCCCCTAACCATAAAAAACTGGCTTTTTCTTCATATTTCACAGGACAGTGCTATTACAAATTCTAGGATTCACTTTGGTAACTTGTGAACATAAGGACCAAGTCATTGCTTTAATCACCAGGAAGCCACGAACCAGAACCAACAGAGCACAGTGCCTGGCACGTCTTACAAATACATAGATGAGCTGGGCATGGTGGCACACGCCTTTATCCCAGCACTCCAGAGACAGAGGCAGGCAGATCTCTGTGAGTTCAAGGCCAGCCTGGTCTAGAGAGTGAGTTCTAGGCCAGCTGGGGCTACAGGGAGACCCTGTCTCAAAAAGACCAAATAACAACAACAAAAAACCCAAATACAGGGGCTGGAGAGATGGCCTAGCAGTTAAGAGCGCTGACTGCTCTTGCAGAGGACCCACATGGTAGCTGAGAACCATCTGTAACTCCAGTTCCAGGGGAATCCAACACCCTCTTCTGACCTCCGCAGCATTGCATGACATGGGTGCACAAACCTACATGCAGACAGTACATTCATACACATAAAAAATTTAAAAAAACCCAAATACATGGATGAATAAGTGAATAAATAGAAACAGGAGACAACTCAGCCCTGCCATATTCAATATTCAATATACTGAATAATATTAAATATAGTCTATATTCAATATACTGAATAATATTAAAGACTGACATCTACAGAGGAACCAGGAAACCTTTCAGCATTTAATCTTGTTTAACCCAGGCTAGCCCTTGAAATTGTACTCCCCCTGTCTTCTTCAGTACTTAACTGCTGAGATTACTCATATATGACATCACACTTGACTTCTTATCTTGCTTTCTAGAGCAACAAATCTATACCTATGTAGTCAAGTTGGGAGCAATGCTAATTCCCTTGTTTCCCTGAGTGTGCGCTCTACCACAGTGCTAAAATGGCAATCCTGGCCTAGTAAAGTCAGTGATCTTTTATGCACTCAGTGAGTTGTCCTTTTCCTAACAGCCTCCAGCCTCTAACAGGGAGCATGCATATGCACTTCTGCACCAAACCTTGGTTCAGTCATCATACAGACAGGAGACAGAAACAGCGGCCTATTCCTCTAACTTAAAGTAGACCCCAGAGCTCAGCAATGAAGAAAATGGGGCCTGCCTCAGGTGTGTAACACAAGCACCCACGTGAAGCAGCCTGAGGTGAGCACCAGAGGAAAAGGGGAGGGGCCAAAGGAGGAAATCTGAAGGGAAAGGAATAAATTTATTTTCATCCTAACTTGAAATATGAGGCTAAAGCATATGCCTATGTTTTAAGGAGCCAAGTCTGTTTAACCTGTAGAAGAGGCGCTGAGGACCCCTGTGAACCTGCAGGAAAACCAGTGCAAACAAGTGGGACCACACAGCATTGAGACAATCAGAAGCTGTTCATAAGCTGGCTCAGAAGCATGCCCAGAACCCAGTGCCCAGAAGGCTGAAGCAGGAAGGTCATGAAAGCAAGACCTGCTGGGATAGAAACAGCAGATTCTGACCGACACAGAGAGAAGCTGCTCTCCAAACAAGGAAGTCGTTGTTGACCTTGAGATCAGTACAGCCTCTCCTAGTCTGTTACATATGTATTTTGTAGATTCTACTTTTACACATTATACATATATATATTACTTATAACCTTATATTTACTTATAAACAAGTCTGTGCCTTTTCAAGAAATTTAGGCTTGGTAAAAAAGGGGAAATAAGGGGCTGGAGAGATGGCCTAGAGGTTAAGAGCACCGACCGCTCTTACAGAGGACCCGGGTTCAATCCCCAGCACCCACATGGCGGCCGAGAACCGTCTGAAACTCCAATTCCAGGAGAACTCCAGTTCCAGGGGAATCCGACACCCTCTTCTGACCTCCGCGGCATTGCACGACACGGGTGCACATACTTGCATGCAGACAGTACATTCATACACATACAGAAATTAAAAAAAAAGGGGGGGGGGAAATAAGCCAGGCCTGATGATGCACACCTTTAATCCCAGCAGAGGCAGGCAGAGCTCTGTGAATTCGAGGACAGCCTGGTCTACAGAATGAGTTCCAGACCAAGTGGACCTATAGGGAGACCCTGTCTCAAAAAAAAAAAAAGGAAATATGTACCAAATTACGACTAGAAACCCTGAGACCTATTCTAGTTTAGGTATTAATTAGTGAAACAGCCAGAGCAGCCCTACTGTGATAGTAAAAAGTACAGCTTAACTAATAGGCAAATCATAAGGAACCCACTTCCCACAAGTCGTCACACAGCCCAGCTAGGCAGCAGCTCTGTAAATTTCTACAATTCTTGCTTATTAAACTTGTGGTTCCTATGGCTTGGTAATTTTCCCGTGCAGTCATGCAGCCCATTCTCAGATGGGAAGAGAAAGACTCAATGCTAAAAACTGCCAAAGGAAAAACCCAGACCTCCCAGACACACACAATCCCAGTGAAGCAGCGCCGCCTTCTTTGCTCTGGTGACGCCGCGTGAGGTTTCGCCATATGGCACAATTCACTTGGCAATCGCGTCTTTAGGCAATCATCATCCAATTATGCACAGGATATTTTTGATAGAGAGCACACAGATTAAAAAACAAAGCTTACTGAGTTTCTGAGGAGCAACCTTTACAATGGCCTCTCCTCCCCCTGGATGTTTACCCAGATCTAAAGCCTCTTAGCAGCTGAACGTGGGGAGGTGACCAGGCCTGCGAAGGCTCCACAGAGAGGTTTTTGTCTACTCCTCTCTCCTCTGCACTAACAGACTCACAGGAAAATAACTCTGATGGCATGGAACAAAATCCCCCAAATGGAGACGTCTCCACATTCACTTCCAACAATCTCATATCTCTAAAGTTTTCTTTGTAGAGGGGAAAAAAAAAAAAAAAGGTGCATTCTGCATTCCAGCCTTTCCAATTCCAGAGACCTTGGAATCGCCTATGGACATGATATGTCCATCTCTGAATGCAACATCTCCACCACCACTACCCTGGTCCCGGCCACAAAGACCCCTCCCCTGGGTCACCGGATGTTTCTGGCTGCTTGCTCATCTTCCCCACGCTCCCACACAAATCAGGAAATCCACCCAGCTGAGCATCCTGGCACTAGGACACAGGTCTGACTGCGGACCAGGGCTCACACACTCCTAAGCATGCAACCAGCTCCCATCTCCCACCTCATTTCAAGCTTTCTCGGCCTCAGTCCTGCCCAGAGACACAAGGGCTACCTGCCACATTGCCACAGGCTGTGTTCTTGAGAGCTCCCTGCCCCTTCCTCTACAACTCCAGGTTCTGTTCACGACACCCCCTCTTCAAAGAACCCTTAGGAGTGACCTTCTGTAAATCAGAAAATGAAAACTACAGACTACGGGACTAGCTGCTGAGACTGCTCTAGACGAGCATGATGTGCAGAAGGGCCATGCCTCCAGTGAGCTGCCCTCCACCATCCTAGCTGGACACCAGAGCACAGACACTGCTCCCAGAAGGCCATCCTGCTCACTGGTCTCCAGAATCTAACATAGCCACCTAGGGTCGCTGGGGAAACCAGCCAGAAGAAAGGAGTAACACAGACCGCAACTTTTGGTGGGACTGTGTCAAATAGGGATTATCTAGACATTTCTGCTTCTAGGAGGGTTAGGAAAACTCCTTCCAGACTCAGTCCCCTTACAGAAGACAATGATAAATTCTGAACCAAAGAAAGAAAAGAAAGAAAAGAAAAGAAAAGAAAAGAGAAAAAGAAAAAGAAAAAAAGGGCTGGAGAGATGGCTCAGCAGTTAAGAGCACTACCTGCTCTTGTAAAGGACCCAGGTTTGCCTCCCAGCCCCCACATGGCAACACAAACCTACATTCATACACATAAAAAATAAATAAATAAAATTAAAATGAAAAGAAATAAATCCAAAAAAAATTTTTTTTTAATTTTCTAGGAAAATGTGAATTCCTAAACATAAAAAAAAAAAAGACTGAGAGAAAGATGCAGGACAGTTATGGCAGAGTGCATGAACTGGGGTGAGGTGGGGGGAAAGGAAAGGGGAATGTGCCTAAATTGAACTGAGAAATGATGTGTGAAATACACAAAACAGCAATAAAAGCATTATAAAAAAAATTTCTTAAAGGAAGACAGAAAATGGAGGGGAAGGAGCCAAAATCTGGAAAGACTGAAGGGTGATGCCGCTTTAGCCTATCGGCCAGATGTGCTCTGAAGGGCAGCTGGGACAGTCACATAAAACCCAGTCTTCTGACTTGAAAAATAAGAGGGGAGACTTTGGGGCAGTCACTCTTCCTGAAAAGAAAGGATTACAAATTCCAGAGAGGGCAGAGCCAGAACCAGGAGTTGCAGTGTCACCTAGACACCCTCTGCCTCTGCCCACATGCACCCTAGGCAACCTGGAGACCTGCAATAAGCCAGCCAGCTAAGCACAACTCAACTGATACTTGAACAACCATTCAAGAACCAAAGCTTTCTACTTCTGTGCAACCAATAGCTGCCTGCAAAAACAAAACACCAGCACTTTCAGAATAAAAATCAAGGAGAATCATGCCATGTCATAACATAAACAACTGAAAACCAAACAGAGGAAATCTTGGAAGCAGCCAGAGAAAAAACATGTCTTACATACAAGAAAACAGAAATCTGAAAAGCCACGAGCATGTCACCAGCAGCGGCGGTGCATCTCTGACAGTGATGCTCCCCAAATTAGTAGGACGAGAGAGCTTCAGAAGACAGGATGCCCAGCTTCTTGGCATTTGGAATGACTTGCATTAGGAATCTTTCCAGTTATGCAATACTTCTAAAGGATTAGGTCACTACCTCCAAAGGAGCTAAGGGCAGAGGGAAGAGCGGACAGCCAAACACCACATCTCTTCAGACATCCTACACTACTCAGAAGCAGAGCCCACCCTTCTTGACTCTCCAAAAATGGCCTCTTTGGCTCGGCATGGTGGCGCACACCTTTCATACCAACACTCAGGAGGCAGAGGTAGGCGGATCTCTGTGAGTTCAAGGCCAGCCTGGTCTACAGAGTGAGTTCCAGGCCAGCTGGGACTAAAGGGAGACCCTATCTAAAACACCAATAAAATAAAATAAAATAAAATAAATTGCCTCTTTATCCAGATAACTGCCCTGGAGCTGAAATTTTCTTCATAAAGAGCACATGGAACCAGTGTCCAAGGACAGAGGTAGTAAAGATCACCTTCACTCCAAGCCAGACCCCTCTACTATGTAAATCACTAGAAAAGAGTGGGAATTTTATTACATAAGACCCACCATCAACCATATACCACCTAAGACAATCCTCCACTTAAATAGCTAAGACTCCAGAGTCTACAGCTGACACACCCAGCACCTGTGCCTAGTGCCTGCCTGGGAACAGGGCATATGCAAATCACAATCTGCCCTGCGTTTTCTTCAGTGGCATGGATGTTCCTACGTTGATTCCTGTAGCCAGTATGCTGACTTCAATTCATCTTCCCTGAAGGTCTAAAGTCTTTGAAACTGCCTGGGAAGCACCCTACAGTTTACAAAGACCTGTTAACCATAGCATAATGAATAGGTTGTGCCTGCATCAAGGTGGAAAAGCCACTTTTGAAAAACATTATAATAGAGAGGGCCCTTTTCCTCTGGGGAAGAAAGTGCCAAGGTATCTCTAGCCCTGACACTGCTTAAACCCAAGGGTCAGCAATCTCAACTGCTGCTCTAAACACCTGCCTCTCTTAAGCAGAAAGCATAGTCCAAATATTTAACTAGAGTGAAACTCTCGAACTTGAAACCCTTTCCTTCTTTCTAAATAGGAAAGACTGCATACCTGCTCCAGAAAGAGTGTTAGAATGGCCTCTATTTGGAGAGGTTCTGGCACCTCCAAAAGGGCACTGTATTATTCCAAAGGACTGCCCAGCAATCCCAGAGGACTACTCTGTTCCCACCAGAGTTAAAGGATTAGTTCTGGCAAGTTCTCTGGTGGATTTCAGGCATTATTTACAGGGCAGCAGCAGCTCCCCCAGACTCAACTAGAAAGGCCACTAAACCAATAAAGCAAATATAGGTCTCCTTGAGTCTAGCAAGACTCCTCCGTCAGCAGCAGCTACACCTCATCTGCCTGGAAATACTGTGCAGCAGTGGCAGCCATATGCCCGTATATCCCAAATCTAATTGGTTATTAGCTCTCTCCTTGGAGGAATAACCCATGGCTGATGCCACAAGCTTACACCCTCTAGCGGTTAGGAGATGTTATAAGCCACAGTAAGACCCTGTCATATATTACAGAAAAAAATGTAATTCATAGATTAACATACCATCCAAATACCTATGTCTATACCAAAGTAACCTACCATAACAATTAGTACTGTTTAAATACCTATATCTCTAATTGCCTGTGCTTCATTAGTAGGACTGAAAGGTTATTCCTGGATAAACTGTCAGACCATGAAAGGAAACAGCCAGAATTGACCAGAGTCCAAGACAACAGCTCCAGAGAAAGTAGACTGTTTTGCTTCTCATCCACCTGTGCCCCTTTTCTAAGCCTAGGGAACAATCTGCAGAAGAGGGGGCATGGTAGAATGTAAGGGCTGCGATTGGGGTGAATGGTGAAACTACAGCAATATAGTCTGGACACTTATTTGATCAACTTGATTGAACATACAAGCCCCCCAGCTGGATGGTGGGACCCTTGGGCTGTGTGGGTTTGGGCACACTGCTTGCAAATTGGTTTTACATGAAGGATGCTTGTACTCATAAATTATTACTTATTGTTAAAAAATGAAAAAAAAAGAAAAAGTAATAGAAAAAGAAAAAAAACTGGAGAAAAGCAGGCAGCAAAGGCTGCTCCAAGATCCCAAGTGAGCAGTCCTGCCTTTCACAGAGCAAGTGCACACATGCACACACACAGACTACATGGCAAGTGCACACATGCACACACACAGACTACATGGCAAGTGCACACATGCACACACACACAGACTACATGGCAAGTGCACACACACAAACTACATGGCAAGTGCACATACAGAGACTACATGGCAAGTGCACACACAGAGACTACATGGCAAGTGCACACATGTGCACACAGAGACTACATGGCAAGTGCACATGTGCACACACACAGACTACATGGCAAGTGCACACACAAACAGACTACATGGCAAGTGCCCACGTGCACACACAGACTAGATGGCAAGTGAACACATGCACACACAGAGAGACTACATGGCAAGTGCACACATGCACAAACATAGAGACTAGAAGGCATGTGCACACATGCACAAACACAGAGACGAGATGGCAAGTGCACACACAGAGACTACATGGCAAGTGCACATGTGCACACACTCAGAGACTAGATGGCAAGTGCACACATGCACACACAGACTAGATGGCAAGTGCACACGTGCACACACACAGACCACATGGCAAGTGAACACATGCACACACAGAAAGACTACATGGCGAGTGCACACATACACAAGCATAGAGACTAGAAGGCATGTGCACACATGCACAAACACAGAGACGAGATGGCAAGTGCACACATGCACACACAGAGACTACATGGCAAGTGCACACACTCAGAGACTAGATGGCAAGTGCACACATGCACACACAGACTAGATGGCAAGTGCACACATGCGCACACAGAGACTAGATGGCAAGTGCCCACGTGCACACACACAGACCACATGGCAAGTGCACACACGCACAGACTACATGGTAAGTGCACATGTGCACACACACAGACTAGATGGCAAGTGCACACATACACACACATGCAGACTAATGGCAAGTGCACATGGGCACACACACAGACTACATGACAAGTGCACACATGCACACACACAGACTACATGACAAGTGCACACATGCACACACACAGACTACATGGCAAGTGCCCATGTGCACACACAGACTACATGGCAAGTGCACACGGGCACACACACAGACTACATGGCAAGTGCCCACGTACACATACACAGATGAGATGGTACTGAAAAAGGTCCACTGAGAAATTAAGTGAAATTCAGTTGAGGAAACCTATAAAAGAAATGCCCCCTTTTACAGAACACAGGCTTCTCCAATTGCTTTACAATACTAATGCTTGAGGAATTACTTCTTCAAAAATAAATGTTTGAAAACCCAGGGAATGGACCCAGCATCCCCTTCTAGACAAACACAGAATCCTCCTAAGCAGGCTTCTAAGAGTGCGTGGCCCATCAGATACTTTATCATCCTCTGCTCCTTTTTTCTAGAAAGTCCCCCAGTGCAGGATAAATGCTGGTAGTTTTAAGACCTGCTCTAAAGCCTGATGTTTAAGAGAGATACAGTGCATCTGCCTTCCCAATGGCCACGCAACAGGTGGACATACAAAGTCCTTAGAAATCATGCCCTACCCAACACACTTAGCTAAAAGTTCCCTGTAACCATGACAGACAGAGTAAAGCTCAAGAAATAACCTGAAAGATATTCTAGAAAAGATAGTTCAAGATCATCAATTCCCAAGCAGCAAATACTCAGCTTCAGTGTTCCAGAGCTTTCTAGAGTATGCTGGGAGAGGACCTGGGTCGTTTCTTGTCCCTAATCCTATGCCCTTTGTGAGTGATTAAAACAGAAGCTTCTGGACGCAGACATGCTGAACATCTCCTCTGTTACTCAGTCTCGGACCTGTCCTCTCTAGGCCCAAGATGCTGCAGATGGAGAAACAGTCATAATGACACACACTGCATACCACAGGCCCCAGCCTCCTAATAACAGCTTTCTCGTCACTGTTAGCAACAGTACAGAAGATGAGGACCTGTGCAGGGCCAGGGATTTAGGAGAGCGGGAGCCGGAGCAGAGCCGGCAAAGCCTGGAAAGGCGGCAAGTAGAAATCTCATAGGGAAAAAAGTACATAGAAGTTTATCTACAAATAAATAAACTAACTCATACTGGCATATACAAGGCCATGGGCTAGATCTCCAGCACTGTGGGGGAGAAAGAGAATATGTGTGTGTGTGTGTGTGTGTGTGTGTGTGTGTGTGTGTGTGTTGTGTGTGTGTCTCCCTCTCCATTACACGTGAGGGTAGTTAAAGCAATACAAGCTGGAAGCATTAAGCATGAGATACTATTTTGGGCTGTAAACACACTGCCCATTTCCTGTTACCATGATGGGGACGCCAATGTCAGGCCACAGAAGGTCCTCCGAGGGCAGCTTGGGAGAGTTCCACACCACCACCACCTTGTTGAGGTAAGGGAGGCCATTGAGTCTCTCTAGGGAGTTCATCAGCACCTCCTCCCGCTCGTAAGTCAGCATCACCACCGTGAACTGTTCCCGGGGGACATTGCCTCCAAGTGCTGCCTGAAACTCCTTGCCGGAACCCCCAGCTCCGCCACCAATGGGCCGAAATCCAGTCCCTGAGCCCAGGAACTTGGCCTCTGAGGGCAACACGGGGTCAAAGGGGGTGTGTGGGAAAAGATGGAAAGGCCCCGGAGCAGAGTTCCAGCTGCGATAGAAGTCTGTGACAGTCAGAGTAAAGTTTCGGAGGTATTTAGGTGAGGCGTATGGTGGCTCTGTTTCCACTGGCCCCAGGTCTAGGTCCCCATTGTCCGCCATGTTGGGGTCAGTTCCAGCCGCCTTTCCTGAACGATGGGGAATCTCAGCTGCTACTTCCTCCCGGATGGGAGCAGCTGGGATCTGTATGCGAGTCCGAATCATAGCCAGCACGGTATTGAAAATACTGTCAGCGGTGGAGAAGTAAGTCTCCCAGAGAAAGCGGCCCTGCCGCCTCATGGCCAGCAGATCACTGTCTGAGAGACTCCGTAACAGGAAGTGAACCTCTGTAACACGTGGCTTGGGTACCACGAGGGCTGCCTCGTTCCACTGCAGCATGTCCTGGTATGGAAGCTGTGCCTGCTCCCCCAGAACAACTGGGACAGCGCCCACTTCAAGGGCTTCAAAGAGCCGTGTTGCACACCCAGATGAGATAATCAAGTGGGGGTCCCCCGGGGTGATGATGAGGGCAAAGGTGGAGAGCTTCAGCAACTCCAGGCGGTCTTCCCGCTCCCCACACAGTGCCCACTCAGTAGGTAGGCTGGACTTTGGCTGGTTTTTGCAGATGAATTCTACCAGGACCTGATCTAATTTGCTGTCCTGCACGGCCTTTAGGGTGGCAATGATCCTATCATCATAGTCAGCAGGAGGGTCGCCCTCCATTTCCTCTTCAAAGGAGCGGGCCTCCTGCAGGCTAGACCTCAAGGACTCAATCTTCTCACCCTGGAAGGTGAAGAGATATTTCCGCTTCACTGGCACCTGCGGTGGGATTTCCATGAAGTTGGGTTCTGACATGGCATGGACTAGCGGTGACACAACCAAATCAAAGCCTGGCCTATACTGGGCAGCATAGAAGGTGGACTGGGCCACCATGGCCCGGCCTGTACTGACATTGTACAGTAAATTCTGTGTGTCTGACTTCCGGGACAGGTTAATAATGACATGGTTGTGTCCATCTGTCCGCCAGTGTGGCAAAGAATGCAGCTGCTTTTCGAGGTCGGCAGGCCGCATGGCTACAGGCTCCTGCATCTCCCCTACCAGCACCACATACAGGCAGGCAATGTCTGCATTCTCCGTAACATAAACATTTGTCCTCCCTGCAGCCTGGAAAGCCTGCTTGACCAATGGGTCCAGATAGCTGCCAAAGGCAAACTGGTCACTATCGTAGACATAGACGGGAAAGCCAGAGGTCAGAGGACAGCGAGAGTAATCAAAACAGTTGTGCAGCCGGCAAGCCCGAGTGGCCTTGGGAGGAGGAAGGCCGGCATCGTCCTTGTCCGGGAGCAGCCGGATGGGCAGGGAGAGCTTGGGCTGGTTCTGGGCCATCAGCTCCTTGTAGGAGTGCTCCGTCTGGCTGATGACGTTCTTGAGCTGCAGTAGGTCCTGCTTGGCATTCTCGATGCTCTTCTTGCAGGCGTCAATCTTCAGGTTGAGCTTGGCAATCTCGCTGTTGAGCTCCTGCCGCTTGGCTTCCAGCTGCAATAGCTCTTCACTCACAGACTCACGGATGCGACAGAGATCCAGAACGTGCTTCACCTCACAGAGCTCGCTGCCAGCCCTTGGGCCAAAAATCCGCTTACCAGCCTCGTCAGCCTCATCCAGGGTGGTGAGGTAATAGTGAGCAATGAGGGGGAAGAAGACCAGGATGATGAAGAGTGTGAAACTGAGCCAAGTCAGCCGGATGCGGTTGGACCAGCGCAACATACAGGTCTGACCGCCATTCCCCACTCCCCCATTCCGCAACATGGTATAGCCTGTCATGAGTTCTCAGTGGCTCTTCCCCCTCGGATCACGTCGGGTCACTCGCCATAACCATGGGTTTCTGCTTATCAAGACTCAACCTCTTTTTCACTGACACGTGTCTGGAAGAGTTGGTGTGCTCCCCACACAAGGCACAAAGTAAAATGGAAATTTCATTTTCCTCAGCTGTGACTCAAATGGTCTCTGACCCTGTTCAGCCAGATCCTAAGTGCTGGCTGTTGACCAAAGAGCATGTCCGTAATCGTCATCAAACAGGAACAGGTTCCACATCGCTGCTGAGAGGAGGAGGGGGAGGAGGGCCATGATGGTGGAATCCAGGAAAAGTACCCTGAGGTCAGGCAGAGCACTTCAACTGCCATGGTGCTCAGCCCTTGGTTCTGTGGCCCAGCCAGTTGGCATAGCTCCTATCCAAGTTACACCATGGCTGCAGAAGAACTGGCAGCTTGTAATGCCAGCCTCGTTATCCAAACCAGTGCAGACAATCAGGCCTGCTAAAAAAGGAGAGCCATGTCAGTCTTGAAAGGATAATGGCCAGGGTGGTGGTCAGTCCCCAGGCCCAGCCCCAATACAATCTGTTTCCACCCAAGACCCAGCATCACCCTCGGGTGAGGAGCATCAGGAGCCCACTCAATCTTGGTAGCTGATTTCCTCCTAACAGGAAAGTCTCCTTTTGAACTCCTTAACAAAAAACAACTGTGAGAAGCTCAATCTATTAAATTTAGAGTTGAAACAGTTGAAGAGAACTCTTTTGATCTTCACCCAGGAGCAGACAAAGGTATTTTCCAGTTTGCTTCTATTTATCTTCCAGCAGCAAACATCACGTGCTCCATTTTTTTTTTTTTTACGTGTGCCTTCTTAAAATAGAAGTGATAACTGGTCTTTTGAAAAGAACACTATACTTAGAAATAGAAGCATTTTTCCTGTCCTTAGGGACAGACTAGCTGTGGAGCACCATGCTTCAGTGCCCCAATCTTGTACTAGGGTAACAAGTGTATACAGTAACAATTATTACTGTGCTACAAAAATAAAAGCAGGAAGGTGACGTGAGGGGCCCGGCCCATGGAAGGTGACGTGAGGGGCCCGGCCCATGGAAGGTGACGTGAGGGGCCCGGCCCATGGAAGGTGACGTGAGGGGCCCGGCCCATGGAAGGTGACGTGAGGGGCCCGGCCCATGGAAGGTGACGTGAGAGGCCCGGTCCATGGAAGATGACGTGAGGGGCCTGGCCCATGGAAGATGATGTGATGGGCCTGGCCCATGGAAGGTATGACAGACCTCGCCCATGGATTCCAGACTACACTTGAAGTCTGTTCCCTCAACACACTTTCACACTGCAAGGACCAGAAGCTTCCCACTGCTTTCTCTCAAACTGAACTTATCTAGAAGTCAAGTACTATGCAAAAAAAAAGAAAAAATTCCAATTTCCTTCATTTATGTCTTTAAACAAAACAAACCAACCAACCTCATAGCCAGGCGTGGTGGCACGCCCATGCTAGCACTCAGGAGCCTGAGTTAGGAAGGTCTTGAGTTTGAGGCCATTGGGTGCTGTACTCTGGCTTTGCACAACATAGGTGCACTTACACAAGGCAATATACTCATACACATAAAAATAATTTTAAATTTTTTAAGTAATAACATTCCTTAAAAACCTTTAAACTTAGATAACATCCAGTCAAAACATCTTAAAACCACAGGAAGGCCAGCATTTCTAAGGCATGTACATTATCCTTTTGGTTCAAATGTTTATGTCTCTGCTGCACTGCTAAACCAATCAACACAGAATAGAATGGAGGAAGAAAAGGAAGACACTGCAGCTAATGTAGCTGATGCCTTCCTTCCTCACCTGATAGGTCAGTATCCCTCCTTTCTCTGGCTTATGTAGTATTATGCTTCAACACGTAATTTCTTGGAATAGCAAATGCCAGGGCTTGCTCTCCTGATTTAAAGAGAAAATAGAAAGTGACACACTATTCAGAAAAATACTCCACACCAAGCTTCTGTACCTTGCAGTGGGAAAGTTGGTTGTTTGGAATCCATGGGCCAGGTCGCTCACATCTTCCAGGCTTTATTTTCGTAGCACAGGAATACATCATTACCTGCATTAAAGAACCACCTTTGCTTTGAAAAAGCTATCTTTACATATATAAGGTAGCCACAGAATTTACTGTTGAAATAGCATTTTATTTATTTATTTATTTATTTATTTATTTATTTATTTTTGTCTTTTTGAGACACTGTCCTGCTATGTAGCCCAGGCTGTCCTAGAACTGATTCTGTAGCTAGGCTGCTGTGGAACTTGTGACCCTCTTGCTTCAGACTCCTGAGTTCTGGGATTATAACATGGACCATCACATCTGACAGGGTTTGTGCTTGAAGAGTGCTGGGATTAAAGGTGTGCACCACCACACCCAACTGAAATAGCAGTTTTAAATGAGCAAAGAAGGGGCTGGAGAGATGGCCTAGTGGTTAAGAGCACCGACCACTCTTACAGAGGACCTGGGTTCGATCCCCAGCACCCACATGGCGGCTGAGAACCGTCTGAAACTCCAATTCCAGGAGAACTCCAGTTCCAGGGGAATCCGACACCCTCTTCTGACCTCTGCGGCATTGCACGACACAGGTGCACAAACTTGCATGCAAACTGTACATTCATACACATACAGAAATAAATAAAAAATTAAGAAAAAAAAATAAAAAAATAAATGAGCAAAGAACTATTGATAAATACACTAAAACAACAGAGACTTTCACAAGCAAACTACTTGGGCATTTGTGCTGAGAGTATAAATAAAACACTAAAATGTGGGTCGTATACAATGACTCTCAGAAGTATTCATTGAACTACTTATGAGATGACACACCAGGAACGTGGCTCAGAACTAACAGGCAGTGAGGAGGACCTGGAGACAAAACAAACCAGTACCCCACCCTTCAGAGCCAGGTGGGGGACACCTGTAATCTGAGCTCTGAGGAGGCAAAAGGCAGGAGGATCTTCAGTTCAAGGTCAGTCTAGGCTACAGTAGTGCTGCCAACGTCTAAAAGTTGATAATAGAAATAGATGCTCTAGGGGGCTGGAGAGATGGCCTAGCGGTTGGGAGCGCCAACCGCTCTTACAGAGGACCCGGGTTCGATCCCCAGCACCCACATGGTGGCCGAGAACCGTCTGAAACTCCAATTCCAGGAGAACTCCAGTTCCAGGGGCATCCGACACCCTCTTCTGACCTCTGCGGCATTGCACGACACGGGTGCACAAACCTGCATGCAGACAGTACATTCACACACATAAGAAATAAATTTTTTAAAAAATTTTTAAAAAAATAAAAAAAATAAGCCGGGCGTGGTGGCGCACGCCTTTAATCCTAGCACACGGGAGGCAGAGGCAGGCGGATCTTTGTGAGTTCAAGGCCAGCCTGGTCTACAGAGTGAGTTCCAGGACAGCTGAGGCTACAGGGAGACTCTGTCTCGAAAAGACCAAAAAGGAAGGAAGGAAGGAAGGAAGGAAGGAAGGAAGGAAGGAAGAGACAGGAAGGGAGGCGAGGAGGGAGGGAGGGAGGGAGGGAGGGAGGGAGGGACAGGGAGGAAGGGAGGAGGGAGGGAGGGAAGGGAGGGAGGGAGGGGAGGGAAGGGAAGGAAAGAAAGAAATAGATGCCTCTAATGGAAAACAGTAATTCAACAACGATCCAAAAAAATTTTCTCCCACTAAGTCTTTTACTGGAATAATCCAAAAGAATAATCAATGCCAGCAGTGTGAACTTTCCTTCCTAACTAGCTTAAAAGAAAGAGAAATTTAGCTGGGCGTGGTGGCGCACGCCTTTAATCCTAGCACTTGGGAGGCAGAGGTAGGTAGATCTTTGTGAGTTCAAGGCCAGCCTGGTTTACAGATGAATTCCAGGATAGCTAGGGGCTACAGGGAGACCCTGTCATAAAAGACCAAGAAAAAAAAAAAAAAAAAAAAAAAAAGAGAGAAATTTAAAACACAAATAGCAAGAAAAAAAAAAGAGAGAAATTATTAAAGAAATACATGAAGAGTTTTCACAAGTAGAGTATGCACCATACGCATCTCTACCACTGCTGCAGCGTTTGACCCTGCCAGCTGTTTCCATTCCTGCCCTTTCAGTGCAGTATTAGGCTTGCCTTTTTAAGAAACCTGAATCAGAGCCGACCCCCACCGTAGGACTGTCCCCAGTGCTCCAGCTCGGCGCCATCAGTCCCCTGCTCACTCCACTGGAACCATGGGAGGGGAGCGTCAGCTCATTCACACCAAGCTCTGTGCAGCCTCTGACAGCGGCAGCGCCTGCTCTTCCCAGGTCTGCTCTCCTGCGCAGGAAATTTGTTTTTTAAGGTCTTTTTGAGATAGGGTCTCTGTCACCCCAGCTGTCTGTCCTGGAACTTGTTATGTAGACCAGGCTGGCCTCCATCTCACAGAGATCTGCTGGGATTAAAGGCTTGTGCTACCATACCTGGCTCAGCTCAATTTTTTAACACTTTTTTTGTGTGTCCTGTCTTTTTGAGACAGGGTCTCCCTTTAGTCCCAGCTGGCCTAGAGCTCACTATGGAGACCAGGCTGGCCTTGAACTCACAGAGATCTGTCTGACTTTGCCTCCCAAGTGCTGGGATTAAAGGCTTACACCATCACACCCTGCAGCACACTCATTTTAAAGTACCCTTTCTTACCCTTTGACTCTTTCTGGCACTAGCCTGTTGATTTTCTTCCTTTCTTTCCTTTCTCCCTCCTGCTCAGGCCCTTGCTACACCACCAATACCTTGTCTAGCACTTACTGAGTCTCAGATCACCTCCTCAGTCTACCATCTCAGCTCCTCCATCCGTTGATTTCTGTGGAACTACTTTTTCAGTACTCCACCCACCTTCTTGACCCATGTTCTTTTTCTGCCTTGGGGACACCCAGTCTTCCTCCAACCTCACACTTAAAAGCATTCTAGCCAGGCGTGGTGGCACACGCCTTTAATCCTAGCACTTGGGAGGCAGAGGCAGGCGATCTTTGTGAGTTCAAGGCCAGCCTGGTCTACAAAGTGAGTTCCAGGACAGCTGGGGCTACAGGGAGACCCTGTCTTGAAAAGATCCCCCCAAAAAAGAACAAAAAGCATTCTAGAAGGCGCTCATCTGCTACTGAATCCATCTTCTTGACAGCAACCATCACCTATGTTCAGCCCATCCCAGAGGTTACACCTCCAAGGCTAGCCCCGCTGCTTTGCACCAGATGCTCCTGGCTCCTAAAGGACCCCTCTCCCAAGGTACATCACAGTCATTTCATCTTCAAGTGCTTCGTTTTCTAGTAAATTCCAAAGGTGCCCATGAGTCTACAGTCCTCCAGTCTCACAAGCCAGAAATTACACGATGTACTGTGGAAAGACACACACCTCAAAACAGCCAGATGTGGACCAAACCCCACTGTTAGGTGCTCACTTTACCATGGGAGATGAAGTTTTGGAGGTTTTTAGTTCATCAATGAGGTTTTTTTTAAGCCAGGAGCTTCTTGGGAGGCTCAGGGAGAGTGATCATTTGAGTTAGGAATTCAAACCAACCTGGGCGATGTATGGAGACTTCTCACCTCAGAAAGCAGGAGGAAACAGGAGCTGGCAAGATGGCTTAGCAGTTAACAGCACTGGCTGCCTTACAGAGGACTGGGGTTTGGTTCCCAGCACCTGTATGGCAGCTAACAACTGTCTGTATCTCCAGTTACAGCTCCAGGGGATCCAACACCCTCTTCTGACCTCCGTGGGCACTGCATGACAGGGGTGCTCTTACACACATGCAGGCAATGCAATCATGCACATAAAATAAAAATAATATTTTTTTAAAATAGGTAACTAACAAAATAATTAAAAATTTAATCTGATAATCCCAACTAATCTGATCATCATAACTAGACCATAGAGTCTTTTCTTAAGGTAGTTTATTTGTTTGTTTGTTTATTTATTTATTTTTAGACAGGGTCTCCCTGTAGTCCCAGCTGACCTGGATCTTGCTCTGTAGACCAGGCTGGCCTTGAACTCACAGAGATCCACCTGCCTCTGCCTCAAAAGTACTGGGATTAAAGGTGTGCACCACCACGCCTGTCTTAAAGATGGCTCTTAGCCACCATGTGGGTGCTGGGAATCAAACCCAGGTCTTCTACAAGAGCAGTCGGCGCTCTTAACCGCTGAGCCATCTCTGCAGCCCCCGACCACAGAGTCTTAATTTCCTCCATGATGACTGTCTGCCATGAGGATAACAAAGCCAAAGGCACTGCCGAAGCCAGCAATTCGCTGTTTAGATGTTCAGCCTCAAAAGCTGTCAGCTACCACACATGAAGCAGTCAACAATGCACAGCAGGGCTGGAGAGATTGCTCAGAAGTAAGTTAGGAGCTTGCTACTCTTGCAGAAGGCCTGAGTTTGGCTGCTTTCCAGCACCCAAAGCTGCTGGGAGGGGGAGAAGCAACTGTCTTCAGAAAGTGACCCTGGTGGACTGCCCACACTCTAGTGGATGGCCACACCCCTGCACATAAGGACAGCACTGACTGAACTCAGGGGGTTATGAAACTGGGAGGAGAGTATGGTGGTGGGGGAGGGTCTGGGACAAGTTGGAGGGACAACAGGAAACTGATACAATCAAAATACAGTGTATATGCGTGAAATTCTCAAAGAATGATTTAAAAACCTCTGAGATAAAAGAATAAACCTCTTTATCTTCTAAATCACTCAGCTCAAGTTTTCCTGACAGTAACAGAAAACAGACTAGAACAGTGCAAGTAATCCAGAGACGACCCGAGCACAGAGCAGGACGTGTACCAGTGTAAGTAATCCAGAGACAACTAGAGCACAGAGCAGGACGTGTACCAGTGTAAGTAATCCAGAGACAACTAGAGCACAGAGCAGGACGTGTACCAGTGTAAGTAATCCAGAGAAGACCAGAGCACAGAGCAGGACGTGTACCAGCACGTGCAGGTTCCTTTTTAAGAGGAACTTACCTACAGATCTTTTTGTACACAGGAAAGCTTCTAACAGTCCCACTCTAATACGAAGCACAGTTGTACTCAACTGACCTTCAGTGGTTATATTTAAAATGTAACACCCTGGCAATCATTTTTTTTTGGTCTTTTCGAGACAGGGTCTCCCTGTAGCCCCAGCTGTCCTGGAACTCACTCTGTAGACCAGACTGGCCTTGAACTCACAAAGATCCACCTGCCTCTGCCTCCCAAGTGCTAGGATTAAAGGTGTGTGCCACCACGCCCGGCCACCCTGGCAATCTTAACCACGTTAAGTTAAATAATATTGCTAACTGGTCCTCCTGCCCCTCAATCAGCCACTGACCCTTAGGACACCACCTACAACAGCCTGTATAAAGTTATGCATCACTACAACTGCACCTCCACTCTAGACTCACAATACACTCTCCAGAGTCGGTGTTCGTTTAGAGTTATTCTTGATCTGTCATTTCCTTGCTCACAATATTCTGCTTCTCTTTGTGTTTCATTCCTTCCTTCTGGTGACCTTTTTCGAGATACACAATTGTCTTTTTCTACCACACTCTGAAGAATCCTCTGGATTTATCACTATCATTAAAAAGTGAGATCCCAGTCCATCTGTACCTCGTGGGCAGTCTGCATGGTCATCTCAGTCCATCTGTACCTTACAGGCAGTCTGTGTGGTCATCTCAGTCCATCTGTACCTCGTGGGCAGTCTACATGGTCATCTCAGTCCATCTGTACCTCGTGGGCAGTCTGCGTGGTCATCTCAGTCCATCTGTACCTCGTGGGCAGTCTGCGTGGTCATCTCAGTCCATCTGTACCTCGTGGGCAGTCTGCGTGGTCATCAGTCCATCTGTACCTCATGGGCAGTCTGTGTGGTCATCTCAGTCCATCTGTACCTCATGGGCAGTCTACGTGGTCATCTCAATCCATCTGTACCTCATGGGCAGTCTGAGTGGTCATCTCAGTCCATCTGTACCTCGTGGGCAGTCTGCGTGGTCATCTTTTGGTTTTGTGTGTATGCATTTGGAGGCCAGAGGCTGGCCTCAGTATCTTCCTCAATGCAATATTTTTTCTTTTTCTTTTTTGTTTTTTTGGTCTTTTTGAGACAGGGTCTCCCTGTAGCCCCAGCTGTCCTGGAACTTGCTTTTCAGACCAGGCTGGCCTTGAACTCACAGAGATCCACCTGCCTCTGCCTTCTGAGTACTAGGATTAAAGCCATGTGCCCCCACACCTGGCCTTATTTTTTTACATAGGGTCTCTCACCGAACCTGGAGATTCAGCTAGACCAGCAGCCAGCAAGCCCCCAAGGGTGTGGCTGCCTCCCCATCATGGGGAGTGTACATGCAGCTTTCAACCAGCACTGCTGAGTGAACTCTGGTCCTCTGGCTTGTTCAGCAAGCACTTTACTAACTGAACCACATCCCTAGCCCCATGTTCTAGTTGTTTTTTAAAAATCTTTTCATTCTAGGGGCTGGAGAGATGGCCTAGCGGTTAAGAGCGCCAACCGCTCTTACAGAGGACCCGGGTTCGATCCCCAGCACCCACATGGCGGCCGAGAACTGTCTGAAACTCCAATTCCAGGAGAACTCCAGTTCCAGGGGAATCCGAGACCGTCTTCTGACCTCCGCGGCATTGCACGACACGGGTGCACAAACTTGCATGCAGACAGTACATTCATACACATACAGAAATAAATAAAATTAATTAAAAAAATTAAAAAAAAATCTTTTCATTCTTAAGAATTCTGCAGTTTCAATGTAGGGTGATTGGTGGGATTTTGTGGGTTGGTTTTTGCTGTTTTTGGCTCAAGACTCAATGACCTTTCTGAATCTTAGTATTCATGTCTCAGTAATCTAGAAATCTATCAGCCATTGTCTCTGAATATTCTGTCCCTCTCTGAGCTCCTCTCAGATGCCTGGATGACTGTCAGACTACCTATTCCTTTCTCCACAACTTTTAATCTCTTTTAAAATTTTTACTTTGCCCTTTGTCCTACCTTCTGGCAATTTCCTATATAGTTTAGGAGTTGAGAAACTTAAGCATGGGGCAACCAGCTAATATAAAGTGTTATGTCTTGAGGGGAGAGCTAGTCACATAAAATCTCTGCAGAATATCTGCCTTAAAAAAAAAAAAAACAACTTTAAAAATGCTAAGTTCAGGAGCTGGAGAGATGGCCCAGTGGTTAAGAGCACCAACTGCTCTTGCAGAAGATGTGGGTTCGATTCCCAGCACCCACATGGCAGCTAAAAACCATCTTTAACTCCAGTTCCAGGGGAATCCGACGCCCTCTTCTGACCTCTGCGGCATTGCACGTCATGGGTGCACCAACCTACATGCAGACAGTACATTCATACACATAAAAAAATAAATAAAAATAAATAAATAAATATTTTTTAATGCTAAGTTCATTCTTACCTTGCAAACTACAAAAAGCCAGCCAGAAGCCAGATGCAGTCCACACATGGCCAGCCCAGTCTTCATCTATCTAGTTCAGTAGTTCTCGCCTCCATGTCTAATCACTACTTAGCTCAACTGTGGGCTTTGGCTCTAGTGACTGTTTAACAATTCCAGAACTCCCATTGTCTTTATTTTCAGAACCACCTGCTCCCCAGTCCTGTCTTCCTGGGCCCACTTGACTCCATCTGCTGATTCTGGCTCAGAGAAGGAAGGGCAGACCACCTTCTTAGACTCTAACTCTGAACTGGTTTTCTTTGGTAGTGCTTACTTCAGAGATATCAATGTATAACCCTCTAGAATAGTCTGTGTCAGACCTCTGTCATATTATCAGCCTTGGGTTTAACGTCAATTTCTCAACCTAGATGAGTTCCCTAGCAGTTACAAATGTGAACACAAAATCCACAGACAGGAAACCCACAGTCATGACATCTCGGTGGGTACCTGCTCTTCCCTCCAACCCCCAGTCCAGGCTCAGGGGAACGTTTGTGCACCTGTGGCAGCTGTTTTCTATCTTGATGGACATTCCACCCTCTGAAGAACTACTCTTGGCTGGCATCTCAATTCTAACGCTTGCAAGCCTGGACTTGTTCCTGAATTCAGGCTCTGCTGGATGCCCAAGACACTAAGGCTGGCAGACGCCAGAGAGCTTGGTCACACCAGATGCCTGGGTCTCCAGCCCTACATCCCCACACACACATGTCTAATGAAGAGTTACCTTTTTTCTTGACTACATAGTATGTACTTTGCAGGGAGCACAATATGCGATTTTGCCAAAAGTAGAGGCTTCCTTTTTCTATGAATATCTGCCTACAAAACTAGGACACCATGTGTTCTTTTTTGCAACCTGATTTATTTCAATTGTATCAAGAGCTATCAGAGAGGACATGGTGGCATATGCCTATAATCCTATAATTGTATCAAGAGCTATCAGAGAGGACATAGTGGCATATGCCTATAATCCCAATGTAATGAAAAGGATCAGGAGTTCAAAGTTAGGACTGAAGAGATAGATGGCTCAGAGGAGGACCCAAGTTCAGTTCCCAGCACCCATATCCAGTGGCTCACAACCACCTGTAACTACAAGACCAGCTCCAGGAGATCCACAGGCACCTGCACTCACACATGCACAGACACAGGCACACATATATACACACAATTGAAAAAATAACTACTTTTTCAAAAAGCGTCAGCTAGATAGCCACTTCAAGTCAGCCTGCGTAGGGAGGGGTAGACCTGTCTCTTCTTCCAAATCACTTCAACATCCTACATGATCATAATAGGATTGCAGACACATACCACTGTACCCTGCTGGGAGTATTACGTAGGAAAATGCTGCTTTAATATAGTTCATCTTCTCCAGAAGTGAAGACTCCCTCTACTTGTCCATCCTTCCCGGCTCCCTGGCCAGTACCTTCTGCTGGCCTCACTACTCTGTCTGCTGTCTCAGCAATATGCAATTTGTTTTTCCGTCTCCATTCCTGATCTTCTACTCCCACTGCTCTTCACTGGTCCTAAGCAGCTGCCTCCCCCAGGCCTGTTCTTAGTCTTCCTCTCTTCACTTCCTACAACCTGCCTATTAGCTTCTGCTAGTCCTTACCCCTCAGATACCAGCTAGTGCTGTGCACAGACACTCAGATCCCAGCTAGGGCTCTGCACAGACACTCAGATCCCAGCTAGTGCTGTGCATAGACACTCAGATCCCAGCTAGTGCTGTGCACAGACACTCAGATCCCAGCTAGGGCTCTGCACACACACTCAGATCCCAGCTAGTGCTCTGCACAGACACTCAGATCCCAGCTAGTGCTCTGCACAGACACTCAGATCCCAGCTAGCCCTCTGCAGACACTCAGATCCCAGCTAGTGCTCTGCACAGACACTCAGATCCCAGCTAGTGCTGTGCACAGACACTCAGATCCCAGCTAGCGCTCTGCACAGACACTCAGATCCCAACTAGCGCTCTGCACACACACTCAGATCCCAGATAGCGCTCTGCACACACACTCAGATCCCAGCTAGCGCTCTGCACACACACTCAGATCCCAGCTAGCGCTCTGCACACACACTCAGATCCCAGATAGTGCTCTGCACACACACTCAGATCCCAGCTAGTGCTCTGCACAGACACTCAGATCCCAGCTAGCACTCTGCACAGACACTCAGGTCCCAGCTAGCGCTCTGCACAGACACTCAGATCCCAGGTAGCGCTCTGCACAGACACTCAGATCCCAGGTAGCGCTCTGCACAGACACTCAGATCCCAGCTAGTGCTGTGCACAGACACTCAGATCCCAGAAAGCGCTCTGCACAGACACTCAGGTCCCAGCTAGCGCTCTGCACAGACACTCAGGTCCCAGCTAGCGCTCTGCACCGACACTCAGGTCCCAGCTCATGCTCAACTATACATTCTTTCCTCAATCAAAAGTTCCTGACAGGGACTAGAGAGATGGCTCAGTGGTTAAGAGCACTGGCTGTTCTTGCATAAGACCTGGGTTCAATTTCCAGCACCCACACTCTCTTCTGTCCTCCATGACCACTGTATGACATGATTACACTTACACACATAAATTTTTTTCTGTAGTTTTAAGTTCTTGATAATAAAGGGAAAGGACAATTCTTGATGACTAGCCAAAGTGGCCACCATTCGGTGTCCTAGTCCGCAAAGGGGCTGAGGCTGGATCTCAGTTCTAACTCAGAGTTCTGTAAGTTCTCACCCCACACCTCAACATGCCAGTGTCCCCTATGGCCTTCTCTTCTCTTCTAGCAGTCTTCAATACAACAGCCAACTCTTAAATTAGCAGGAACATTATCCTGATCTATCCAGGCCTTGCTTTCAAGAGTCTACTGACATATTACTATGACAGCTCTTCTACCTGACTGTTCCTTTTCCTTTTTTTTTTTTTTTTTTTTTTTTTTTTTTTGTCTTTTGAGACAGGGTCTCCCATAGCCCAGCTGTCCTGGAAACATTTTGTATAGACCAGGGGCTGCCTTGAACTCACAGAGATCCACCTGCTTCTGTCTCCAGAGTGCTGGGTTTAAAGGTGTGCACACCACACCCGGTGACTGTTCCTCTTTTAAAAATAAATCTCTGATAGGAAATTCCCAGTCATGAATTTGGGATAGCTGTTTAGTCAGGCCTTCTTTGGCAATCTTAAAGTTTTCTATCAAAAAAGAAGATGGTGAGGGAAGGAGGAGGAAACAGGAAGAGAAAGAAGAAGCTACACCAAAATGCTCCTGAGGCAAGAGCAGCACTGGTGCCCACTGTTCCATTGGGTGATCCCTGCACTGGAGCTGCAGACTGACTGAAGGGTGGGGATGGAAGCTGGCCCGTCCCAAGTGTTTCCAGGTAATCTCCTCCATTCACCTTGCTATTTCCAATAATTAAAGTGAGAGCTAGCAGTCACTGAGTACTGACAGTGCCAGGTTAGCAGATTCCATCCCTCAATAATCTACCTTAATTTTCCAACAACCCTGTGAGGCTGATCTCACTACCATTATGTAGAACAGAAAACCACAGCACAGAGGTCAGAAAATGTGCCCAGGCCAGCTATGCTAGGAAATGGTAACGTGTAAAACGAAGCAGCGTGGATCTTAGGCTCTACTCGTGATGTCCTAGCCATCACGCTCAACTGCCTGGGAGATTACTCCAGGAACAGTGTACCTACACAAAACACAAAATTACTTTTATATTCTCCATAACTGTACTGATCCACCATAACCACAAACAATGATTAATCACAACTGATAATACTATTCCAAAAATTAGCCAGTGTTATCTTATTTAAAGCATTTCTCTACAAAACAAGAAAATATACTCATAGTATTTCTGTCTGTGTATCCATGACCTGTTTACCTGTGCATATAGTACTATTTTCTTTTCCCATTTAAACTAAAATTGGCTCATCAAGGGACAGACTTCTATTACAAGGCAGGTGCGGGTTCTCTGTACATCACATCATGGTTCCCACCACTGCCAAAGCCCTTCCAGTGAGGCTGCCAGTGAGGACGCTGAAAGCAGTAGTCCAGAGGTTTCATTGTTCTTCAGTACTAAAACCCAAATGCAACTCATTTGCTGACTTCCTTACTAAACAGGGATCTGATAATCTGCCCTGGCCAGGAGGTACCTAGCTCTCGAATCAGGAAGTCTGTTAATGAGCTCTGAAACAAATGCCCCAGACTACCACAGCTAAGACTCTGACTTTTCTACTGTCTCAAGCAACAACAAAAATCCCTTTCCAGGAAGCCAACTGCAGATAAAGAATGACTCTATTCACAAGACAGAGGAAATCATGGCATGGTTTTCACAACACAACCACACAACTACCACAGCAGCTCTATACGGATGGAAACCCTTAACTTGGGTGTGAAGCAGGGAAGCTGTATCAGCAAATGAAATACAGAATCAACTGTGAGAAACTGCTTGGACAGAGTCATAGTCAAGACGAGGATCCCATCAGAGGCCCAGGTTGTGCCACTAAGGGGACTTTAGACTGGGAGGAACAAGTACTGCTGGCTTCTGGAGTGCAGGTGGATGACCAGGACTGCTTCAGCAAGGTCACCAGCAGCCAAGTCGCAAAATACACAAAAGAAACTCAGCGATCAGCACCTTGCTGTTGCTGATATACATAGGTATTAACAACCAAGCCCAGCAATCATGATCACGTGTTCAGTCACCAACTAACCTGCACCAGAAGTCTGAACCAACGATAAGTCTTCATCTTGAACTTGACATGTTTCTTACCAACCTGATAATGCCATACAAAACAGAATTCTCCAATCTGACTAGTCACCTTTTTTGTTATGGGGGGGGGGGACAGACAGGGTCTTCCCTGTAGGTCCAGGCAGCCTAGAACTTGATCTGAGATTCCCCTGCCTCTGCTTCCGCGAATGCTGAGATTAAAGGTGTTTGCTACCACACCCAGCCTAGTCACTTTTTAACTAGGAATATAAACCAAATTCATATGAAAAAAAAAATTTCAAATAATAAAACCCAGGTCCATCCAAACTTAACTTAGTCACAGTCCTAAGTAGGGGACCAAGGCTCCGGGAGTTTGAGAAAGGGCCCAGTGGGGTGTTTTTTGTTTGGTTGGTTTTGTTTTTGTTTTTCTGTGATAGAGTCTCTCACAGCAGCCCAGGCTGCCTCAAACTCACCATCTCCTGCTTCAGTCACCCAAGCGGGGCTACAGATGTGTCCCAGGTGATTTCGATGCAGAGCACAGTAACTCCAAAATCACTGGTCTAATGCAGAATNCTAAGAACCGTCTGTAACTCCAATTCCAGGAGAACTCCAGTTCCAGGGGAATCCGAGACCCTCTTCTGACCTCCGCGGCATTGCACGACACGGGTGCACAGACCTGCATGCAGACAGTACATTCATACACATACAAAAATAAATAAATAATAAAAAAAATTTTACAAAAAAAAATAAAATAAAATAAAATAAAAAATAAAAATAAATCTCTGATAGGGAAATTCCCAGTCATGAATTTGGGATAGCTGTTTAGTCAGGCCTTCTTTGGCAATCTTAAAGTTTTCTATCAAAAAAGAAGATGGTGAGGGAAGGAGGAGGAAAAGGAGAGAAAGAAGAAGCTACACCAAAATGCTCCTGAGGCAAGAGCAGCACTGGTGCCCACTGTTCCATTGGGTGATCCCTGCACTGGAGCTGCAGACTGACTGAAGGGTGGGGATGGAAGCTGGCCCGTCCCAAGTGTTTCCAGGTAATCTCCTCCATTCACCTTGCTATTTCCAATAATTAAAGTGAGAGCTAGCAGTCACTGAGTACTGACAGTGCCAGGTTAGCAGATTCCATCCCTCAATAATCTACCTTAATTTTCCAACAACCCTGTGAGGCTGATCTCACTACCATTATGTAGAACAGAAAACCACAGCACAGAGGTCAGAAAATGTGCCCAGGCCAGCTATGCTAGGAAATGGTAACGTGTAAAACGAAGCAGCGTGGATCTTAGGCTCTACTCGTGATGTCCTAGCCATCACGCTCAACTGCCTGGGAGATTACTCCAGGAACAGTGTACCTACACAAAACACAAAATTACTTTTATATTCTCCATAACTGTACTGATCCACCATAACCACAAACAATGATTAATCACAACTGATAATACTATTCCAAAAATTAGCCAGTGTTATCTTATTTAAAGCATTTCTCTACAAAACAAGAAAATATACTCATAGTATTTCTGTCTGTGTATCCATGACCTGTTTACCTGTGCATATAGTACTATTTTCTTTTCCCATTTAAACTAAAATTGGCTCATCAAGGGACAGACTTCTATTACAAGGCAGGTGCGGGTTCTCTGTACATCACATCATGGTTCCCACCACTGCCAAAGCCCTTCCAGTGAGGCTGCCAGTGAGGACGCTGAAAGCAGTAGTCCAGAGGTTTCATTGTTCTTCAGTACTAAAACCCAAATGCAACTCATTTGCTGACTTCCTTACTAAACAGGGATCTGATAATCTGCCCTGGCCAGGAGGTACCTAGCTCTCGAATCAGGAAGTCTGTTAATGAGCTCTGAAACAAATGCCCCAGACTACCACAGCTAAGACTCTGACTTTTCTACTGTTCAAGCAAACAAAAATCCCTTTCCAGGAAGCCAACTGCAGATAAAGAATGACTCTATTCACAAGACAGAGGAAATCATGGCATGGTTTTCACAACACAACCACACAACTACCACAGCAGCTCTATACGGATGGAAACCCTTAACTTGGGTGTGAAGCAGGGAAGCGGTATCAGCAAATGAAATACAGAATCAACTGTGAGAAACTGCTTGGACAGAGTCATAGTCAAGACGAGGATCCCATCAGAGGCCCAGGTTGTGCCACTAAGGGGACTTTAGACTGGGAGGAACAAGTACTGCTGGCTTCTGGAGTGCAGGTGGATGACCAGGACTGCTTCAGCAAGGTCACCAGCAGCCAAGTCGCAAAATACACAAAAGAAACTCAGCGATCAGCACCTTGCTGTTGCTGATATACATAGGTATTAACAACCAAGCCCAGCAATCATGATCACGTGTTCAGTCACCAACTAACCTGCACCAGAAGTCTGAACCAACGATAAGTCTTCATCTTGAACTTGACATGTTTCTTACCAACCTGATAATGCCATACAAAACAGAATTCTCCAATCTGACTAGTCACCTTTTTTGTTATGGGGGGGGGGGGGACAGACAGGGTCTCCCTGTAGGTCCAGGCAGCCTAGAACTTGATCTGAGATCCCCCTGCCTCTGCTTCCGGAATGCTGAGATTAAAGGTGTTTGCTACCACACCCAGCCTAGTCACTTTTTAACTAGGAATATAAACCAAATTCATAATGAAAAAAAAAATTTCAAATAATAAACCCAGGTCCATCCAACATATACTTAGTCACAGTCCTAAGTAGGGGCCAAGGCTCCTGGAGTTTGAGAAAGGGCCCAGGTGGGGTTTTTTGTTTGGTTGGTTTTGTTTTTGTTTTTCTGTGATAGAGTCTCTCACAGCAGCCCAGGCTGCCTCAAACTCACCAGTCTCCTGCTTCAGTCACCCAAGCGGGGCTACAGATGTGTCCCAGGTGATTTCGATGCAGAGCACAGTAACTCCAAAATCACTGGTCTAATGCAGAATTGTGGGCAATCTCACTCAGGCTAATGACATCTGAATCAACATAATTAAAGTCAACTAAGGAAGAAAAACAGCACTGCACCAAACGCAAGCAGAGTGTCGGCAGACCATAGCAAACAGCCCTGGAAGAGAGTCCTTTTTGCATGTGCCAGGCACAATGTACTCCAGACAGCACACCTCACACTACTAATCAGTTCAGAAAACACTTGGAGATCAATGTTGTTTCTATTTTACAGATGAAGATGTGGTGTGAATCATGGACCTTAGAAAACTTGGTCAAGATAACTCAGCCAAATGCCAGCCTAGTTCCAGGTGACCCAGCATCTTGCAAACAACTTCTCTCACTTCTCTACTGTTTACCAGCAAGACACATTGCCTTACCTCATTTTATTTAATAAATGTATTATTTTTGTAATTAAGAAAAATAAACTAGGCAGGTCTGCTGTAATCCCAGCACTTGGAGACTGAAGCAGGAGGATGGTGAGTGTCAGGCCAGCCTGAGCTATGGAACAAGACAAGGAAGCGAGGGGGAGAGAACTTGCTGAAGTCTTTAAAAAATGCATCATAACAGGTATTTCAGTAACATGATAGTTACCTATCTGGGAAAAAAAACAAAGTCAGATTTCAACAGGAAAAACCAGAACAAAAAGTAAGTCCCAGATGAATTCAAGAATTGTAACAAATGAACCATAAGAAAGGGAAGGTGTGTGTGTGTAACTTCATCTCAAGCTAACCACAGCCACTTTTCTAGGAATCCAGTCAAAAGCAGCAGCCACAGAAGCTCAATACTCTGAATACATAAAAGTCAAAGGATTTTGTGTATTAACAGAGGGAAGGGAAGAGGGGAAAGGATTAATAGTGGTCACAGGATAGAGATAGGAAATTAGGGAAGGGAAAGGAGTCAGAAAACAACCACGTTTAAATGCTTATCTTCCAATCAAAGAAAAGTACATCTCAAACCAAACAGTGATGTTTTCACCTCCTGTTAATCAGCACAGAATTTTAATTTTAAATTATAATATCTGGTGTTAATCTGGATCCAGGGCGAACATTTCCACTCTGCTGCAGGGATTGAAAATTGGCACAGCTTCTAGAATACGATTTGGCAGTGAGTCAAAAAAAAAAAAAATCACTGAAAAACTGAGTCTATCCTGACCCTCAACTCCACCTCCAAAAATTATCTTTAAGAACCATGACTGGGGGGAAATGAACAGTAAGAATGTTCACAGTGAATAAATTCAAGAAACGTGATGGAGAGCTACGGAGCCATGGTACGTAGGTCCCTTGACCAAGTTTTAGTGGGAAGGTAAACAAAAGTCATTTGCCATTTGTGATGGAAGTATAAAATTTTCCTTACCAATTTCACTTTCTAGAAATGTAATCTAGGTGAACAATGATTGATACACTAGATGGAAATACCTTAGCATTCTTTCCAAAATATACAATATACAGTATGTAATTAAATATCCAGAAGATATAAAATATCATAAAGAGTTGTAACTGATACAGAAATCAGGCTACAAACTTTTAATAATTTTAAATACAATGGGGAAATGCTAACAATATTATGTTAATGGTAAAATAACACTTAGAATTATGTCTATGGGCCAGGCGTGGTGGCATGTGGTGGCACTTGGCACATGCCTTTAATCCCAACACCCTCAGGAGGCAGAAGCAGGCATATCTCTGAAGATCTCTGGGAGTTTGAGGCCAGGCTGTCCTACATAGCTAGGTCCAAACTAGTCAGGACTGCATAGTGAGACCCTGTCACAAAACAAAACACCCAAAAGAAAACCTCTAAAACAAACACACCCCAAAATCCCCACCAAGATTCCAAACAGAAAAAAAAGGGAAGCAAATGCATGATTTTTGTATTCCTCCAAGTTTTTTCTCTCTAAAAAAATACATGCTTTTTAGGACTTGCTATGTAGACCAGGCTGGCTCCAAACTCATGGCAATCCTCCTGCCTCTGCCTCACAGATGCTGGACTTGCAGCCAGCATGTACTACCATGTCAGAGAGTGTGTGTGTGTGTGTGTACTAATTTTCTAAAGTGGGAAGAAGAGTAAGAACAAGTATTAATAAGATGTCCAGGTACATTCTACTGATTCATTTCCCTAAACAGTGAACCTGATGTGTAAATGCCCAGGGACTAAACTAATCTTGCTAAGGTTTCCACTTCTCAGAAATACATGTTTTGCTTTCTACTGAGGGCCATGCAACTGACAGCAGTGGCACCCTGGGCCTCCCTGAATGAGAGGCAGAAACTGAAGCAGAAGCTGTACATTCGTCAGTCAGTGAGCGACTCTTGAGAATGCGTTCCAGCCCTTGCTTTAGCACTCCCATTTTTCTCATTCATCTGCACACAATGCCTTCTTCTTCCTGACTCATAAGGGCTTCATACTTTATCTTTTGGAGTTTTTTTGAGACAGTCCCTCTACATAGCCCAAGCTAACCTCAAACTCCTGCTGAGCCTCCTGCCTCTGCCTCCTGAGTCCTAGGAACCAACCACCCACCACCACATTCAGCTCTTAGTCCTCTTTTTAACTGGCAAATAAAAGAGTAGAACAGGTGAGCTCAAAAAGCCTCCCAGCTCACCTGTTCTACTCTTTTATTTGCCAGTTAAAAAGAGGACTAAGAGCTGAATGTGGTGGTGGGTGGTTGGCTCCCAGGGGGCTGGAGAGATGGCCTAGCGGTTAAGAGCGCCGACCGCTCTTACAGAGGACCCGGGTTCGCTCCCCAGCACCCACATGGCGGCCAGTCTGAAACTCCAATTCCAGGAGAACTCCAGTTCCAGGGGAATCCGAGACCCTCTTCTGACCTCCGCGGCGTTGCACAACACGGGTGCACAAACCTGCATGCAGACAGTACATTCATACACATACAGAAATAAATAAAATTTAAAAAAAAAAAAAAAGCCTCCCAGACCCCAGGACGTCACTGACTTACAACTGAGTTGCCCCAGAAATGCACATGGTGTTTTACTGACACCACTGTATGTCAAGGCAGCAAAGTGATTCCCTCCTTCCTGCTGCACCTTCAAGACCTCCAGCACACTTCCTTAAGCCCCTCCCTCTGGTTTCCCACTTAGTCCATTAATAATGGTTTGAGCCTTATCAGCTATTTTCTCTATTCAGAATCTCAGCACTTTACATTTACAGTGTAAAAAATAAGGGAAGTCATACTGGAGTCAAGACTGGGAGAAAACCCAAGATACTAAACACTATCAGTCCGGAATTCTACTGAGGAAATCTAATAGCGATAAAGACAAAGTTCAGTGCTTTGATCCCAAGACCGCAAGGAAATGAACCTGTGGAACAAATGAATCTGTGGAACGGTAGCACGAGCTCTGACAGACAGGTCATGTCGGGAGACTGCAATTTCAGCGGGTGGGGTACAAAGACCATCTAGAAAAAAGCCATCACCTGGGTTTTTCTTTTGCTTTTATAAGTGGAGGCTGACCACCAGGGAAGGTTACTGTGTCTGTCAGCATTACACACAGAATACTATACTCTGTGTTGAGAGCCACATTTGATGAAGACCATTAACACAGTAAATGGAGTGCCAAGGACTCAGAAGTTGATGAAGGATTTTTTTTTAAATTTATGTATGTGTATGAATGTACTGTCTGCATGTAGGTTTGTGCACCCGTGTCGTGCAATGCTGTGGAGGAGGTCAGAAGAGAGTGTCAGATTCCCCTGAAACTGGAGGTAAAGAAAGTTCTCAGCTGCCACGTGGGTGCTGGGGATCGAACCCAGGTCTTCTACAAGAGCAGTCGGTACTCTTAATCACTAGGCCATCTCTCCAGCCCCGATGAAGGATTTTAAGCTGTCCAACAGGAAAGAGCTGGGAGAAATGGGAAAGCTTCGCACTGGGACGATTACAAGTGATCCCGTGGCTAAGTCACTGAAGGCTGCTAAGGCCCTAAGAATCAAGTAGAGAGCGGCCTGAGCTGGCCAGGAAGACTCGAAGAGTCTGCGCTGCATCCTTGGGGTTCCTGGCATCAGCTATAAGTGATCAGCACTAAACCCTATAATATTTATCTCAAAAGAAGACAAAATCAGTGATCTTTTTTTTTGGGGGGGGGGTCTTTTTCTTTTTTTTTAATTTTTTTTATTTTTTTGGCCTTTTCGAGACAGGGTCTCCCTGTAGCCCCAGCTGTCCTGGAACTCGCTCTGTAGACCAGGCTGGCCTTGAACTCACAAAGATCCACCTGCCTCTGCCTCCCAAGTGCTAGGATTAAAGGCGTGCACCACCACGCCCGGCTTTTTTGGTCTTTTTCAAGACAGGGTCTCCCTGTGGCCCCAGCTGTCCTGGAACTTGCTCTGTAGACCAGGTTGGCCTTGAACTCACAAAGATCCGCCTGCCTCTGCCTCTAGAGTGCCAGGATTAAAGGCGTGCGCCACCACGCCCGGCAGCAGTGATCTTTTTTTTAACATGAAGTCTAGTTCTAAACATTGACTTCCAATTTAAGTTTCTGTGTAAGCTGGGCAAGCCTTCTTGGATGCACACACACCAGTTTACAACCTGTCAAGGGCAAACATGTTAACTGTCTTTTCACATCTTGAGACTTGTTCCAAGTACCCCTAAAAGTGACACTCAACGGGGGACAAAAACTATAGCTCAATCTAAGGAACTACTTCTAGGACCAAGTCTACAAGCAGAGAGAGTGATGTCATGCTAAGAATTTAGATGGGCACAGGTCAGTAAATACTACTGACCAGATCAAGAACCTGCCACTCACAACATCTGACTTTGGCCAGGTCTCCAGATTGATCCACCTCGCCCCTCCCCCACCCCCCACACCCTCACACACACAAAAAGAACCAGTATTGGTTCTTATCAATATTGATAATCTCTTACCTCTCTGTAACTTTAAAGAACAAATTCTATGGAAGAAAAAAATGTACAAGATAGCAATGAACTTAAAATAGCAATTTAAAACATGATAGTCTACCATCACACTGGGTTTACATCCTAACGCTCTGCTCTCACCCACCCCCCAAAATAAGCAGATTCCTACTTTGTTTTGTATTTCTCCTCCCTCAGGATATGAAATATGTTTGCTGGAAAAAAAAAGTTTTTAAAAGGAAGTTGGAAAAGGCTCAAATGATACTATGTGAGAAGAAGGATAAGATCGTGAGCAGGAAGTTAATCATTAACATCACTGACTAGTCTCAAAGGTACTGGACCCAGTCAATGGAGGACATACGCAAGTAACGGTGTGCCAATAATGAGGGAGCGCTGCTTAGGGCTGTGAGTGGCCCTGACTGAGAGCTACATTTTACTGCAACACAGCCTTGCTCACTTTATTATGTTTATATGTTGCTATTGCAGAATACAATGGGTTCTGGTGGATAGTATGCCCATGCTTTCACTCTACAACAGGCTCTAGAATCTGTCTTCCCAGGGCCCCATCCTGGGGTTTTTGTGGGTCTTTTGGATGCCTCCGAGCAGTAGCCTATATGAACAACATCCTGTGCACAGGAGAGATACCCTGCTAAGAGAGTCTCCCTGACACTCTTGCCCTCAAAATGTTAGTTTTCTAAATCCTGCTTCTTGTGCACCTATTTACATTGCCCAAAATGAACGGCTGAAAACACGAAAGGACCACGGCTGGCCAGGCAGGTGAGGACACCACCCTGTCCTTCCATTCACACTCTCATCTGCCTGTGCCGGGCTATTTTCATGGAACCTGTAACACATGAAAAATCCTTTCCTACAACTTCAACTGCCCTATCATCACAGGTTTTCAAGAACAGATACCTGGGCTGGGGAGATGACTCAGAGGTTAAGAGCAGGAGAAGTTCAGTTCCCAGCATCCAAATGTCAGCTAACAATACTCTATAACGCCAGTTCCAGGGGATCTGATGCCCTCTTCTGGCTTCCATGGGACTTCCACAACACGGGTACACTTAGATACATGCATGCAAAACACTCATAACAATTATGAAGCCGGCTGTGGTGGTGCACACCTTTAATCCCAGCACTGGGGAGGCAGAGGCAGGCAGATCTCTGTGAGCTCAAGGCCAGCCTGATCTACATAGTGAGTTACAGGCCAGCTGGGGCAACAGGGACACTCTGTCTCAGAAAGACCAAAACAAATTTTAATTAAATTAAAATTAAAATAATAATAAAAAATGATAAATATTAAAAATGTTTAATTAAACTTAATTCTTCAGCAAAGATTAGTGGTCAATTTGGAACTTTTTATGAAAGATACTAAGTTCTTATTCCATGCTTCACTCTGAACTATATACAAAGACAGTAACAGTCTCACCAAGAGATGTAGTGAGATCCTCATTTTTCTCCTAATATTTGACTCAACTTCAAGCATACTTTCACTCTCTCCAAACTAGTTACCAAAGCCAGGATGGAGCACGATGGAAGATTGCTTGAGTAGCGTGACAGAAGCCCTAGGTTTTGTCAACACAAAACAAAGACCAGTCACTAGTCTCAGTGGACAGGGGAAAGCTCTATGGCCTCACTCCACAACCTCATCGTGCATCACCCTTCACTGACCTTCCCTTGACCACTAGCCTAGAGCTCCCCATGTATCCCAGGCTGGCCTAAAACTCTCAGTGAGGCTTCTGCCTCAGCCCTCTGACCTGGTCACTGAGTCTTTTTCACTGGAAGGTGAAAACTTTCAGAGCTAATCACAAAGAACTCTCAACACACATCAAATATTTAAAAATAGTTTTTTCCTTAGAAAAGTGGGGGGCAAGGGAATAAAACCAGATGGTGGCCAAGTGTTGTTACGTATACCCCCTACTTCAGATATGAATACACATCTCAAGAATTCTGAAGGTCATAGGCCTGGGTATTGTGGCTCCCAATTCTAGGGAAATTGAGGCAGGAGGCTCACCATGAGCTCCAGGCCAGTCTGGGATGCAAAATTTGACCCTGTCTCAAAAATGAATAAATAAATAAATAAATAAATAAATAAATAACAATAAAACCCTCACATAACTCTGAAAATTCCTATTTCTAGCTCTCTTCTAGAAAGTATTTAAACTAGCTTCTCAAACTCCCAAGTTTTTCCAACTCTTCAGGCTTCCCACAGCCAAAGACCAGGAAATTCCCACAGGAAAAAAAAAATACTTTTTTAACACAACAACTAAGAATTTAAGAAGGTTACAGGGCTTGGTGGCACACAACTTTAATCCCAGCACTTGGGAGGCAGAGACAGGCAGATCTCTGAGAGTTCAAGCCTGCCTGGTCTACATAGTGAGTTCCAAGCCAGCTAGAGCCACAGGGAAGACCCTGTCTCAAAAAAAAAGAGGAAAGAAAGAAAGAAAGAAAGAAAGAAAGAAAGAAAGAAAGAGAAGAAAGTAGCTTTTTTCTTTCATCATTAAATATTTTACAGTGGTCTCCTGAAATAAGTTATAGAGAAAGTCTAACCACTCAAGACTATTGATGCCCCTTCACTGATTTAACCATCCAAAACAATACTTATAGTCAGTCACTGGACCAGAGGACAAAGTTGAACAGGCAGAGAACTACATACTAAGCTTTACATGGCTGCAACATAGTAAGACAGAAGGACACATGGATAATGGAAAGGGGAGGAAAAGAGGAGGAAAGGAAAGAGGAGAAAAGGAAAAGGAAAGGAAAAAAGACGTGAGGAGTCCAGCCCTCAAACCCCAAGCTACCCAAACAGGTGGAAGAACAGGACAAGGTAAAAAGAATGCCAAGGCGCCTTTTAAATAAATCACATATGGTCTGGGCTGCTGTGCGTTTCCTCCTCCACCAAAGGAGTCCGACTAAGTGGACCTGCTGAGGCCCTTAAGGATCTTTTAAAGGGAAAAGAGCAACAATGCAGGCTGACGTTGGAACTTTCAGTCTGCTGGGAGCCCTAAGTGTCTCCACAGGAGCTAAGCAGCTGTCTGTGGACAGGGGAAGCACCAGCCCGACACTGCCCTGCTCTTCTCAGGGGCCAGAGCAGCCACCACACCCGAGGACCTGCACCCCAGCCCCCGTAGCCACACAGATGCAGAGCAACGCTGCACCTGGACCCTGGACAGGAAGTGGCCTTGGGGGGAGCCGCGAGCAGCCCGATAGGAGCAGCCCGATGGGAGCAGCCCGATGGGAGCAGCCCGCAGACAGCAGTGCAGAGCAGTCCGACGCAGATGTGGGGGTGCAGAGTAGGGAGGTGGGGGTGCAGAGCTGAGAGGTGGGGGGACACAACCGCAAGATAGGGTGCAAAGCCAGGAGATGGGAGGTGCACAGCCGAGAGATGAGGGGTGCACAGCCGGGAGATGAGGGGTGCACAGCCGGGAGATGAGGGGTGCACAGCCGGGAGATGGGAGTACACAGCCGGGAGAAAGGGGGGTGCACAGCCAGGAGGTGAAGGGTTGCACAGCCAGGAGGTGGGGGGTGAGGCCTCCCCCGAAGATGCTCCCTGCGAGCACCTGGGCAGCCAGGGTGGAGGAGGCTGGACCGCCGGCATCCGTGGGAGGGAGGGTCCTGGCAGCCCTCGCAGCAGTGGGGACTGGAGGCCGGAGCTGCTCCCGACTGGGCAGTGTCCTCCACCAGGCCCCCAGCCGCAGGCTGGCCTACTCAGCTCCCCGGCCGCCCGCCGCTGGGTCCCTCACGGCCGCTCCCGCTCCCGCCCGCGCCTCCACGCTCGGCCTCCGGGTCCCTCCCAGCAGCCCCTGCAGAAGCGGCCCAGGTCCTCAGGCTCCCGAGCCGAGCCGGACTCCTACCAGCCTCAGCTCAGGGTCCAGCCGCCCGCATCGTCAGCGCAGAACTCGGCTGTCCACAAGCTGCTCCAGCTGCCGGCCGCGCGCCTCCCAGGCCGCGCCGGATCCTCCGCTCCCCCTGCCGGCCGGCGGCCATTTCCGACCGGCAACGGCGGAACTTGCCGAAGCGTTCAGGGCCGGAAATGGCCGAGTCGCGCGTTCTGGAGCGCCTCGGTGACTTTCCGTACTGCACCCGAAGGCCGCTTTGGGGTGTAAGGGGAGGAGTGACATTCAAGTCAGCCCCTCAGCTCTAAACCCGAGTGCACTGCCTGAGAAAAACCTCTGGGAGGAGGACCCGTGCCCTCCGGCCCGCAGTCTGAATGAAACACTAGGATGTGGGCTGGCAAAGGAAAAATCCCTGGACTTTGTAAAAACAACAGGTTAATCAACCGCGTGGGTCGGAGGATAAAAGGATACCTTTTTAAATACGTAGGAGCCAGCTCTGTGAACAGAAAGGGAGCACTCGCTAGCTGTCTAGGTCCACATCTGGGAATCAGGAAGGACCCCTTGAATACCTGAGGGAGGGAGGGGTCGCTGAGGTAGACGCTCTAACAACCCTAAGTCTTTTTTTTTTTCAAGGCCACTTTTTTACTGAAGCTTTGTGCATTTACAACCCTAAGTAGCGTTAACAACTGCAGTATAACCTAAAATCAGATTGCTTCAACACATATGAAAATTTTTTTTTAATTTTTATTTATTTTTGTATGTGTATGAGTGTACTGTCTGCATGCAGGTCTGTGCACCCGTGTCGTGCAATGCCGCGGAGGTCAGAAGAGGGTCTCGGATTCCCCTGGAACTGGAGTTCTCCTGGAATTGGAGTCACAGACGGTTCTCAGCCGCCATGTGGGTGCTGGGGATCGAACCCGGGTCCTCTGCAAGAGCGGTCGGCGCTCCTAACCGCCAGGCCATCTCTCCAGCCCCTGAAAATTTTAAGGCCCAGACGCACCCCACCAGTTTGGCTCCCGTCCATCCCTGTGCTTGGGTGGCCTATTAGCTTCCAAGAGAACTGCACCTGAGATGGCTCCGCAGCTGCTGACCCCTCCACCTACCCTTTTTGAGGGTCCCAGGCTCAGTGCTTAGAAATAGGAGGCTGAGAAAACAGGAAGATTGACTCTATTCCCAGAGGGTTCAGTTTGGGCTAAGCATTCCACTTGAAAAACAAAGCTTTTAAAAGCCCTAGCAACCTGGGTTCAGGAGCACCCTCATTTGGATGTCTGTCCATCCCTGCATCAGGCCCAGCTTTATCTTTTCCTACCTTTTTTTTTTTTTTTTCCTTTTTGAGACAGGGCCTGAGCTGTCCTGCAGCTCTCTATGTAGACCAGGTTGGCCTTGAACTCACAGAGATCCGCCTGCCTCTGCTTCCTGAGTGCTGGGGTTAGAGGCATGCGCCACCACGCTACCTTTTAAGGACGTGTTACAGCTTCCTTCTATTTTATTGCTTGCGCCACCCCTTTTTACTAGAAATAAGAATGATCCTTCAAAGCCCTACCACCAAATTATGTACCAAAATATAACTTCCATTTTTTGAGGAAAATCAGGGAAAGGGGAGCAGAGTATTGAAACAAAAAGCACAAGCATTGAAAGACATGAAAAGGAGGCGATTTTTGTCCACATAGCATGAATTGTCCTTTGTAACCGTTCATCTCCGAGGCTCTCCTCCAGACGTGTGCGGTGGCAGCAGCAGGCTGGAGCCTGGCTGTGTGGGTTGGGACAGGACAGGAGAGGGTAAGAATTTCCAAGGGCTGCTTCCTTGGCAAGAGTGGACTTGCAGATACCTGCTACCTAGAGAACTCAGTCATCTTGTGCATTTGAATAACTTAACACATTCCTGCTTCAGACAGTAGTTGATGTTAGTTAAGCTTTAGGAAGAAAAAGGAGACTCACTTGAAACTTGGTAGACCCCCAACTTCCTGGTTTTCTCTTGCTACTACAGCGCCCCTCCTCTGAAGGAGCCAGAGACCTCTTCCTTCCTCTGGAAAAGTGCATTCACGGCCTCCCCCAACTCCTGCTCCTTCACCTTCCACGGTGTGGGGCAGCTCAGCCTTGTGACTTGGGTCTTTCCTTCCGCACTCCCCTCTTGCCTCCTTAAGCAGTTGGGGAGTTACCAGTTGCACCTCCCAGAGTTCCCTCAGCCACACTGATCCTTGTTTTCCAGCCGGCCTCCAGGTAATCATCACAGCATCATCACCTCATGAACACGTATTTTACGAATACTTAATTGCTGAGCAGTAAGTTACACCCTTCACATGCACTGGCTCATTTTAATCTCACTGGGAGGTATCAGCCTATGGAGAGGAAACTGAAACTTGCAGAAGTTCCATAAATTAGGTGCCTGAGGCCACACAGTGCTTCTTCGCACAGCCCAGGACTCCGAGTCATCCTCACTTTTACCCCACATTCTTGACCTGAACAATCTGGTTATCTCACAAGACCTTCAATATACTGTTCCCCACGCTGAACTCAACTGTCTCTTCCCCCCGCCCCCTTGCTTTCCTGGAATGTCCTCATTTATAATAATGTTACCTCTATGGTTCCTAAAGCCCTGGCAATCATCTTGGGCTTCTCAATTCACACCTACAATCAATCAATAGATAAGACTTAAAGCTTCCCCCTGAGGGTCTTTAACCTACCCCTTCCCTGGCTGTCTCCTTTACCCCTCCTATGGACAAAATTGCTGGCTCAGATATATTTTTTTAATCATATTCAGTGTTTCTCCTCCAGAGAAGAGCTAAGGCCACAGCACACACATGAAGCTGCTCTTTGCTGGTCTTGCCATATGTGATGGTTTTTTGTTTTGGGGGGGTGTTTTGTTGTTTGGTTTTGGTTTGGGGGGGTTGTTTGTTTGTTTTGAGACAGGGTCTCCCTGTAACCACAGCTGGCTTGGAACTCTATATGTAGACCAGAATGTCCTCAGTCTCACAGAGATCCACCTGTCTCTGCCTCCTGAGTACTGGGATTAAAGGTGCGTACCACCAAACCAGACTTATGTGGTATTTTTAAAGCACTTGTTTTCTCTGCCTTGCATTTTGGAACAGAATAGGAAATAATTGGCATTGTGATTTAACCATTATATAAAGAGATCTCTGTCAGTCCTAAATAATTAGGGAAAAAAGCAGGATTATTATGTCTTTGGTCCCCAACAGTGACCCAGGATCAACAGTGCTCTTCCTCTTTCAAGTCCCAATTTTTTCTTTCTTTTTTTTTTTTTTATCAAGACAGGGTCTCCCTGTAGCCCCAGATGTCCTCGAACTCACTATAGGCCAAGCTGGCCTTGAACTCACAAAGATCCGCCTGCCTCTGCCTCCCAAGAGCTAGGATTAAAGGCGAATGCCACCACGCCCTGCTCAAGTCCCAATTTTAAATTCCCAGGAGACAAACTGTGATTGGTCCAGCTTGGGTCACATGTCCTCTCCTAGATCAATTAGTTCAGCATAATCAGCAGTTCTCCCAAGCATGGCAACTGGGACCCTGCCTATAAATAGAGCTTCTTGCCAAAGGACAGAAGTCTACACCACTCACTTATTTACACATTTGGCAAGTTGAATAGTTGAGTCCCTGTTGAGATATACACAAGCAGGCAGGGCATGGCAGTGCACCCCTTTACTCCCACCAATGGGGAGGAAAAGGTAGGCAGATCTCTGTGAGTTGGAGGCCAGTCTGGTCAACACATCCAGTTCCAGGCCATCCAGGGATATAAATTGAGATGTTGTCTGTCTGTCTGTCTGTCTGTGTCTCTGTGTCTCTGTATCTCTGTGTCTCTGTCTTTCTCTCTCTCTCAAGGTTCTCTCAGGTATATAAAATATTAACAACAGGAGCTAGAAAGATGGCCTAGCAGTTAAGAGTGCCGACTGCTCTTGCAGAGGACCTGGGTTCCATCCCCAGCACCCACATGGTGGCTGAGAACCATCTGTTTCTCCAGTTCCAGGGGAATCTGACACCCTTTTCTGACCTCTGCAGCATTGCACGACATGGGTGCACAAACCTACATGCAGACACATAAAAAATAAATAAAAGGGGCTGGAGAGATGGCCACTCTTGCAGAGGACCCAGGTTCGATCCCCAGCACCCACATGGCGGCCGAGAACCATCCGAAACTCCAATTCCAGGAGAACTCCAGCTCCAGGGGAATCCAAGACCCTCTTCTGACCTCCGCGGCGTTGCACGACACGGGTGCACAAACTTGCATGCAGACAGTACATTGATACACATACAGAAATAAATAAATGCTGGGCATGGTGGCGCATGCCTTTAATCCTAGCACTTGGGAGGCAGAGGCACGCGGATCTCTGTGAGTTTGAAGCCAGCTTGGTCTACAGAGTGAGTTCCAGGACAGCCAGAGCTCCAGGGAGACCCTGTCTCAAAAAAAAAAAAAAGACCAAATAAAATAAATAAAATTAAAATATATATTAACAACACATACCATAAAAGTCACCTTAAAAAAGAAGCAGCAGTCGGGTGCGGTGGCACACGCCTTTAATCCCAGCACTCGGGAGGCAGTGGCAGGCAGACCTCTGTAAATTCAAGGTCAGCCTGGTCTACATAGGGAGTTCCAGGATAGCTGGGGCTGCAGGTATGCAGGTAGACCCTATCTCAAAAAAAGGCAAAAAAGAAGGAGGAGGAGGAGGAGGAGAAGCTACCGGATAAAAAAAACAAAATTGTACTCATATGAGACCATCAATTCAGCTAACATAATTGAAGATAGTTTGCCACTCCTTGTATAAGCCTCTGGTGGTAAACAGTCAACAGTAATGAGTACAGGTTCACAGACGTTCACAGTACCAACAGAAAGATTTAAAAAAAAAATACTTGAGGGGCTGGAAAGATGGCCTAGCGGTTAAGAGTGCCGACCACTCTTACAGAGGACCTGGGTTCGATCCCCAGCACCCACATGGCGGGCCGAGAACTGTCTGAAACTCCAATTCCAGGAGAACTCCAGTTCCAGGGGAATCCGACACCCTCTTCTGACCTCTGCGGCATTGCACGACACAGGTGCACAAACCTGCATGCAGACAGTACATTCATACATACAGAAATAAATTTAAAAAAAAAAATACTTAAGCTGGGCGTGGTGGTGCATGCCTTTAATCCCAGCACTCTGGAGGCAGAGGCACATCTCTGTAAATTCAAGGCCAGCCTGGTTTACATAGGGAGTTCCAGGCTAGCTGAGGCTACAGGGAGACCCTGTCTCAACAAAAAAAAAAAAAAAAAAAAAGGACTCTGAGACCTAGCTCAGTAGGTAGAGTGCTTACCTAGCATGTACAAAGACCAGAGTTTGATCCCCAGCACCACAGAAACGAGTGGTGATATATGCCTGTCATCTCAGCACTTAGGAGGCAGAGGCAGGAGGATCCATTCAAGGACTTCCTCAGTTACAGCCATGTCAAGAAAGGAAGTGGTGGGCAGGGGCTAAAGAGATGGCTCAGTGGTTAAGAGCACTGTTTGGTCTGCTCTTGCAGAGAACCCAGGTTTTAGTCTCACATGGTGGCTAACAATCCGGCTATAACTTTAGTTCCAGGGGAATCTGATGCTTTCTTCTGACTCAGCAGGCATTGCATGACACGGGTACAGTTACACACATGCAGACAATACTCTCATACACATAAAATTAAAAAAAAATTTTTTTTTTTTTTAGCAGGGTCTCCCTTTTAGTCCCAGCTGACCTGGAACTCACTCTGTAGACCAGGCTGGTCTTGAACTCACAGAGATCTGCCTGCCTCTGCCTCTGCCTCTCAAGTGCTGGGATTAAAGGTGTGCGCAACCACGCCCAGCTATAAAAATAATTATTTTTTACAAAAGAAAGGAAGTGGGAGGAAGGGAAGAAAGCAAGAAAGAAATGAGGAAGGGAGAGAGGGAGGGAGGGAAGGAGGGAAAAGAAAATGAAATGAAAAGAGAAAAGTGGGGGCTGGAGAGATGGCCTAGCGGTTAAGAGCGCCGACTGCTCTTACGGAGGACCCGGGTTCGATCCCCAGCACCCACATGGCGGCGAAACCGTCTGAAATCCAATTCCAGGAGAACTCCATCCAGTCCAGGGGAATCCGACACCTTTCTTCTGACCTCCACGCATTGCACGACATGGGTGCACAAACCTATATGCAGACAGTACATTCATACACATACAGAAATAAATAAAATTAAAAAAAAAAAGAAAAGAGAAAAGTGGCCAAATGCCAGGAGCGGCAGATCAGATAAAATGCAGTTTATTCACATGGCAACAAGAAGGCTCACTCTACAGAGCTACACAGTATTGATGATCAAACAATGTTTTTTGTTTTTGTGAGTTCAAGGCCAGCCTGGTCTACAGAGTGAGTTCCAGGACAGCTGTAACTATAGGGAGACCCTGTCTCGAAAAGACCAAAAAAAAAAAAAAAAATACACAATGGGGTGCTACACCATGGTTATCCTACCGTGTCCAGTTGTCAGTCTGCTCCCACCACTACGTCACCTTCCTAGAGAACCCGGCACAGCAGCCATCCTGGGACATGGCCTCATCCCCTCTGCCCTAGCTGGCTGGATTTCTCCCACCTGAAAACAAGACAGCAGCATGCTGAGAAGCAGTCAGACAATGGGAACTACCTATCTAATACCTTACACAGATTTGAGGGAGTTTACAGACATGGGCCTATCAATAGACCAAGAAAACTGGTCTATAGAAAATAAGAAAAGCCAGGTGTGGTGGTGCACACCTTTAATCCTAGCACTGGGGAGGCAGAGGCAGGCAGATCTCTGTGAGTTCAAGGCCAGCCTGGTCTATAGAGCAAGCTCTAAGACATCTAGAACTAAAGAGAGACCCTGTCTCAAAAAGACAAAAAAAAAAAAAAAGAAAGAAAGAAAAAAGAAAGAAAGAAAATAGAGTTCCCAGGCACCTAACACCCTCTTCTACCCTCAGTGGGCACTGCACACACTTAACATACTGCAGGCAAAACACACATAAAAATACACACAAGAACTTTTTAAAATTATACAAATTTTAGCTGGCTTGAGAAGTCAGTAAGCATTTCTTTCTTTCACAAGGGATTCCCAACTTGAGTTGCAGCTGTTAGGGAAACATAAAAAGCCCAAAGTGTGGCACGATCATACTAAACAAAAACTGTGTTCTTTAACCAGGAGACTTATTTCCACATGTCAGCAAAATGCTCTCTCAAGGAATCCACATTGAGTGTTTATTCTTCCCAAAATGTAGACTCTCCCAGAGAATTCTGAGAGTCTGTTCTATAGAAGGAGAAACTAATGTCAGAAGTTCTCGAGCCTTGGGGAGGAAGGCACCCTGCACACTTTCCACAGGATGGGCTGCCAGGCCCACAAACCACTCAGCAGAGACCCCAGCAACCTTCAAAACATATATGATTCGGGAACTGCCAGTAAGTTAAGTCAGATAAGCACTCATTCTATCTCTAATGCTCGGTTTAAGAAAAAAAAAATGAAGTGCTGATAGCCCCTATTCAAGATCTTTTCTCATATAAGTGACTAGGCAGTTTTGTGGCTTATAATTAGAACAATGTATGACAATTTCTAGATGGGTTCCAAGGTTGCTCTTCAGTCTGTCAGTGCCAAAAGGGAGAACACATCAGTTCTGAGGACCCTGGGATAGCCTTCACTACACTGCTAAATGGCTGGCTCTCCACAGTCCTGGTTTCTACATCCTTTTCAAAGTGGCTAGTCTTTTGTCTGCCAAACTTGGTGGAGCAGCTGGTATGGTAGGCAGATAATTTATGGCAAGAACACCAAGCTAACATCAGCTTCAACCCAAAGCATAATTTATTGTTTTAAAAAAATATTTGTAGACTGGGGGTGTGGCTAGTAAAACACTTTGCCAAATAGCTTGGAGGCCCTGGGCCCTCATTGCAAATCAAATCTAAAAAGCACTATTTGTTAAGTCATTACCCTAAGTCATAGCATTCCCTACCTTGCTTTGTAGCAGTGAAAAATAAATTTTGTCCTTAATTTCATTTCAGAAACCTTAGCCTAATTCAAACCTGTTATCTGCATTAAGACAAATAACCTGAAATGAACAATTAACATTCAAATTAGTGAGGCAGGTAGAGTACATGCCTAGCCTGTGCAAGAGCCTGAGTTCTAGTCCCAGTACAAGGGGGGGAATCACCCCCCCCCAAAAAAAAGCCAGGCATGGTGGCGCACGCCTTTAATCCTAGCACTTGGGAGACAGAGACAGGTGGATCTTTGTGAGTTCAAGGCCAGCCTGGTCTACAGAGTGAGTTCCAGGACAGCTGGGGCTACAGGGAGACCCTGTCCCAAAAAGACCCCCCCCAAAAAAAAACCACATTAGCTATGAGTGATAGTAGATTATCAAAACACCATGGATTTGTTCTTATCTTGACCTTAGAACTTAGATCATCTGTATGATGATGTAGTATTCCCCCTAAAACAATCATAAAGACACCAAACACCCTAAATTATATCAGTGAGTAGCAAAGATGTATTCAGAAGCAGCACACCACAACATGGTCTTTTTGAAGGACTTAGGGTAACGAGAGCTCTAAACCAGAGAGAAGTAAAACAGGCAGATTGGCGGCTGTGCTCCAGTGTCACATTCGTGTGTAGTTCCATAACTCCAAGCTTGTCCTTACACCAAAAAATTATCCAGAAATTATAAAAAATCAGCCTCTCCCAGTCTTTGGACAAGGCCTTCCAGTGGGCAAAATGTCACAGAGGCTCTTGAGGAACACCAGTGAAGACCAGTCTGATGGCACAGGCCTGTAATATCAGCACTTGGGAGGTGGGGGTAGGAGGATCAGAAGTTCAGGGCCAGCTTCAGCTACATCGCAAGCTGGAGCCCAGCCTCGATGACATGAATAAACAAATATATACACACATACATACATCTTTTTTTTTTTTTTTTTTTTTTTTTTTGTATTTTTCGAGACAGGGTCTCCCTGTAGCCCCAGCTGTCCTGGAACTCACTCTGTAGACCAGGCTGGCCTTGAACTTACAAAGATCCACCTGCCTCTGCCTCCCAAGTGCTAGGATTAAAGGCTTGTACCACCACACCCAGCACATCTTTCTTTAAGGTATGTGTATGTGCTCATAAAGGCCAGAAAAGGGCTTCAGATCCACTGAAACTGGAGTTCCAGACAGTTGTAAGACAATGTGGGGCCTGGGAACTAAACTCAAGTTCTCTGGAAGAATAGTAAGTACTCTTAACCACAGAGCTATCTCTCCAGCCCTATCAGTGAAATCCTTAACCGGTAAGACTGTAAAATCAAATTTCAAAGTACAATTTCCAAAAGTAGTAACACTATATATTTTCATAATAGAAATAAGATCATGTGGAGTTTATATACAGTGAAAAAAATAATTTCTACCAATCAGATTTTCAAAAGAAAAGTGTGTAGGGCTTTTGTTTTTTTGTTTTTGAGACAGGGTCTCCCTGTAGCCCCAGCTGGCATGGAACTCACTATGTAGACCAGGTTGGCCTTGAACTCACAGAGATCCACCTGCCTCTGCCTCCCAAGTGCTAGGATCAAAGGCGTGCATCACCACACCTGGCTTTGGAGTTTCAGACGGTTCTCGGCTGCCATGTGGGTGCTGGGGATCGAACCCGGGTCCTCTGTAAGAGCGGTCAGCGCTCTTAACCGCTAGGCCACCTCTCCAGCCCTAATGTATAGGTTTTTAAGTAGTTCATGAAGGCTTGCAACAAGATTTTGTTGAAGAGTATCTATTTTTCTTAATATTACTCAACATTAATTCCCAACTTCAGTGATGGCAGCATGGCTCCAGTACAGGCCAAGTAGCTCTGAGAACAAAATAATCCCTAATCCCTCCCCCAACCCAAACCCTAGCCAGAAATCCAGTCACATTTCATAGTTCTATCTGCACCACATGTGACCGTATTTCTACAAATTCACCAGTTTGGGAGACAAAAAAGTAATAATCCAAAGTTTATCTCTAATAGAAAATGTCAGATAATTCCTTGTATAAAATGAGACATGTCGGGGCTCGAGAGATGGCTTAGCTGTTAAGAGTACCGACTGCTCTTGCAGAGGACCAGGGTTTGATCCCCAGCACCCACATGGCGGCTGAGAACCGTCTTTGACTCCAGTTCCAGGGGAATCCGACACCCTCTTCTGACCTCCAATGCATTGCATGACATGGGCGCACAGACCTACATGCAGACAGTATTCATACACATAAAATATAAAATTTTAAAAAAGAACTACCATTAAAAAAAAAGAGACATGAACAATTATAACATGTCACTAAGAGAGGCTTATCTTTCAAAAAAATTTTTTTAATTTTTTATTTATTTCTGTATGTGTTTGAATGTACTGTCTGCATGCAAGTGTGTGCACCCGTGTCATGCAATGCCATGGAGGTCAGAAGAGGGTGTTGGATTCCTCTGGAACTGGAGTTCTCCTGGAATTGGAGTTTCAGACGGTTCTCAGCCGCCATGTAGGTGCTGGGGATCGAACGCAGGTCCTCTGTAAGAGCAGTCGGCGCTTTTAACCAATAGGCCATCTCTCCAGCCCTCAAAAATATTTTTTATTAATGTATATGTGTGGGTTTTTTTGTTTGTTTGTTTTGTTTTGTTTTGTTGTGTGTGTGTGTGTGTGTGTGTGTGTGTGTGTTTGAGCTGCTGCTGCAGCTGGCCTGAAACTCACTTTATAGACCAGGCTGGCCTTGAACTCATAGAGATCTGCCTGCCTCTGCCTCCCAAGTGCTGGGATTAAAGCTAGGTGTGCTCCACCATGCCCGGCTGTATATGAGTGTTTTACCTGCATGTAAGTAAGTGCACCATATGCATGCAATGCCTACAGAGGCTAGAATAGGGCATCGGATCCCCTGGAACTGGAGTTAGACAGTTGTTAGCTGCCATGTGTGTACTGGGAACCGAACACAGGTTCTCTGCAAGAGCAGCCAGTGCTCTTAACCACTGAGCAATCTCTAGCTCCAAGAAAGGTTTATCTTTCAGGTGAAGAGATGACCATTTGTAAATAGGTACACCTAGGAAATGGGCTTCTGGGTATGCCCTTGAGAGATTGTCTTGATTCTGTTCATTGTTGTGGGAAGACCCATTTATGAGGCCAAGGCCATTGCCTGGCTAGGGGACCCTGGAGTGTATAAGAAGGGGGAGAGGCTGAGCGCAGAATGCAAGCCTTCACTGCTTCTTGACGTGGCTCCAACGTGGCCGGCTGCTCCAAGCTCCTGCTGCCTTGACCCCCCCATGATGGACAGTACCGTGAAAGTTGCTTTTGTCAGTTTTCTCAGAGCAACAGAACGCAGCTAAGACAACAGGTAAATGTGCTAAAATAGTGCTCCATCTTTTAAAATATTTATTATTTTTCTTTTATGTGTATGAGTGTACTGCATACATGTATATAAGTGTACTCGTGTTGCATAATGCTGGCAGATGTCAGAAAAAGGCATCCAATTCCCCTGGAACTGGAGTTATGGATGGTCGTTAGCTGCCATGTGGGTGCTGGGAATCACACCCAGGTCCTCTGCAAGAGCAGCCAGTACTCTTAACCACTGAGCCATCTTTCAAGCCCCAGTCCATCTTTTTTATTTCATGTTTAATTAGCTTACACAATAAATATCTCAATACTATTAAGTACATAAATCACAAAAAAAATTACAAAAAGTGATAAACGTTTGGGGCTGGAGAAATGGCCTAGTGGTTAAGAGCACCGACCCCTCTTGCAGAGGACCCGGGTTCGATCCCCAGCACCCACATGGTGGCTAAGAACCGTCTGTAACTCCAAATCCAGGAGAACTCCAGTTCCAGGGGAATCTGAGACCCTCTTCTGACCTCCGCAGCATTGCACGACACGGGTGCACAGACCTACACGCAAACAGTACATTCATACTCATAAAAATAAAATTAAATTAAAAAAATTTTTTTAAAAGTGATAAACGTTTACCAACTCTATGTCTTCTGGCTCCTGAGTGCATTTTTACAAAATTGTTTTATTTTATTTATTTATTTTTGAGACAGGGTCTCCCTTTAGTCCCAGCTGGCCTGGAACTCTCTGTATAGACCAGGCTGGCCTTGAACTCACAGAGATCCACCTGCCTCTGCCTCCCAAGTGCTAGGATTAAAGGCATGCCCCACCACGCCCAGCAAAATTGTTATTTCTTTATACACCCACTCTGGTGGTTTGAAAGACAGTGTCCCCCATAGGCTTTAAGTATTCAGACGTTTTGTCTCCAGTTGGTGGCACTGTTCTTGGAGGTCTTAGAAGGTGTGGCCGCGCTGGAGGAAGTATGTCACTGGGGGCAGGCTTAGTGAATTTAACAAGCCTTGGGGTCTCCAGTCTCTCTCTCTCTCTCTCGACTTCCTGTGCTCCTTGTGAGATGTGACCCTGGGCTTGCTGCTCCAGCCCCAGCCACCATGCCTCCCGCCACAATGGACTCTGATTCCCTGGAACCGTCAATTGTAAACTCTAATAAACTCTTCCTTTTATAAGTTCCCTTGCTCATGATGGTTTTATCACAGCAACAGGAAAGTGACTAATCCACCCACCTCAAGTTTATTTTATTTTTATTTTTCCCACATTGATTCTCAGTCATCTCCAAAGATGCTGGATAGTCTTGAATGATGGTCTATGGACCAAGACGGGATGAATGACTGTCTTCAGTCCACAGTTTCTGGAGAAAGGAGGGAACAAGATGGTAGGTTTTAAATGAAGCTAAATCTATTCAACCAAGAGGCTGTCTTTTCTTGTTTGTTTGTTTGTTTACTATTCTTTTTATTTATTTTTTATTTTCTTTTTTTCTGATTTATTTATTTCGATTTTATGTATATGAATGTTTGTTTGCTAGTGCCTGCCAAGGACAAGAGAGGGCTTCAAATCACTGAAACTGGAGCTACAGATGGCTGTCGGCCACCATGTGGGTGCTGGGGATCGAACCTGGGTCCTCTGAAAGAGCAACCAGTGCTCTTAACTGCTAGGCCATCTCTCCAGCCCCAAGAGGCTGTCTTTTATTCTAAGATTATGTCCTTCTGCATTTTAACGTCAAACAATGTTTTCATGGAGTGAGCCTGGGGGTAAATGACAACTTTTTCTTTATTTTCCTTACTTGACAAATACTGAAACATACTTATTTTGCTACCTTTTCTCCAGTCCCTTTTCATTATAGTGATGCAGTAAGTCTAAGAGTCTGGTAACTACCAATCTGTCCAGCTACACTTGTCCTTGGCATTTTAAAGTATGCAACACACACACACACACACACACACACACACACCACAGAGAGAGTCAGACAGACAGGCACACACACCACAGAGAGAGAGAGAGACAGACAGAGAGACAGGCACGCGCACACACGCCCCCCCCCCATGAACACATTGCTGGAAACACTCCTATAATGGCCAACCCCCCATATAGCCCACAGTGACCAGTGCACCCTGGCATTTAAACAGTGGTCTAGCAACCCCACCCACATGGCAACTGTGGATTCTTGGTGTGGCCAACAGAAATGCAAATGCAATTTATGTCACTCCCCAGATCAACACGAGATCTTGCAGTTTTGCCCCTGGTTGTGCTTTCTCTTACCACTCAGGCTCAGAAAAACTCCCCACAGGGTCAAGAGCACATGTGGATAGACCCTTGGGAGGAACCGAAACTTCCTACTGAGATCCAGAGTAGATTTCTCAGCCCAGGTCAAGCATGCACATGCAACAGCTCCATCTCAGCCCTGAGCCACGCCAGTTGTGAATCCCAACCTTTGGAAGCTGGGATAATAAACCCTGGCATTTAAAACCGCCCACTTAGGATAATTTATTAGGAAGCAATAGCAAATTAAAGCAACCCCTTTATCTTGTTTACTCCCCCCATCCCCACCCCCCCACTCCCCCGCCCAGTAGCGCCATGTAGAGGCTGCCTGGCATGTTTTATGGCCACGCTGGGTGGGAGGGAGCCTGGGCCACGGTTCCTCTCCCTTACCATGTTCAGTTTACTTAGTCTAACTGCTTCCTCCTCTCTCCACCACTGTTTCTGCTGTTCTCATATTGACTGTAGCATTCTGTAAACGGAATAACCCATCTCTCATGGGGAATCGATTCCACATGTTTGAAGGCTTTGTGAAGGGAATCATTCTATGTAAATATAACATTTTATAAAACCTAAGCAATCCAGTAAGTTTCCGTTGACTGACTCCCTAACCCTAACTGTCAAAATCATTACTAGACTCATGAGCAGCTCTACAGAGGAGCAACCTAATGTTCCACTGAGAAAATAGATGGCAGCAGATGTGATCTCTTTTTTTTTTTGGGGGGGGAGTCTTTTTGAGACAGGGTCTCCCTGTAGCCCCAGCTGTCCTGGAATTCACTCTGTAGACCAGGCTGGTCTTGAACTCACAAAGATCTGCCTGCCTCTGCCTCCCAAGTGCTAGGATTAAAGGCATGCACCACCACGCCCAGCATATAGATGTGATCTCTTTTAAACCTATGTATAAGTATTAAGGTAAAAAAGAAATAGAATTTTAGCAGGTGTCAGAGTTCCTTTTATGGATGCAACAATGCCTGTTTAAGAAACTAACCTGGTATGACATCATGGCTGAGAACAAAACTGAACCAAAGAGATGGCTGAATAGAGTACACTGAAATGGCCCAAGATAGGGATTGGGAGGCAAGGAGAGATGAGGCTCAGATAACAGCGGGGGAGGTTGCAGCTTGGGGAGAGAGTTCCCAGCGGTGGGTGTTTAAAATAGCATCGTCTATTATTGGACTTCAAATTATTTGTGTTGCTAAGGATATAAAATCGCCTAAGCCTTCATTAATATCTGTCACATGTACAAATGCTACATGTGAGGAACTTGGGGGAGAATCAAGAAAAGGGATGGGAATTCAGCTGCACAGCCGGGTCAGTATGGAACCTGGAGCCAAGGAGTAAGAACAACCATAAAACTGAGAGATGGCTTAGCTGACCGCACGGGCAAATAAGTGAATGATAACCAGAGGAACCAAGTTGCAAGTAAGAGGAGGAAGTGGGTGGAAGCTGGCACTTACAGAAGCCAAAAGGGGCTGAGGATGGGGCTCAGTGGGAGATCACGGGCCCAGCATACCCAAAGCCCTGGATTTGATTCCCATCGTGACTAAATGAGTAAACAATAGAATGAAAGGGATAAACTTTCTAAAGTAAACAGAAGACAAGCTCCCAGGAATTGGAACTCATGGATTTGGTGTCCCAATAACACAAAAAGGACTCAATGTTCCTTATACTTCAACAAGGAGTTCTATCCCAGCTGGCAGCTGAGTATGTAGTCACCAATTCTTCCTTAACGGAGATCTGGCCTTTGACAAATCTCTTCCTATTTCCTTTCCAAAACTGGTGCTCCATTATTTAATGTGATCTAATATCCTTCCTTTAGACACTGACATCACTTATGCTCTCTTTGCTACATCTATGGTAGAGAGTCTCCCTCCTGGGCTTTCCCTCCTCTGCTTATAAATGGCCTCAGGCCCAAGCTCCCAACATGGGCTTTGAACCCACAGGGTTTAGATTTGAATCCTTGTTCTACTATTTATCACTGGCACACACTTGGGCATCTAAAGGGCTTCTTTATAGTGCCTCAGCTATAAGAACATAGACTGAAAAACAGCACTCATAAGATCTCCTAAGGACTCTCCTGGATCATGCAGGTGAGTTGTCAGCTCCTGGCCAGCTGTAAAAAACTTGAAGGAAATGTTGACCTCTATCATCTTCATCAGTCCCCAAAACCTTCAGAAAATAATCTCTGCTCTGGGTCCTCTTCCTCTAGCATCGTTCACTCTTCCAGAAGCCTGACTCCTACCAGTCTACTGACTTTGCTCTCAATAAGGAAACCAGTGACTTCTTAGTTCACGAGAGTCTCAATCTTTGTAAGCCTCCTTTTGGAACTCTTCCATAGAACTTACAGACCTGGTCACTCATCTTCTTGAAATCTTCTAATTGTTGGGGCTGGAGAGATGGCTCAGCGGTTAAGAGCTCAGACTGCTCTTGCAGAGGACCCGGGTTCGATTCCCAACACCCACATGGAGGCTAAGAACCTCTTTAACTCCAGTTCCAGAGGAATACAATGCCCTCTTCTGACCTCCACAGCATTGCATGACATGGGTACACCAACCTACATGCAGACAATACACTCATACACATAAAAAAAGGTCCAATTTTTGTGTTTCAGCACATTGCTATCTGTTCATTCCTTCTGTTTGCTTTCACTGTCTTAATTCCATACATATACATATACATATACATATACATATACATATACATATAATCATTTTGAGAAAGGGTCTCCCTGTAGCCTCAGTTGGCCTAGAACTCACTATGAAGACCAGGCTGGCCTTGAATTCACAGAGATCTACTTGCATCTGCCTGCCAAATGCTGGGATTAAAGGCATGTACCACTGCACCTGGCTCACTACATATTTTTTTTTAAAGATTTTTATTTATTTATTATTTTTATGTGTATGAGTATACTGTCTGCATGTAGGTTGGTGCCCCGTGTCATGCAATGACATGGAGGTCAGAAGAGGGCATCGAATTCTCCTGGAACTGGAGTTAAAGACAGTTCTTAGCCACCATGTGGGTGCTGGGAATAGAACCCAGGTCCTCTGCAAGAGCAGTCGGTGCTCTTAACCACTGAGCCATCTCTCTAGCCCCTCACCATGTATTTATTTTTCTTTTGGTCTTTTTGAGACAGGGTCTCCCTGTAGCCCCAGGTGTCCTGGAACTTGCTCTGTAGACAGGCTGGCCTTGAACTCACAAAGATCTGCCTGCCTCTGCCTCCTGAGTGCTAGGATTAAAGGTGTGCACCACCACGCCCAGCTCCTCACTACGTATTTGGCCGGAGGCTGGAGAGATAGCTCAGTGGTTAAGAGCACCAACTGCTCTTGCAGAGACCAGGGTTCGAGCCCCAGCACCCACATGGCGGCCGAGAACCGTCTGAAACTCCAATTCCAGGAGAACTCCAGTTCCATGGGAATCGACACTCTCTTCTGACCTCCTCGGCAATGCACGACACAGGTACACAAACCTACATTCAGACTGTATGTTTATACACATAAAAAAAAAAAAGATATGCCAGGTGTGGTGGCCCACGCCTTTAATCCTAGCACTTGGGAGGCAGAGGCAGGTGATCTCTGTGAGTTCAAAGCCATCCTGGTCTACAGAGCGAGTTCCAGGACAGCTGGGGCTACAGGGAGACCTTGTCTCAAAAAGACCAATATATATTTTTTTTCATTATTTTAATTATATGTATATGAGTGTATTGTCTGTATGTATATAAGTGCAATGCCCATGGAGATCAAAATAGAGTGTCAGATCCCCTGGAATGACACAGCTGTTAGCTGCCATGTGGATACTGGGAATCAAACCCAGATCCTCTGTGAGAGCAGCCAATGCTCTTAACCACTGAGCCATCTCTTCAGCCCAATTCCCTACTTATTTAAAAAAATATTTATTTTATATATTTGTTATTTATGTTGGTGTATTTGTATGAATGTATGCACAGGTGCCCTTGCCTATGTACAGGTGAAGCTAGACAGGGTCTTCCTTCTCCCCCTCCACCCATTCCTTGGAGGCAGGGTCTCTCCCTGAACCCAGAGCTCATGTTTTCTGGTCTGAGATGGAAGCCAGCAAACCCCAGGGACCCTCCAGGCCCTGCCCTCCTGGATCTTGGTTTATAGGAATAAGCTGGATTCCGGGCTCCTTATATGAGTTCTGGGATCTGAACTTGGTCCTCATGATTATGGAGAAAGTGCTCTTAACTGCTGAGCCATCTCTCCAGCCCCCACACAAGGTTTCATGATACTGTAGCCCAGGGTGTCCTCAAACTCAGTCCATGCTTAGGCCTTCAAAGTGCTGGGATTATAGCTTTGTGTCACCAGCCTGGCTTCCCATTTCCACTGAGCCCTCCCCACATTCAGCACCTGTGAGGCGACACGCCTGTGACCACTGCAGTTCAGTCTGTCTGTTTTGAACCTTCCCTTGCAGCTCATAAGCCACACTGACCACTGTCTTGTCCCGTTTTGCACAAATCCAATTATTCAAATCAGTTTTATAGAGATCATTAACCAAATCATTATTTTCTCTCCCTGATCCAGTCCCTTCCTTTCTCCAGTAACCGAAGCCTCAGTTAACACTGCCCAATCTAGCCAGTAGTCCATGTTGGAGACCTTTGCTGCTACCCTTCCAATCCTCTACATCTAACTGATCATCCGAGCCCGACAATGATGTTTCTAGAAACTATGGTTCCTCCCCACCCTCTGCTTCCTGGTCCCACTGGATTTCAGAGTGAGTCTCAATTTTAAGGGTGTCATAAACTTACTCTGACTGTTCCTGACCAAGTAACTTACTTAACCTCTATTGCCTTGGGTTTTTGAGTGAATTAAACCAAGTATCACATGCAGATAGCCAACACATAGCAAGTAATTGGCAAGCTTTACCCCGGATTCCCTTTCTCCTGGTCTTCACCAGCTGGTTTGCTAAGATTTTTACCCATCCAACCTACTTTGCCCTTCCTCTCTGAATTGCCCTCAAGTTACATTTTCTAGAGCAGAAGTACTATTGTATCTTTGCATAAAAACTTAACATTAATCCTAGCACTTGGGAGGCAGAGGCAGGAGGATCTTTGTGAGTTCAAGGCCAGCCTGGTCTACAGAGAGAGTTCCAGGACAGCTGGGACTACAGGGAGACCCTGTCTTGAAAAGACAAAAAAAAAAAAAAAAAAAAAAAAAAAAAACAAACCTTAAACATTTTGCTGAGACGTGGTGGCACACGCCTTTTATCCTAGCCACGGAAGCGAGAGCAGGCAGATCTCTGTGAGTTCAAGGCCAGCCTGGTCTACAGAGTGAGTTCCAGGCCAGCTGGGGCTGTAGGGGACCCGTTCTCAAAAAGACAAAAAAAACAAAAACAAAAACAAAAAAACCTTAACATTTTGCTTTTTCCTTTGTTTCTTTGGTTTTTGTTTGTCCTATGGCCCAGGCTAGTCTTGAACTCACTATGTAGAAGAAGATGACCTTCAGATCCTGAACCTCCTGCTTCTACCTCCACCTCCCAAGTGCTGGGGTTACAGGTGTGGGCCGCCACACCTGGACGGCTTTTTTTTCTATGGAACTAAGTCCCAAATCTTTAGCATGCTAAGTGACAAGTTCTATTTGCATTTCTGTTCCCTCCTTCCCAAGTCGAGTTAGCCCAAAACATGAGCTATTCGCAGGCCACTTCTGTGTCCACACTGGTGCCTCAGGTGGTCAGTTCACTGCCCACAGCATCTCCCCGGAGTTGTCACATAAAGGTGATATGTATCCTCTCGACTGATTCAAAACACAAAAACTCTTCCATCCAGAGAGTGTGGTACATGGGCCAGAAGAAAGAGGGGGAAGAAGAATTGTAGGTGTGGGCAGAATGACCAAAAAATTGGTGAATGTGGTTGTGCTGGATAGCTTTGGTGTCAACTTGACACCGTGGTTGAGGGAGCCTCGGGTTGGGGAATTGGCTCCATTGGATGGCCTGTGGCCACAATCTGTGTGTATTGTCTTGATTGTTGAGCAGTGGACAGTATAAGAAGGCAGGCTGGGCTGAGCCAGAGAGCAAGCCAGTAGAGAGCAAGCCAGCGAACAGCAGTCCTCCATGGCCTCCAGGTTCCTGCCCTGAGTTCCTGCCTTGGGCTCCCTACAGTGATGACAATGTGACCCAGGAGATGTAAGCTGAATAAACCCTTTCCTCCCCAAGTTGGTGTCAGAGTGTTTGTCCACAGCAATGGAGGACAAACTAGGATAGAAAATTGGTATCAGAAGAGTGGGGTATTGCTGTGACAGACCTGACCTTGGTGTTTGGGGGAAGATTGTGGAGCGTTTGGAACTTTGGGCTGGGAAGATCATTGAATGCCTAAAAGATCTTTGCTGTGGAGCTTGGAGCAAGTTTTGTCTGAAGGAGTTGTAGATGATGGAGGCCTGGCTTGTGAAAGTGTTCAAGGGAAGCAGAGATATCATCGGACTGTGTAATCTGGGTTCTGGTCAAGCTGGTGCTGAAGAATCATCTGGTAAGTAACAAGAGACAGAACCTAAGTGAAACTTTTGTGGTACTGGGGCAATTGATGCTGGTTAGCTGGGGCTGAAAAAATCAGCTGTAAGTAACAAGAGACCAGCATCACTGAGGTGAAATCTTCTGTGGAAATATCTTCAAGGGTCAGCACACAGAAGCTATGACCCAGAAAGGGCCTGAGCCTCCATCTCGAGCCAGAAGCTGGACTTGGTAACGTGTAGAGTCTCCTATATGGTTCGGTGTTGAAATTTGAGGGGGTCACAGCAGAGCAGCCGAGGTTGGCACTGTGAGAGTCAGGAAAAAGACCATTGGTGGAAGTGCACCTTGGTTGCTGTGAAGACCCCAGGATTGCAGGAGTCATGGAGAGAAGTGAGGCTTGCCCAGGAGAGGTCAGAAGAGACCATTGTTGAAGGTGCTGCCTCAGTTTCAGTAGCGACCCCCAGCTTTTTGGAGATGCCGGTACCCTGGGACGACCACCAAGAGCAGCGGTAGGTGTAGAATGGCAGTCGGCCTGGGCCTGCGATGATGTGTGCCACGGACAGGAGTCAGAGAAGGGGAGCTGCCGAGACCCTTTGGAGCCCAGAATTGTGAGTGAATCCCAGGTGTCAGCCTTGAGCTACTTGCTGGACTTAGGTTTTGTTTGAGAGTGCCTGATTCTTTCCCTTTGAATAAGACAGTACTTGTTTGCTTTTTACAAGCGCCCACAGTTAAGAGTCTTTTATAGACTGGACTTTTAAGTGTTTGGACATTTTAAGGACTGTGGGGCTTTTAGGTGTACTGTCTTAGGTTGTGATTATGTTAACATCATACTTTGGGGTAAGACTGGAAAGGTGGTTTAATAGTGACGTGTTTGTGTGTCAAGTTGACAAGGGGTCAATTGTGCTGGATAGCTTTGGTGTCAACTTGACACACCTGGGTTGAGGGAGCCTCGGTTGGGGAATTGGCTCCATTGGATTGGCCTGTGGCCACATCTGTGGTGTATTGTCTTGATTGTTGAGCAGTGACAGTACAAGAAGGCAGGCTGGGCATGAGCCAGAGAGCAAGCCAGTAGAGAGCAAGCCAGCGAACAGCAGTCCTCCATGGCCTCCAGGTTACTGCCTTGGGCTCCCTAAGTGATGAAATGTGACCCAGGAGATGTAAGCTGAATAAACCCTTTCCTCCCCAAGTTGGTGTCAGAGTGTTTTGTCACAGCAATGGAGGACAAACTAGGACAGTGGTTAAAGGTAACTTCGAACTTACAAAAAACATAGTAACAAAACACTGTATGATTCTGTTCTGTAAGTTTGAAATGATTTCAAAAGACAAATAAGATTTATTTATTTATTTATTTTTTGTCTTTTGAGACAGAGTCTCCCTGTAGCTCCAGCTGGATTGGAACTATAGACCAGGCTGGCCTTGAACTCAGAGAGATCTGCCTGCCTCTGCCTCCCAAGTGCTAGGATTAAAGGTGTGCACCACCATACCCAGCTTAAAGATGGTTTTTATCCGCCATGTGGGTGCTGGCAATCGAACCCAGTCCTCTGCAAGAGCAGTCAGTGCTCTTAACTGCTGAGCCATCTCTCTAGCCCCAACAAACAAGATCATTTAAAAGCATTACACAATCCAACCACAAGGAGAAAATCAAACAAACCCAAGCTTGGAACATTTTACTAAATAACTGGCCTGCATTCTCAAAATATCAGTGTCCTGGGGAGGATAGGGAGAGGGGCAGAGGAGGAGGAAGGAGAGGAGAGAGAAGTAAAGGAGGGAAGGAGGGGTGAGGAAGCAAAGATGAACTAAGTACAATGTGTGATACTCAGCTGGATGCCAAACTGGGGGAAAATGCTATAAAATACATTATTGGAACACATGGTGCCATTTGAGAATGGACTCAAGCCTGTGGTTAGATGCAAGAATGTCATTGTGTTAAGAAATTCACGCTACAGGATGGGGTATGGCTCAGTGGTAGAATGTGCAAGACTCTGGATTTCCACCCTGTACTACAGAAAGAAAGGGAGGGGAAGGGAAGGCAAAGAGAGAGAAGAGGAGATGAAGGGAATAGGAAGGGAGGGAGGGGAAAAAAAGAGGAGGGAAGGGAGGGAGGGGGAGAGAGGAGGGAAGAGAGGAAGGAAGGAGTTTACTCTAAAAATATCTAAGGGTAGAAGATAATATTTCAATAGATAATTGGAAGCAGGGCATGGTGGTGTAGGCCTTTAATCCTAGCACTTGGGAGGCAGAGGCAGGTGGATCTCTGTGAGTTCAAGGTCAGCCTGGTCTACATAGCAAGTTCCGGGAGAGCTAGAGCTACAGGGAGACCCTGTCTCAATACAAAAAAACAAACAAACAAAAACAAAAAGAGAAGGATGCCTCGTCACTTGAGACAACTTGAGAATCTGAAGGGTATTATACCAGTGAAGTGAGCCAGGCACGGGAAGAGGAATGTGGCATGAGCTCACGTAGACGTGGGGTCTAAGTCAGGCTCACTGAAGCAAAGCACCAAAGAATGGTGGCCAGGGGCTGGGACACAGCAAGCTAGCTGCAGAGTAAAGGGCTACAGTTACAGTGGTTCAGCAGGTTTCTTGAACACCTCAGTGCCTGTAGTTACGGATCTGTGTGTATTGAGTGGATCTGAAGTGTTCTTACCACATGCACATGAATGTGAGAGCTGATGGGTTGGTTATGTTAATCAGCCTAATTTAATAATTTCATAATATGTACATATATTTCATATATTTAAATATCATGGGTACTATTACTAGATATAGTTTTTGGTTTTTTTGGTCTTTTTGGAAACATGGTCTCCCTGTAGCTCTATATAGCCCCAGGTGGCCTGGAACTGGCTACGTAGACCAGGGTGGCCTTGAACTCACAGAGGTTACCTGCCTCTGCCTCCCAAGTGCTGGGACTAAAGGGTCTGCTATCACACCCAGCTTTATTTTGTCTTTAAGGCAGGCCTTGACTTTATGAGCCTTTTGCCTCAGCCTCTTGAGTGCTAGATTTACAGGCCAGTATCACCCTACCCAGCCTAACCCAGATGATATTTTGCTTGTTTGTTTCCATATTATGAGTCTGGAGAGTAAATCTAGCACTTGCATATGCAAGAGTCCTTACCACTGAGCTATGTTCCTAATCCAAATAACTTTTGCATTTTTTTTTTTTTTTGAGTCAGGGTCTTATGGTGTAAAGCTGACTGGCCTGGAACTATGTAGACTAAGATGAACTCAAACTTAGAGATCCACCTGCCTCTACCTCCTGAGTACTAGGATTAAAGGTAGATCACACACACCTAATCTCAGAGCATTCAACATCTTGACTTTGTACTTTTAGAATCTAAGACCAAGAAAAGTCAAACATGAAATTTTGGCTAGCTTTCCAAAATGAGAAGGAATTAATGCTGCTTTTGCTACGCTGCTGTAAATGTTTTTAATCTTACTACAAAATTCCCCTGTTGGGTTATGATTGATTTTTGTCTTACTCCACTAGACTGAGGGGTTCTACTGGCAAGAACTTAAACTGTCTTTTGAGATTGAATACTGGGAGAAGAGTTCTAATCCAGGCAATTTCCCCAACACCACTTTGCTGTTCCTGGGGGAATTCTTTGCTAAGACCTGGCTCCCATGAAACATGGTTGGATATTCTTAAGACAAGAACCAGAAGAGAGAACAGGCCTTTGGTCTGAGCTTAGAAGGGTTCTGGCATTAATCAGTGAGATCTTCTGTCTCCTATGGTACCTTCTGCAAGCAAAGCTGGGCCGGCCAGCACTGGTTCCAGGCATATACACAAAGAAGCTGAAATTGGTATATGGATAACATGTCAAAGGGGAGCCAGGCTGCCCTTGAGGCCTCTATCTGAGCATTTTTAGCAACTCATCATTTCTAGCACATACGCTCCTTTTACACAGGAGATCCTGTATAAAAGCCCTGGGCTAAGAAAAGAGGTCAACCCACTAGAGAATACAAGAGCACCGTGTCCTTCCCATCATCCCTTGCTTGCTTTTACTGAGGATCTACAAACTTTCTTCTCTGCAACTTCCAGAAAAGTTCTGTCACCTTATGCTATTGTTTGGCTGTGGAAGGTCCCTTAAACGCTCACTTGTCAAAGCCCTGACCAGCACTATCAGAAGTTGCCATGGACCTTTAAGGAGAGGTGGGGGGATGGGGCTGGAGAGATGGCTCAGCAGTTAAGAGCCCTGGCTGCTCATACAGAGGACCTGGATTCAATTCCCAGCACACAGAAGCTAACAACTGTCCATAACTCCAGTTCCAGGGGATCTGATGCTCTCTTCTGGCCTCTATGGGTATTGTATGGCATGGGTGCCCTTACAAGAAAGCAAAAACCATACAGATAAAATAATAAAAACCAAAAGAGAGGTCTTGTCAGAGGCCCATAGGTCACCGGAAGTGTGCCTCGGAAGTACACTGGAGGACTCTGGCCCCTTCCTTTCTTTCTTTTCCCTTTCGGCCATAAAGTGAGCAGCTTGCTCCTTACCATGCCCACCAGAGGCCGAGGCAACAGCTCCACCCGAACTCCAAAAGTTCCTAAAACTGTGAGCCAAAACAATCTTTTCCTCCTTATAAGTTAGTTGTCTCTGGTATTTCATTATAGTAACAGAAAGCTGACTAACACACTCAGCTTTCTCTTCCCCATGGAAAGCACCATCATTTCATAATCGGCAATACAGGCACAGTGCCTGGCTATGCTCACTGCCTATGCCCCTGGGAAGTATCCGTCCCATAGACCTGGTGGGTGCATCTCTCCCTCTTCATGCAGGATCAGGTCAAGCAGTCTCCAGTCATTCTGCTAATGTTCGGGAGAGACCCGCCTAAGGGGAAAGCTCAAGCTCAATTCAAGAAGCCTGGTGTGGCCTGGACCCCAAAGCCCCTTCTCCAGGATGCTTTTAGTGGCAGCAAATTGAGAACTACCAGCCACAGCATGTGATTCAGATGCCAAAGAAAAGGGCCGCAGGACCCCTCAGCACCCCAGCAGCCTCTTATTTCTCTTTGAATGCAGGGCGTCTCAGGGTACTTACTTGCTCTTACAAGCCTCCAGAAGTTTCTGCTGTCTTGAACTTGGCATGTCTGGGACACAGGCAAACAGCCTTTCAGGCTATTCTCGGGGTTGTTATTTCTTTGTAACTATACAAAGTGGTTTTTGAAGTTTTTCCTGTTTGTGAGGAGGCTCTGCACCACCAGGAGCAGAGCAGAGCAGAGCAGAGAGCTGTGTCTTTGTGCTTCTCTGATTGCTCTGCCAGGGAGGAGCATCCCAGGGGGCTAACAGCAGGCAGCAGCCTAACAGGAAGCGGGCAGCAGCACAGATTTTAGCAATAATGATCAAACGTTCTTTGAATTTTCCCTTTTATCCTCGTCTCGCATCACCTCTTGAGGCTGCAGAACTATTCATTACTGGCCATTCCTCTGCAGCGAGTCATGTCTTTGTGGATCTGTACACAGAAGTCGCAAGTCAAGGGGCTCAGAGGACATCGGCAGAGACAAAGGCTCCTAGGCACAGAGGGCGGGCCAGGAATAAACAGCCGCTCTAAAGATGGAGGAGATTTTAAAGACCAATAAAAGAGGAAACCACATGAAATCACGTCCTCCTTGGGCCTTTCTGGGTGACAGTGGACCTGTTTGCCTCTCAGAATTCTTGGCCACCTCTGACTCCAGCCTCTCTACCCCATTCCTGTCATGGCTTCCGTCTGTTTCCCTGTAATTATTCCTTCTCTCTGCAGGATATTCAGCATCCCCTGCTTCACCTCAGCCTGTGAACACCATCCCCAGAAGGACCCACTGTGCTCAGATGGCCACTGTCCTCCCTTAGCCACCAGCCAAGGGCCTTTCCCATGCTCCCTGAGCTTGGGCTGTAGAGCAGCAGCTTCAACTCGGTGTATCTAAGAGGAAGGTTGCAGGTCTGTCCAGGCCTACTGAATCCAACTCTCTGTGGTTGGGGCTGTAAAGATCCGGTTTTTAGAACTGTGTGGGGGAGCACTGTAATCCCAGCATGTGAGAGTCAGGGACAGAAGGATCACCCATGAGTTAACAGCCATCCAGGGCCACATAGCAAGACCTTGTCTCAACAAAAGAGAAGAGGAATGGGAAGATGGCTCCATGGGTGAGGTGCTTGCCTGCAAGCATTAGGACCCAAGTTCAGATCCCCACCACCCACATGGAAGCTGTGCATAGCATTGCACGTCTATAATCCCAGTGCTGGGAAACAGACAAGAGGGTCCCAGGGCCTGGATGGCTAGTTGAAATGGTGAGTTCTAGGTTCAGTGAGAGACCCTGTCTCAAAACAAGGTAGAAAGCAAACACAATAAGAGAACCACCATCAACCCCTGGCCTCCACCTCCCTGGGCTCCCACACCCTCCCAATCACACATGTGCATACACCACAGACACACACCATATTCTAATGGGCCCCCAGGTAATTCTTGGGCATCCTAGAGACTGTCCACCAGAGCTGTCCTGCTCCCCCATTCCTCTGAAGTATCTTCCTCTGTACCTTCACTATAACCCCAGGGCTGGTTCTTCTAAGTGTTTCTTCTTCTCTAAGTGAACTCAGCCACTGAAAACAGAGCTGCCTGTTCATTTTCACACAAACAAGTCTATACCACTAATTCTCAACTGTGAGTTGCCATCCCTGGCTTCTCCTCTGAGCCCCTGGAGGATCCAATTGCCTCCTGGATCTTTCTATCAAAATGTCATCTGGCTTTCTAAACTCAGCATCTAACCCACTCTGCATCTGTGTGGACAAGCTGGCTGCACAGTGGTATAGGCAGCCACCCAGCTCCTGCCATCCCAGGATCCAGTAACTCCCACCATGTTCAAGTTTAAAATTCACAGTGAGCACATGAGAGCTATCATAGACCTCTTTATGGATGTGGGTCCATCACAAATTTATTTCTTACAGTATTTGTGAAACCTGTGTCTTTTAGATACTTTAAGGTATGGATGAGTCAGCACTGTAACACCCGGAACTCCTTAAGGCTTTGAGTGTCCCGGAACTCCCTAAGGCTTTGAGTGTCATGTCAATTTCAATTAGATGGGTGGGCCATCGTTCAGGCCATCATGCAGGTCACATTTCAGCCAACCAAGTAATTCTGTTAGAGCTCCTTCCAACTACCTGATCTGCACCCCAGAACCAGGCCGGTAAACTCAGCCTGGTCCAACTTTATCTTCCTTCCATCATCCCCCCTACACCTTTGGTATCCAAATGAGCCTGCTGAGATTTGAGTGCTGTAGTATATCTAGACACAAAGAGGGTCAGGGGTGGGGGGGAGGTGGGCCTGAGGAGAGTCAGCTTTGTTTTGTAAGGCCACTGCCTTGGTGGCAGCTATGGTGGCTGCTTTAGGCAATGCAGAGTTTATTCTCTTCTGAGAAGGAAAGCCATGGACTACTGAAGGGAGGGTGTCACTTCCTCTGGTGTCAGGGGGTCACTTGCTCTGGGAGCTAAGGGGAAGAACATATCAGAATTTAGGGACTTAGGGCTGGAGAGATGACTCACTGGTTATGAGCGCTTGTTGCTCTTGCAGAGGACCCAAGTTTGGTTCCCAGCTAATCACCACCTGAGCTCCCAGGGTTCCAACACCTTCCTCTGACTTCCACAAACACTCAACACATGTGGCATACACTCACACAGATACATAAATAAAAATAGTCCTTAAAAACATTTACAGGGGACTCTCCATCCCCGGCTTCGTCAGTCTTATCTGTCGTCCCAACTTCTACAGCTCCTTCTAGCCCAGTCAACACCCTCAGTCTAACCACAGACCACGAGTAACTCACACTGCAAGCTGCAGGAGCTTCTGCATTCGGTTTTCAGCAGCCTCAGCCCTAACGCAATACAAGTGCTGGCAATCTTCAGGGAACTCATAGACACTCCCAGGACATTTACAAGGTGCTTGAGCCGGGAATTTAATCTCTGAGCCTGAGCTTTTCTTTCACTACCTGGTCTGGAAACATTAGGACCAACTGACCAACATGACTATATTTGGTAGTTTTCTGGAAATGTTTGAAAATTACATACATACTTAGCTCCTTATTTCTTTCTGTGTGTATACATGTCTACCCAAGTGTGTGTTCACCTATGTGTGTGCATGTAAAAACCAGAGGTTGATACTGGGTGTTTCCTCTGTCACTCTCTACCTTATTTTTTTTTGTATGTGTGTCTGTGTGTATGGTATGTATATGTGTGTTCACACACATATATGTACAGATACAGGTGTATATATATTTGTGTGAGTGTGGAGGCTAACATCAGAAATGTTCATCAAAGAATCTTCAAGGGCAGGATCTCTCAACTGAACCTGGAGCTCAGCATTTCAGTTAGACTGGCTGGCCAGAGATCCTCTTGTCTTCCCTGAACCCCTAGTGCTTCAGTTATAGGCACGTGCTACCAAACCTGGCTTTAAACATGGCTACTGGGGCTCCAAGCTCAGGTCTTCATGCTTATACATCAAACATTACCTACTGAGCTATCACCTCGAGCTCATGCTTTTAAATGTAAATATTGACTTATCTATAAGCCAGTTTGGTGTCATCAGATGATATGCACAGGTAGACACAGCATACAACACAGAAAAGGCTTGTTGCTTCTTGGAAGTGGTTGATTAGCAGTACTGAGGGCGGTGCTGTATATCCACACTATGTTCTGGCTTTGCCCTTCTCACTGTGGGCCATACAGCCATTGGTGCCTTTAATTATGTCAGAGAGGGAATTCTAGATGCCACAGAGCTGACTCAGACAACTCATCTTTAAAACTCTGTTCTTACAGAACCACTTCCCAAATTTGTATTGATCGGGATTTTCAGAGAAATAGAATGTGAAGGGAAGTGGGAGGGAGGGAAAAAGAGATGATGAATTGTCTCACGTGAGTGTGGAGGCTGAGAGGTCTGTGACATGTCCTCTGGACATCCAGGGAAGTTAATGATGAGGTCCTGTTCAAATGCAGAGGACCTGTGGCCAAGGGAGCCAGTGTTGTGTACAAGGCCCAGCTCCAGGACCTCAGAATGATACAGAATATCCCAGCCCAAGTACACAGACAGGAAGCCTAGAGAGGGCAAGATCTTCCTCATCTTTTGTTTGACTCAGACCCTGAATAGATTGGCTGATTCCCACCCTGAGAACCTGGTTTCCTGAATCAGACACATAAAAAAATGTTTAGGGCTGGAGAGATGGCTAAGCAGTTAAACACACTTTATGTTCTTCCAGAGGACCAGGGTTCAATTTTGAGCACCTAAATGGAAACTAAAAACCACCTGTAACTCCAGTTCCAGGGAACCTGACACTCTCTTCTGGCCTCCATCAATACTGCATACATGCAGTGCACTTACATACATTCAGGCAAAATACTCATACAGATAAAATAAATATTAAAAAATATGTTCAGGAGCTATAAGTATAGTTCAATAGAACACATGGTATGAAGGAAGCTCTGAGTTATTCCTAGAACCATGAAAGGCAAGAAAAAGAAAAAGAAATATTGTTTAATCTGAGAACCCCAAGGCTGATCAAGTAACTAATTTGCCTTTTAAAAAAACATAGTGTGTGGCTAGTAAATAATCATTACAAATATGCTCTTCAGCCTCTCCATGCTCCACCATGTTACTTAAAAGTCAGCTGGCAGGCTGGAGAGATGGCCTAGTGGTTAAGAGCACCGACCGCTCTTGCAGAGGACCCGGGTTCGATCCCCAGCACCCACATGGTGGTCGAGAACCGTCTGAAACTCCAATTCCAGGAGAACTCCAGTTCCAGGGGAATCCGACACCCTCTTCTGACCACCGCGGCATTGCACGTCACGGGTGCACAAACTTGCATGCAGACAATACATTCATACACATACAGAAAAAAAAAAAAGTCAGTTGGGTTCATAAATACTCAAGGTTGGGGAAACAGGAGTAACACAGGGTCTGACACGAAGTTCTGTTTGTCTCTGAAAGTCACTGCAACAGAGGCAGACTCTGTAGTGCAGTAAAGAAATCACAACTTCGGGGCTGGAGAGATGGCCTAGCGGTTAAGAGCGCGGACCACTCTTGCAGAGGACCCGGGTTCGATCCCCAGCACCCACATGGAGGCTAAGAACCGTCTGAAACTCCAATTCCAGGAGAACTCCAGTTCCAGGGGAATCCGAGACCCTCTTCTGACCTCCGCGGCATTGCACGACACGGGTGCACGGACTTGCATGCAGACAGTACATTCATACACATACAGAAATAAATAAAATTAATAAAAAAAAAATTAAAAAAAAAAAAGAAATCACGACTTCTGAACAGGTGTGTGTCCTGTGACTCCAGTGTCCCTCTTCCTCTCCGGAAGCTCACAGGGATTCAGGCACAGATGCAAGGAAGAAGGGGAAGAAACAACAAGTTTAAGAGCTGGAGGAAGGGATGGAAATCTGGGTAGCTATTTCTTCAAAATTAATCATTTTCTCACAGAGGGGGGAGGCAGGCTTATAACACTAAAAAAGTAAACTTAGAAGACTCAGGGATCTCCTGAAAGGAGATTTACAGTGCATGCCCCTCCATAAGGTTATATAAACACTAACAAATGCTGAAGAGGCTGTCTCTAGGCCACAGGTTCCTGTTTGTTGTCTGGAGAGAGTCTTTATGACACAGCAGTGGTCTTTTCAGTCATGCCGTTCCTGTAAGTAAATGCATAAAGTCACTCATTTAACAAAGTAAAAAAAAAAGAAGAAATCATACCTTTAACCCCTACTGTCATGGGAGTCCTTACAAAGCAGTGTCAGTGGGAAGAAGTGCTTTTGTAACTGTTCCTTCTCCTGGCTCAATGACTGATGAATTAGGGTGGGGGAGCTGAGGTTTATGGGGGCACTTAGAGCAGGAGCTGAGAAAGGGACTGAAGTTTTTCCCTCACCCCATCCCCTCACTATGTCTCCAAAAGCCAAGATTCCACAGGGGAGGAAGCACTCTGTGATGGTTAACTTTAGCTTGACTGTGCTGTGAGCTACCCAGACACTTAGTCAGACATCACTGTGGGTCTCCCTGTGTGCCTTTGGATAGCCTTTAAATCAGCAGAGGAATAAACAAAGCCATCTATCCTTGCAGATGTGGGATCATCCAATCAGCTAAAGATAGAATGAAATAAAGGGCTGAAAGGGACCGCCTCCTGTCTCACCTAGACCCTGCCTTTTGCTGTCTTCAGACTTGGACGGAAGCATCGACCCTTCTGAGTCTGAATGGAATACAGACTAGTGCTCTTCTGGGCCTCCAGCCTTCTAATTGTGTGTGTGTGTGTGTGTGTGTGTGTGTGTGTGTGTGTGTGTGGAATCTACATATGTATATCTATATATCTATATCTATATATCTTAGTTCAGTGCATATATTCATGCACATATTGCTTATGTTTCTCTAGAGATCCCTAATTCAGAACCAAAGAAAAATTTCCCTCTAAATAAATCACCTGAATTATGCCTTAATTATGACATCACTAAGAATGAGCTCCATTCTTTGCAACGTCTCCCGAAGTCCCTTCAGAGGATGTCTTGTCTGTAACTTGGTACTCGGGCAAGGGGATTCGGATTCAGTGACTCAACGGTGACTTCAGCTGGCTTGTGCTAGCAGCCTGGGAGGTGAAGTCAGGGTTGAGATGTCCTAGCAGGGGAATCCAAGCTCACCAAACACCCTTAGTCATAACCTGGGAAACAGTGATTTTTCTCTGCAGTTTCCTGAAAATAGAAAATAAACAATTTCAGCTGGGCATGGTGGTACATGCCTTTAATCTCAGCACTTGGGAGGCAGAGGAAGGTAGATCTCTGTGAGTTAAAGGCCAGCCTGGTCTACATATTGAGTTCCAAGCCAGGTGGGGCTAAAGGGAGACACTGTCTCAAAAAAAAAAAAAAAAAAAAAGAGGGGCTGGAGAGATGGCCTAGTGGTTAACAGTGCCGAACGCTCTTACAGAGGACCCGGGTTCGATTCCCCAAGCCACCCACATGGTGGCCGAGAACCATCTGAACTCCAATTCCAGAGAATTCCAGTTCCAGGGAACCAACCACCCTCTTCTGACCTCCCAGGCATTTGCAACACGGGTGACCAGACTTGCATGCAGACAGTCCATTGATATACATACAGAAATAATAAATGCCAGGCATGGTGGTGCACACCTTTAATCCTAGCACTGGGAGGCAGAGGCAACAGATCTCTGTGAGTTCGAGGCCAGCCTGGTCTACAGAGTGAGTTCCAGGACAGCCGAGCTACAGGGGAGACCTGCGTTCTAATCCCCAAAAAAAAACAAAAGGACCAAAAAAAAAAAAAAAAAAACAATTTCAAAAGCAGAAATGGCATTTTGTAAGGACATTGTTCCATTTCTGTCCTTTGTCTTTTCTTTTTTTTGTCCTTTGTCTTTTTAAAAAGACTTATTTATTCGTGTTTATTTTATATGAATGAGTGTTTGCCTGCAAGTATGCATGTGCACTGTATGTATCTCTGGTACCTGTAGAGGCCAGAAGAGGACATCAGATCTCCTAGAACTGGGGTTATAGATGGTTGTGAGCTGCCATGTGAGTGCTGGGAACCAAACCCAGGCTCTCCGGAAAGTCATCCAGTGCTCTTAACCACTGGGCCATCCCTCCAGACCCTCCCCCTTTGTCTTGAGCCTTCCATGTGAGCTCCTGCAAAAATGATAGTGTTTTCTCTCTTTCATCTTCCCCTAACACTCACAGACCTCCTTCTCAAACTGCTGAAAGCACTCAGACATGCTTCCGGGGGAAGGGCTGTGGAGAAGCTATCTATTAACAAGACTGATGTCTTACGAGGATGATATTTTGGAGAGAAGCATTTGATTGACAAGAAAGATCAGAGAAGTGTGAGCTACCACTTTATGCTAAGGTCCCAGGCAGAGAACTGCTGAAATGATTATGCCAGTGAGAAAAAGCGTTCCGAGGTTAGTGAGATGGCTCAGAGGGTAAAGGCTCCTGCCACTCGCACTGACCAACCTGAACTGGATCTCCAAAGCCCATGGTGCAATGAGAGAGCCAATTCTTCAAAGCCATTCTCTGACCTTTATGGATGTTCTATGGCATGCATGCACTCTACTGCACACACACCATACATCAGACACACACACACACACACACACACACACACACAGTGTTCCCATAAGCTAAGAATGTCATTGGATACCATCTTCAGTCTACAGCAATGATTTCTCTACTTTGATATAGTTTATCTATGTATTTTGAAAATGCCTTGATTTATCATTTTCTTTTGTTATGTGGCTATAAAACACTCATGTAAGGACTTAAAGAGTCTTCCAGTGGCCCTGCAGCATGTCACCACCACAATAAACATAAGGTGCTTTCTGTTTAACTAGTCCAATATGGACTAAAACAGCTCCAGAAAGCCTTTCTGAGTAAGAGAACTACCACAGAGGGCCTCAGAAATTCTGCTTCTATGGACAAACCAGGCTGTGCTCCTCACTACTGGGAGACACCAGATGCTCACTGACCTACAATCCTAGGTAAACTTGCATACGTATCAACCATACTACAGAGTCGCGCTAGGGCTGAGCTTCAGGAGACCAAGCTGGTCTAAGTCAGAATAGTGCTACTATTGATGGCAAAGCTCCCCAGAGTGAGCAAGTATGATTACACTGACAGTAACCACTCTAGAAAAAAGTATTGCTCAGTGCTGCCCCAAGTTATTACAGCCGAAGGGTGTCAGAGCTGGGATCAATAAATACTCAAAGCACTTGCTGTTTCCAAAGCTTATGCTCTTGATGACAAGGCCACGTGCCTCCCAGTGCCAGGAATAGGTAATTGCTAAGAAAGCATCTGCAATTAAGACTGCAAAGCCCAGAAAGACATCATAGACCTGGGTCAGCCCATCAAAGACAATGGCTACTTGGCCAGGTGGCCAGGAATCCCAGTACTAACAAAAATCGTACAGTGCCTAGTATGTGTGATGGGGAAGGAGCTAGTGAGGACCCCCCTTCTAAATCAAACCAGTCAGGTCCTCTGAGTGTGTCTGTCTGTCTGTCAGGCCTCCTCCTTGGCATGCTGAATCCAGTGCAACAAGAATCCTCCAATCCTTCCTACCTAGCTAAGTTCTTCCTATTAAATTCCTGTCCGCTGTCCCCCATGTCCTGCCCATGGGACACAAATGCCTAGCTATATGTGCTGTCTGGACACTACAGCAATTCTGAAGAGGTTTCTTTGCCTCCTTACTTGCCCAGGTTAGCCCTGGAGAGCTCTTTAGCACAATATATCCTCTTATCCGCGCAGTCCAGAATAAATACCTAGTGCCTTTGCCAACAAATCTGCCGTTACCAGAAGTCCAGCCAGCCAGGAGAACTAACCAGGACAGGTGACTGGAGAGCTTTTATGCAAGCTGAGGAGATTTTTCAGAGACGAAGTAGAAGACAATCTTTTTTTTTTTTTTTTTTTTTTGGTCTTTTTGAGACACGGGTTCCCTATAGCCCCAGCTGTTCCTAGAACTCACTCTGTAGACCAGGCTGCCTTGAACTCACAAAGATCCACCTGCTCTGCCTCCCAAGTGTTAGGATTAAAAGTGTGTGCCACCACGCCCGCGTTTTTTTTTTTTTTTTTTGGTAAGAAGTCAATCTTAAGAAAGAAGAGAATCTTCTAGCCTCCCACTTTAAACAGGACTACAGGGGTAGGGAAATGGCTCAGTAGTTAAAGGTGCATACTGCTCTTGCTGAGTTTGGCTCTTAACACCCATAGCAGGCAACTGTCTGAAACCCAGCTTCAAGGGATCCAACGCTCTCCTCTGGCTTCCACAAACACTGCACTCACAACACACATACCTACATGAAGATGCACATATACATGGAATTAAAAGTGAAATATAATTTTAGATTAATGACTGGATAGAAGACCCCTCTATGCTCGCCTAGTCAAGGACCTACTGAAGTGATGAGAAAAGTGCTCTGACAAAGAAATAACAGCAATATGCAAATAAGAATAAGTGGGGCTAGTGGGAGGGCTCAGTGGTTTAAGCAATGCTGCTCTTGTAGAGGACTAGGTTCAGACCAGCATTCCACCATGGCAGCTAACACCATCCATAACCACAGTTCAGGAAAATTCTATGCCCTCCTTCTGGCTACCATGGACAATTGCATCATTTGTGGGTGCATTTAACATACATGCAGGTAATATACTCATACAAAAACAAATAAATAAAAATTTAAAAGAAATAAGAATGACTGTCCCTCATAGTCCAGGCATCTTAAGGGCACTGAGAGGGGCTGGAGAGATAGCCTAGCCGTTAAGAGCGCCGACTGCTCTTACAGAGGACCCGGGTTTCCTATCCCCAGCATCCAAATGGTGGCTAAGAACCATCTGTAAACTTCCATTCCAGGAGAACCCCAATTCCAGAAGAACCCCATATCCAGGGGAATCTAACACACTCTTCTGACCTCTGCGGCTTGCACGACACAGACGGGCCCAAACCTACAATGCAGACAGTACATTTATTACAAAGAAAAAAAAAAGAAGCACCTTAGAGCAGAAACCTTTTTAGGGTGCATGACAACCAGCCCAGAGACCTGGGCCACAGTGACTCTGTCGAAAAAGCTCAGAATGAGTTCAATGGATTAACTGCTATAACAGAATTCTTTCCATTCTCATCTCAGTCTGTTTTATCTTTTTTAAAATTTTTTTTAGATTATTATTATTATTATTATTTTTTTTTTTTGGTATTTTCGAGACAGGGTCTCCCTGTAGCCCCCGCTGTCCTGGAACTCACCTTGTAGACCAGGCTGGCCTTGAACTCACAAAGATCTGCCTGTCTCCACCTCCCAAGTGCTAGGATTAAAGGCGTGTGTCACCACGCCCGACTTAAAGATTATTATTTATTTTTTTATGTGTATGAGTATACTGTCTGCATGTAGGTTGGTGCACCCGTGTCGTGCAATGCCTCGGAGGTCAGAAGAGGGCATCAGATTCCCCTGGTACTGGAGTCAAAGACAATTCTTAGCCACCATGTGGGTGCTGGGAATCAAACCCAGGTCCTCTACCATAGCAGTCTGTGCTCTTAACGGCTGAGCCATCTCTCCAGCCCCTATTTATTTATTTATTTATTTATTTATTTATTTATTTATTTATTTTTATTTATTTATTTTTTTTTGAGACAGAGTCTCTCTGTAGCTCCTGCCGGCCTGGAACTTACTCTGTAGACCAGGCTGGCCTTGAACTCACAGAGATCTGCCTGCCTCTGCCTCCCAAGTGCTAGGATTAAAGGCATGCACCACCACGCCAGGCTTAAAGATGGTTCTTAGCCGCCATGTCGCTGGGACTCAAACCTGGGTCCTCTGCAAGAGCAGTCAGTGCTCTCAACCACTGAGCCATCTCCCCAGCCCCATCATCTTGGTCTGTCTTCTGATGCTATATCAAAACACCCAGGGGCTGGAGAAATGGCCTAGCAGTTAAGAGCACCAACTGCTCTTGCAGAGGACCCGGGTTCGATTCCCAGCACCCACATGGAGGCTGAGAACTGTCTTTAACTCCAGTTCCAGGGGAATCCGATGCCCTCTTCTGACCTCCATGGCATTGCACGACATGGGTGCATCAACCTACATGCAGACAGTACACTCATACACATAAAAAACAAAACAGGGGCTGGAGAGATGGCCTAGCGGTTAAGAGCGCCGACCACTCTTGCAGAGGACCCGGGTTCGATCCCCAGCACCCACATGGCGGCCGAGAACCGTCTGAAACTCCAGTTCCAGGGGAATCCGAGACCCTCTTCTGACCTCTGCGGCATTGCACGACACGGGTGCACAGACTTGCATGCAGACAGTACGTTCGTACACATACAGAAATAAAAAAACAAAACAAAACAAAACACCCCGGACAGGGTGATATATAAAGGTGTTTATTTAGTTCACGACTTGGGAAAATCAAGCAGTCATTCAGTTCAGCCTCTGGCTCTCTGGCTACATCACATGATGGGTGGCATTGCAGCTGGTACACACATGAGAACAACATCTCACATGACAAGACAGGAAGCCAGAGGGATTCACAGTCCAGGCTCATTCTTTGCAACAAATTGCTCTTGCAGGAATGAATCAGAGTTCTGCAAGAACTACACCATCTGATCTCTTCCCAATGGCTCACTGACTTCCCACTGGGCCCCACCTCTTCAGAGTCCAATGCCATCTTTCCCACCACCATACTGGAGCCAGGCTTCCAGTACATAAACCTTGGGGGACCCACTGAAACCATATTCAAACCATAGCAGACAGTGTGGTATGGTGCGGCATGCCCATAAGCCCAGCACTTGGCATTCTGGAGGCAGAAACAGGTGATCTCTGGGAGTTTGAGGTCAACCTGGACTACACAGTGAGTTCTAGGCCAGCCAGAGATTACCTAGTAAGACTTGATTTAAAACAAAACAAACAAACAAAAACCTCAATTATAGTTCTGGAGATTCAAAACTGCACAACATTATAATATTTAACATCACTGAGTTGTACAGGTAAAACTTTTCAGATGAGATAGGGTCATGATATATAGCCTAGACTTGTCTCAAATTTACTATGTAGCTAACCTTGAACACATGGTCATCCTTCTGAATCAGCCTCCCAAGTATTGGGATCAGAGGTATGTGCCTTCACGCCCTGGTATAGATGGCAAATTTTATCTTATATTACTTTAATACAACACGATAAATTCTGTTTGCTTAAAACCTGATGCTTTTGTTGTTTTTGAGATGGTCTCAAACTCCCTATATATCCAAGGATGACCTTGACTGCCTGATTCTCCTCCAAAGTGCTTGGATTTGAGGTGTGTACCCCCACACATGCTTTATGAGGTGCTAAGGACCCAACTCAAGGCCTTGCGCATGCCAGCAAGCAAGCAAATCACCAGCCCTGGTTGTACATTTAAAATAGTAAATTTTATGTGTTTTAATATAGTAAAAATAAATAATATAGTAAAAAAATTTTACTTGGAAATATATATATATATGCATACATATAAATGTTTGTAAAGGATCTTGACATACATGTGCATGTATCTGTATGCATATTTAGCCACCTCATTTTTAGAGTCATACTGACAATATTTTGTAGAATATATCCTTTGGAACTATTTTAATTTACATTTTAAATGTAGATTGTTAATATGCAAGGGCATTCAATCTTGCAAGCTTGTTTTAGGGGATGTGCAAGCCCCCAAAGGTGAAGCCTGCAGGATTCCCAGGCAGGAGCAGACCCACAGGGCGACCCTGGAAACTGAGACAGCAAAGCCACAATAGAAGCATTTTTGCTCCTGGGATGTGGGCAGACTAACCTGCTGTAGTGTAATGTTTGCATACGTGGTGCGTATAAAAACTTGTCAAAGCGGCTCTTTGTTCTCCTGTCAATGCTGGGGCAGGTGCTGGCACATGCTGAGAAAAATGAGCGTGCACTGACTACAGCTGAGGCTGGACAGGCGTGCACCAACTACAGCTGAGGCTGTGCTGGCTCCTCGTGACTGACTCTGGGACAGAGGCTGACAAGCAAATAAACAGACCTGCTGTAGGTCCAGGCCAAGGCGCCCACCTCAAGAGCCACACTGTGAGCACTGCACTTGAAGTAAAGACTAGCTATGACTTCACTCTGCGGGGAGGAAATAGCCCAGCTGAACTCTCACCAAGCATGAGAATCCTCTTTTCCTTTGGGTGTGATGGGCTCATCGCCCAAACCTCTGACCCGGGGATCCAACCACAGACATCAGAATTACTACTATCGCCTTTGGGCCTGTAATTTAACTTCTGGGAAGGTATCCTTTGGCTTTAACACTTAAGAAATAACATATAGGACTGGAGAGATGACTCGGTGGTTAAAGGCACTGACTGCTCTTGCAGAGGACCCAGGTTTTGATTCCCAGCACCCACATGAGAGCTAACAACTGTCTGTAACTCTAGTTCCAGGGGACCCAACACCCTCTTCTGACCTCTGCAGGCATTGTACAACACAAGTGCACCTACCTACATGCAAGCAATACACTCATATTCATAAAATAAAAATAATGAGTCTGGTGTGGTAGCACAAGCCTTTAATCCCAGCACTCGGGAGGCAGAGGCAGGTGGATCTCTGTGAGTTCAAGGCCAGCCTGGTCATAGTGAGCTCCAGGCCAGCTGGGACTAAAGGGATACCCTGTCTCAAAAAGACCCAAATAAATAAATAAATAAATAAATAAATAATAAAAGTAATAAAATATATTTTTGGGTCTTTTTAAAAAATTTTTTAATTAATTTTATTTCTGTATGTGTATGAATGTACTGCCTGCATGCAAGTTTGTGCACCGTGTCGTGCATTGCCGCGGAGGTCAGAAGAGGGTATCGGATTCCCCTGGAACTGGAGTTCTCCTGGAATTGGAGTTTCAGATGGTTCTCAGCCGCCATGTGGGTGCTGGGGATCGAACTCGGGTCCTCTGTAAGAGTGGTCAGCGCTCTTAACCGCTAGGACATCTCTCCAGCCCATATTTTTTGGTATTTTTGAAACAGGGTCTCCCTGCAGCCCCAGTTGTCCTAGAACTCACTTTGTAGACCAGGCTGGCCTTGAACTCACAGAGATCCACCTGCCTCTGCCTCCCAAGGCAACTTTAATCCCAAATTCTGGGATTAAAAGCATGCACCATCATGCCTGGCCCAATAAAATATTTTTTAAAAAGAAGTGACATATACTGCCAGGCATGGTAGCAATCCCAACAGAGGCAGAGGTAGAGGCAAAGGCAGGGGGAATCTCTGTAAGATCAAGACCATCCTGGTTTGCATAGCAAGTTCCAGGACAGCTGGGAGTATGGGGAGACCCTTAAACAAACAAGCAAACAAATAAATAAATAAATAATATATTCAAAGTTATCCATTCTCACATTACTCAAAATAATGAAAGGTGGAAAGAACCAAATACCCTTGCTGAGGGGACCTGCTAACTACACTATGCCACACATCTACAACACAAGAAGTTCAAGGTATAAAAATCCAAGAGGAAGCCTTCAGTGTGTAGATATGTTCAAAGTCTTAAAATATAGTACATGAACAAAAGCCCCAGCATGGTGCAGACAAAACATTTGTATAAGAGGCTTCCATCTGGGGCTGGAGAGATGGCCTAGTGGTTAAGAGCGCTGACTGCTCTTGCAGAGGACCCGGGTTCAATCCCCAGCACCCACATGGCGGCTGAGAACCGTCTGAAACTCCAGTTCCAGGAGAACTCCAGGTCCAGGGGAATTCCACACCTTCTTCTGACCTCCACGGCATTGCATGACACAGGTGCACAGACCTGCAAGCAGACAGTACATTCATACACATACAGAAAAAAAAAAATTAAAAAACAAACAAACAAAAAAAGAGAGGCTTCCATCTGTTGGCAAGGCAGGAAAACCCAGGGTATAAAACATTCGCAGGTCAGGCTGGAGAGATGGCTCTGTAGTTGAGAGCACTGGCTGCTTATGCAGAGGACCTGGGTTTGGTTCCCAACACCCACTGATGGCAACCATCTTTAACTCCAGTTCTAGAGGATCCAACACCCTCTTCTGACCTGCACAGGCACTGCACAACACAGGTGTACCTACATACATGGAGGCAATACACTCATACACATAAAAATAAAATATTTTAATGAGATGAGACTAGCCAGGCATTGTGATATACAGCCTTAATCCCACCACTCAGGAAGCAGAGGCAGGTGGATCTCTGTGAGTTTGAGGCCAGCCTGGTCCATATACTGGGTCCCCAACTAGGTAGAGTTACACAGTAAAACCCTAGAAGAGGTGCAATTAGATGATTAGGACTCTGCCTTTATGAGTGGATTAACATATTCTTCTGATTAACAAATTAATGGACCAACAGGCTATTTTAAAGGTGGATCTGGGGCTGGAGAGATAGCCTAGCAGTTAAGAGCGCTGACCGCTCTTACAGAGGACCCGGGTTTGATCCCCAGCACCCACATGGCGGCTGAGAACCGTCTGTAACTCCAATTCCAGGAGAACTCCAGTTCCAGGGGAATCTGACACTGTCTTCTGACCTCCACAGCATTGCACGACACAGGTACACAGACCTGCATGCAGACAGTACATTCATACACATAAAAAAATTAAATAAATAAAAGTGGATCTGCTAGGAAGGCCAATACGGCTTGTTCTCCCCATGCCCCTGCCTCCTCCTGCGGGCTCCACAGCACCAGGTCAAGCCCCTGGCAGCAAGACGACTGGTGTGGACTCTTGACCTCGGAGCAGAACTGTGACCCCAAATAGACCTCTTTTCTTTATTGTAGGAAGATCCAGTTTGAATTGGGAGCTAGTTCTCAGCTAGCACCCCTCAGGGTACCACATGGATGGGAGTCAGAGGATTTCTCTGACCCCACCCCAAGAAGGAGCAGACAATGTGGCCCAGGTAGAGGATGCTGGGCGGGGAGGCAGTGTCAATGGCATGGAATTGGGGGCCTGTGATTGGCTCTGGGAGCTGACGTCATTTGGCTTATAAAAGCAGGCTGTAGTAGGCAATAAATCAAATTCTCCATTACCATCATTACAGAATTCCTGAACATCATTATTTTTTGCATGTATACAGGCCAAAGCAGGCCTGCATTTCGTTGGGGTGGCCAGTGGGTTGGAACTCGGACCACCAACTTGGATAGCTGGTATGGTGCAGTGAATTGTAAGTGGACATAGGCTGAAGATAGGCCATCAGCCATCAGCCTGAAATTCCTGTCCAGGGGCCAGCAGTCTCTGGGCAGGTGGGAATTCACGCCAAGAGTGGGAAATGTTCCATTGTCCCAGGCTAAGCGCCTGAGGTGGAAGTACCTCTCAGGTCGGGTTACAAAAGTAGCCAGCTGACCTCTGCGTTGAGAGGTCAGTGCCCTACAGTGGTCGCAGGCAAGTACTGTGCTCCCCTTTCCCTTAGCGGGACCGTGTTGTACCTGCTTGTGGCAAAGAAGGCTTCCTTCACTTTATAACACCCAATCTGTGTCATAGGACTATTAGCAATAGAAAATAGGCTCAAAAAGGGTGACAACAAAGTGGACTGCCAGAGAAGGCAGGGACTACATGAAACACAGAGACGCACTGGGAACAGTGTGACTGCCTTCCTATTCGAAACAATAAAAGCCAGAAGAGAAGTAGGAGGCTATCCCCTAGTGAGGCCCGGCTTGCTGAGGAAGAAGTTGGTCTCTGTGGGACTTCCCCATGTCAAGCATGTGCCTCAGGCTTTGGCCTGCTCTATAAGCAGTCAGAAGTGTGAGAGGGGATCCTGTGTTGCTTTCGAGCTGGGCCCTCTACAGCATGTCCATGAGCCCAGCCCCCACATCCCCGTCCTGCCCAGCTGCCAGGCTCCTTGCAGGTTCGTCTGCTTCCGCCAGCTCCTCCCAGGACCCTCCTTCCAGTTTGCTCCCGATTGGCTCTTCCTCACCAGTCACCAGAATCCCCCTGCAGCAGCCTTTATCTCTTAGTACAGAGGGCAGAAAGGCCCGGGAAGTGTTGTTTAAGTGAACTTCTACTAACAGAGGAGCAAAGCCTGGGAGGTCAAAGAGCCTGGGACAGATGCATGGCTGCCAGCCAGGCCAAGCGTGGAACACTCCTCACAGATCCGCAGGGAAATGTGCCCAACACTGGCTCTGGGTTTGGTAAATAATAGGTAGTGATTTCTTTTCTGGGATTTCTTTGATGTGCTTTCCATTTTTTTTATGAGTATAGATGACTCTTACAAACCAAAAAAGTATAATGTAAGACATGAAAGATGTATGTGTGAAACACAAAGCTAAACCACAGTTCATACGTTGTCCAGGAGCCTTTAAACAATGAGAAAGGAAACTGAGGGCTGGGAATGCAGTTCAGTTGGCAAAGAGCTCGCCCAACATGCATGAAGCTCTGGGTTTGAGCCCCAGCACCGCAGAAGCCCGGTGTGGTGTACACACCTGAAATCCCAGAACTTGAGAGACGCAAAGGCAGGAGAATCAGGAATCCAAGGTCATCCTCAGCTCCAAGGTCATCCTCAGCTACACAGCGAGTTTGAGACCAGCTTGGACAACATGTCTCAAAGGAAAGGAATGGAAGGGGCAGAAGGAGAAGGGAAAGGTGAAAAGGAGGAAAAGGAGAAGGAAAGGGGGGAAGGGGAAGGGAAGGGAAGGGAAAAGGAAGGAAAAGGGAAGGGAGAGATTTGGGGAAGGGAAAGGGGAGAGAAAGGGAAAAGATAAGGAAAAGAGAAAGAAAAAAAGAAAGCATGCTCAGCTGGGCAGCATAAGAACGTCACAGCTCCAAGACTGTAGGGTTGTGGCCCAGTGGAAAACCATTTGCTTAGCAGGTATGAGGGTCTGGGTTCAGTACCCAGTTGCACAAAGGAAAAATTTAGTATTACACTTTTAAAATTCCCTGTAATGTTGAAGACACCATTGGGCTGGAGGTCAGTGTGACCCACTTGGACAGAAGGACAGCATAGAAGTGTCCAAGGTTCCGGGGCTGGAGAGATAGCCTAGCGGTTAAGAGCACCGACGCTCTTGCAGAGGACCCGGGTTCGATCCCCAGCACCCACATGGCGGCTAAGAACCGTCTGTAACTCCAATTCCAGGAGAACTCCAGTTCCAGGGGAATCCGAGACCCTCTTCTGACCTCCACGGCATTGCACGACACGGGTGCACAGACCTGCATGCAGACAGTACATTCATAACACAAAAATAAATAAATAAATAAATAATAATAAAAAAAAGAAGTGTCCAAGGTTCCAAGGTGAAGAAGCACAGCTGGTAAGGAGACAACGAGGTGTCTGGAGTTCTTTAAGGCCGATGGCCAGCTCCTCCCACAGCCTTCCCCTCACTGGGTTTGAATACCAGTATCTAGCCCTCCAAAGCACTTTCCTCCTCCACTCTAAACCTAAATGACGATGATGTTCATGTTCACCTCAGCAACTTAACTATTGCTGTTCAAATCTTAAATTAGTGGGGCTGTTTTGAGCCTGTAAAGTCAGCAAATCTATTATCTAATGAACAGCTTTATACAAAAGAAAGGTTAGTGCCAGGTGTGGTGGCACATGTGCCTGTAATCCCAGCACTTGGGAGGCAGAGTCAGAAAGATCTCTGTGAGTTCAGGCCAGCCGGGTCTATATAGTGAGTTCCCAGGACAGCTGGACTACAGGGAGTGAACTGTCCTCGAAAAAGACAAAAAAAAAAAAAAAAACAAAAAAAAGCTAGTAAATCAGATGCAAAATCAAACCCCTCAGTCCAAGATACTTCTATAGTCTCCTCCAGGGTAGGAGACAATGTCCCTGGGAGATCAAGTTGCCAGTGGTGAGGAGTCCATCAATTCTTCCTAGTTGTAAATACCAAAAAACCTGAGGGGAGTCTATCATTTGGTTTGGTCAACCAATCGGCTGTAATAACCTGGCAGCATAGGGTTGGAGAGATGCTCAGCCATAAGCAAGGCAATGCTTTCTTTTTTTTTTTTAATTTTTTTTTTTTTTTCTGTATGTGTATGATGAACTGTCTGCATGCAAGGTCTGTGTACACCTGTTGTGCAATGCCGCGAGGTCAGAAGAGAGTCTCGGATTCCCCTGGAACTGGAGACGCTCCTGGAATTGGAGCTTCAGACGGTTCTCAGCTGCCATGTGGGTCTGGGGATCGAAACTGGTCCTCTGTAAGAGCGGTCGGCGCTCTTAACCGCTAGGTCATCTCTCCAGCCCCCAATGGCTGCTCTTACAGAGGAACAGGGTTAGAGTCTCAGCACCCACATGCTGGCTTACAATTTTCAGTAGTCCCAGTTACAAGGGAATCCAACACTTTCTTCTGACCTCTGAGGGCATTGCATGACACAGGTGTACTTACACACATGCAGGGAATGCACTCATACATATAAAATAAAAATACGAAGTAAAATAAAAATACCATGGCATCTGGGGTGCTGGAGAGATGCTAACAGCCAGTTTAAGAGAATTTTCTACTTCTTGCAGGAAGATTCTGGGTTCAGTTCCCAGCATCCACATGGCAGCTAACAACAACCTGTAAATCTAGATCAGGGGTGGGGTTCCGATGCTGTCTCTGACCTCGCATGGGCACGTCACCCTGTGAAGCACATATATACATAATGCATTATATATATATATATATATATATATATATATATATATACACTCATACACATAAAAGATAAAAGTAAATAAATCCTCTTAAATTTTTAGTTTTACACTTTTTTTGGTATTTTTGAGACAGGGTCTCCCTTTTAGTACCAGGTGTCCTGGAGCTCGCTGTAGACCAGGCCAGCCTTGAACCCACAGAGATCCACCTATCTCTGCCTCCCGAGTGCTGGAATTAAAGACTTGTGCCACCATGCCTGGCAATCCTCTTAAATTTTTAAAAGGGTTGACAGTTGCTATCATAATCAAATGGCCAGAGGGAAAGAACAACCCTCAGAATAGGAGGTGCCAGGGGCTAGAGAAATGACTCAGTGATTAAGAGTATGGGGACCAATGTATATACACAAGTAGAGGTTGTTATGCTTGGGGCCCAAAGAATCTGATTGGTTCTCTCTTCTGAAGCTCGTGTTGAGGCTTAATTCCTCAGTGCATCAGTGTTGGGATACAGGGCCTTGTGAAAGATGTTTGGCTCTTGGAGTTGAAGACCTCAGCAATGGATTAATGCTTCCCTGAGGGCCTCTTGAGCTGAGACCGGATTAGTTACTATGAGAGCAGGGGGTTGCGAAGCATATCCAAACTTTCATGGTTTGTCTTCATGCAGGACACTTGGCCCTCCACTTTCTGCCATTCATTATAGCAGTTCAAAGCCTTCACCACAGGCAGCCACCTAATCTTGACAACCGAGCCCAACTGTGAACCAAAATAAGCCTCTTTAAGCTATCAGCCTGTGGCATCCCATTAGAGCGACAGAAGGCAATCTCAGAGGTCTGCCGCACTCCAGTATAAAGGAATGCTCTAAAACAGAAAAACATGACATTTTGGACTTTTTTGGAAGGCAATTTTTAAAATTATTTATTTATTTATTATTTTTATGTGTATGAATGTACTGTCTGCATGTATGTTTTTGCACCCATGTCGTGCAATGCCACAGAGGTCAGAAGAGGGTGTCAGATTCCCCTGGAACTGGAGTTACAGATGGCTCTCAGCCGCCATGTGGGTGCTGGGGATCGAACCCGGGTCCTCTGCAAGAGCATCGGCGCTCTTAACCACTAGGCCATCTCTCCAGCCCAGGAAGGCAATTGTTTATGCAACAAAGTTTCAAGGAAACTCAAGACCCTTTGCTTGGAGTCTATCAGGAGTTAGAGCATTTCTCTTCCACCCAGCCTCAGCATCCACACAGAACTGAAACCTTCCACCTTAGCAAAACCCAGACTGTTATGTGTTAACAGCCTCCCACATGCTCGCAGATGGTAAACTATAAATGACAGGGGTCCACTCTGCCTCAGAGGAAAGTATTTTTAATGGCAGGTGCTTCTCTGAAATGAATAGATTTATTGTATACAAAGGCAGAATGGTTTCCAATGAGGCTGTGCCCTGACTCATCCTGACACCACCTGCTCTTTCCCACCCACACTATCTTGTTCCCCTTGTTTCTCCATCAATAGAAACCTCCAATTAGTCTCTTGCTCCAGATCCACTGCCATCCTGGGTCAGGCCCCTTTGCAACCAGCTGAATCACTCTGTAGAAAGCAGAGTGGGAAGCAGGATGCCCCAGCTTAATTCTTTGTTAGCTAAGTATATACTAAAGAAGAACGATTTAGGATGGGGGTCAGGGCTACTGGTGCTTACCTGCTATGTGTGTGAGACCCTGGATTTATATTCTAGTATCCCCTCCACACATATGCAAATGGGGCTAGGGAAATGGTTCAGTGGTTAAGCGTACTGGCTGCTCTTGCAGAGGATCCAGGTTTAGCTCCCAGCATCAACATGGCTGCTAACAACCATCTGCAACTCCAATTCCAGATTATCTGATGCCTCTTCTGACCACTGTGGGAATGCACAAATAGGTATACTTACATGCACGCAGGCAAAATATTCATATACATAAGATAATTAATTAATTAAAAGCAATTATGAACCTATCAAGAGTAGCCTGATAAAGTCAAAGTCTTCATGGATCCAATCACTTCCCTAAACCCCACCTATGAATACTGATACATTTGTTGTTTTTTATTTTGTATGTGTATGAATGTACTGTCTGCATGTAGGTCTGTGCACCCGTGTCGTGCAATGCTGCAGAGGTCAGAGGAGGGTGTCGGATTCCCCTGGAACTGGAGTTCTCCTGGAACTGGAGTTACGGACAGTTCTCAGCCGCCATGTGGGTGCTGGGGATTGAACCCTGGTCCTTTACAAGAGCAGTTGGTTCTCCCAATCGCCAGGCCATCTCTCCAGCCCCCACTGATACGTGTGTGTGTGTGTGTGTGTGTGTGTGTGTGTGTATGTTTTACCTGCATGTATGTATCTGCATAACATGTGTGCAATACTGTGATGGTTAATCCTGGGTGTCAACTTGACTGGACTAAGGAACAAATAAGAGAAAAGGGTCTTCTAATTGGACCACCTCAACCCGGATGGCCCACCCCAAATGTGGGTGTTACCTTCTGCCAGCAGGCAGTATTTAAGGCCACAGCAGCAGGAGCTGGCCCCTTTTTTTCCTCCTGCAGCTTGCTTCTCTCATCTGGTGAGTTTGTCTTGCTGCTGTGATCAACCTTTCGGATCCCAGCGTGTACTGAGACCGGCAGATCTCCTGGAATCCATTCGGGCCTTCAGCACTAGACTGGGACTCCTGAGACATCCAGCCTTGCGGAACGAGCGGTTCCCTGGATTCCCGGCCTCTCCAGTTCGGCGCTACTGTTGAGCTCCGTCACGTGAGCAAATCAATAAATTGTATATAGTTATATATACTCATCCTGTTGCTTCTGTTTCTTTAGAGAACCCTGACTAATACAAATACCTTCCAAGGCCAGAAGAGGGTGTCTGAACCCCTAGAATGGGAGTTATGGAGTACTGCTAGCTGCTATGTGGGTGCTGGGAACCAAATCCTGGCTGTCTGTAAGAGCAGCCAGGGGTCTTAAGCCCTGAGCTGTCTCTCCAGACCCTGAACATTGGGAATCAAGCCTTCACCACATGAACCACTAGAGAGGCATTCCAGATCTATACCAGGGGAACTACTAAGATGGAGTATGAGAAGAACAAAGCTTCACTAAGTCAAACACAAGTGCTTTATCCTTTGTTATTGTATGATGGTTTAGAGCTGAGATGTCCTCCATATGTGCATATGAAGACAGAACATAGAATTAGAGAAATATAACACTGAACATTGATGCAACAGCATCTCCCAACTAGATGTCATAGTGCATACTGTAATCCTCACACACAGGAAGCTGAGGCAGGAAGACTGTAAGTTCTAGGCCAGCCTGTACCATACAGTAAGATCTTGACTCAAAAAACAAACAAACCAAAAACCCCAATAGTATTTTACAGAAGTTTTTTTCTTCATCTAGTCAAATTCAGCATAAGAAAACTAATCTCACTGTGAGCTCTGAGCATGAGGTCAATGAAATCTCCCAAGTGCCTCAAAGCCAGACAAGCTTCTATCTTTCTCACCTTATTTGAAGGAGCTCATAACTAGAAAAATCAATTCTAGTGGTAAAAATACACATTGTATGCTTCCCCCTCTTATAGGTTTTTTTAAAAATAACATCTCCCTTTTCAAAACACTGAGAATTCTCTGTATTTTCTGCTTGATTTTGCTGTGAACTTAAAAGTACTCTAAAAGATTTAAATTAGAGACATAGCTCAGCAAGTCAAGAACATTGGCTGCTCTTATAGAGGATCCAAGTTTGGTTCCAAGCACCAACACAGCAACAGAAAAGTGACCAATACAGATGGGTTAGGAACGGGAGTCAGAAGGCTGCTGCTGGTGTGGCTCCTGAAAACTGGATCATGGGGGTCTGGAGGGAGCTCAGGAAAGCCCTCAGGGTGGAGTTTTCTGTTGCTTAAGGCACTGCATTCACTACGGCGAAGAAAAGAGAACTACACATAACAAAAAATACTGAAAGAAAGAAATACAAGGTAGGTCACCTCTCCTTATGGAATATTGAGACTTATTATAACAATATATAATATTGAGACTGTAAGAAAGATGGACCTATACATTATACCAATCACAAAATAAAACTTGAAATTCAAGGGAGCTATAGAGAGAACTTCAAATGACATGTATATTTTTAATTTTTCACATTGAGCATGTGAAATATAAAAACTCAGGGCTCCAGAGATGGCTAGCAATTAAGAGCACCGAGTGCTCTTGCAGAGGACCTGAGTTCAATTCCCAGCACCTATACGGTAGCTAACAACCATCCATATCTCCAGTACAAGGGAAGTTCGACACCCTCTTTTGGCTTCCAAAGGTACTGCACAACACAGGTGCACTTGCACACAGGTAGGCAATACACTCATACATATAAAATAAAAATAGCAATTAAATATTTTTAATAACCCAAAATTGGGGCTGGAGAGATGGCTCAGAAGTTAAGAGCACTGACTGCTCTTGCAGTCTCAAAAGGAAAGGACAGGGAGCCAGGCATGGTGGTGCAAGCCTGTAATTCCAGCACTCAGGAGGCAGAGGCGGCAGGTATCTGTGAGTTCAAGGCCAGCCTGGTCTACAAAGTGAGTTCCTGAACACCTGGGGCTACAGGAAGACCCTATCTCAAAAAGACAGAAGAAGAAGAAGAAGAAGAAGAAGAAGAAGAAGAAGAAGAAGAAGAAGAAGAAGAAGAAGAAGAAGAAGAAGAAGAAGGAGAAGAAGAGGAGGAGGAGGAGGAGGAGGAGGAGGAGGAGGAGGAGGAAGAAAGGGAGGGGAAGGTGTAAGGAGAGGCACCATAAAAGTTGCAGAATGTATACTTAGAATGGCTGAGGCCCTGAGAGTAATTCCCAGCATCCGAAAAGCCAACCAGCTAAGTGGATACATTATTCCTTAGGCTGTTCTGAACGCTTCAGGTATGTCCTAGTAAGATGGTTTTAGCTCCAGCAGGACTTAATTCAGTATTACTTCTGGTGGACCAAACTTCCCTACAGCTGGGGTGCAGAGGAAGGAAAGCTGGAACAGCCACAGCTGCCCCAAGCCTCGGTGCCAGGAAGCAGAGGCGATGGGACCCTGGGACATACACAGGAGGCATCAACTGTTTCCTTCACTTCGACGGGAATGTGGTCAGCATCAAGAGATGCTCTCCCACTCCGTGCTGTGAGCTCTCCAGCTGCAGTGGCCTTCTGGGAAGGGAACCTCTTGTCTACAGACAGTGCAGGTGGCTCTGGCACCTCCTGTATGGAAAGACTCCATCTAAGCAGGGCTGTCATGTAGCCTTCTCCAAGCTGTTCCTGCAGAGATAACGAAGTATTTTCATGTCAAATGAGGAACTCTCCAATGCCTGTCCTTCATAGCTCCTACTACACAGCAAGAATGTCAAGAAGAATTGTAAATGAAAAACAACCCACACAGAGGCTGGAGGCAAGGCTCACTGAGGGAAGGCAGGCAGGCAGACAGGGAGTGAGGAGGGCCTAGGTCTGAACTTTAGAGTCTGGTGATGTGGGCTTATGGGTTTGAACAACAGATCTTCCATCTGCCACTTTCATTCCTGTCACCTCCCTGTGCCCAGCTGTCCTGTGTCAAATAACAATGATCCCAGCCTTACTGACTCCATTAGAAAGTAAGGACAATTGCTTAGCACAAAGAGTGGCACAGAACAAGCACTGAGTGAATAGCAAGTCTGAGGGCTGAGGACGTAACTCGGTTGGGAGACTGCTTGCCTAGCAAGTATAAAGCCTTGGGCTCAAACCTCTGGCACTGTGTAAAACTGGCAGCACTCAGGAGATGGAGGAAGAAGGATTGGAGTTCAAGGTCATCCTGTATCAAGTTTGAAACAAGCCTGGGACACATGAGATGCTATCTCCAAGAAAAGAATAGTAAATTTTATGATTAATGGCCATCGGCAGGGCTGCATTCTGTTTCATCTTTGCATTTACTCAAATGTAAGCCTCAAAAAATAGTTATAAGCCAGGCGTGGTGGCGCACGCCTTTAACCCCAGCACTCAAGAGGCAGAAGCAGGTGGATCTCTGTGAGTTCAAGGCCAACCTGGTCGACATAGCAAGTTCCAGGACAGTTGGGGCTACAGGGGGACCCTGTCTCAAAAAAGACAAAAAATACTGTTATAGATTAATTTTGCCAACTTCTACTTTTCATTGAAAAGGTCCTACAAAACCAAACTAAAAAAAGTCTCCTAAGAACAGGAATTTAACTCTATCTATCTATCTATCTATCTATCTATCTATCTATCTATCTATCTGTTGGAGACCGAGACACAGTCCCACCTGGACAGGCCCGAACATGCCCTGCTCTCCCAGCATGGGTCCGGGACTATGCCGATGTTTGCTGAAGATAAACCCAGGATGTTTCAGCCCACAGGACATTCCAAGCTTATCTAAAACGCGTTTTGCAAGCCCTGCCAGATCACCCTTGCCTGCTCCCCTCTGCTCCACTTCCCCTCCTCACTTCCTACCTTTCTACAAAGTATAAATGTAACCGATTATTTCATTAAAATAGACCTTGACAACCTTAGCAAGGTCTCGCTCTTTTCTCTCGCCCATTATATTTCAGGTTTGGGGTCTCCCCTCAAAACCCACTAGTAACTGAGTCCCGCAGGATACGGGACAAGTGGCGCCCAACGTGGGGCTCGAGTGGTCACAGACCTCTCACCGGATGAAGAGACATTGGTAGCACCTGCATTTTGACTTTGAGGACTCTCCGTCACTCGTGGAAGTGGACCTCTAGATGAAAGTAAGTGATGAGGACTCTCCGTCGCCTGAGGAAGCTGGACCTCTAGAAGAAAGTAAGTGATTTTGCCTTCATCCCATTCAGTACATAATTGGCCAATCATAAAGCAAAGAAGAAACGTTTATTTATTCTTTTAGTGTTCTTTCAGGGAGAAAGGAGTTAGGGTAAAGAAAAAAGGAAAAAAGATTTGGTAAAGTTTTTTATATTCATTGGAGATCTCTGTCCATGGGTTATATTGGACGGCCCCTCCATTCATCCCAAAATATGGGACAAGGTGGGTAGGGAACTTAATGCCCACCTTAAGGAAAAAGGAAATCTCTCATTATATTAAGTCAAATGTCTATGCAAGCTCTCTGTGTGTTAACTGTTCTCTCATGTGTCTGAGATTTGTGTCATGTGTGTTCCTCTGTGTTGGTTTCTGTTAAAAGTGGCCACTTCAAAGTTTTTTCATTCTATATTGTGCACATAAATTAAGCTTACTTTCGGCATGCCTCTTAAACTTTTTCAAAGGCCTAATTTGAACCCGGGTTCCTAAGTTCCTACAAAAAATTCTAAACTGGTTTTCTAAAGGTTTTATTTGTTATCTGTTAAGACTGGATTTGATCTCCAAATTAAACTGGTCTAAAGTTACAGGTATTTAGCCAGGCGTGGTGGCGCACGCCTTTAATCCTAGCACTTGGGAGGCAGAGACAGGCGGATCCTTGTGAGTTCAAGGCCAGCCTGGTCTACAGAGTGAGCTCCAGGACAGCTGGGGCTACGGGGAGACCCTGTCTCAAAAAGACCAAAGGAAAAAAAAAAAAAGCATGTGTGTGAGTGTTGGTAATTCCACATGTGTATGTGACTATTGGTAATTTTCCAATCCCATCTGATCAGTGGGCGGGGCCTTAAGTGTGAGTGAGAGTTGTTTTTGAGTAAAAGGATGCATCAAGCATATTGGAACCAGTAAGAAAAATGTGGGCAAGATGAATGTGTGTGTTTGATGGGCTGGGGCTTACTGTCCCTGCACTGGGAGGAGTTGTGGATGTTTTCAGGCAGAAAGTGTATGGAAAGGATGAACAAGGGACTGAAATTGTGCTGTTTTTACTGATTAAAGAAAGGAAAAGCCTATTCTGAGTCTCTGATGAGAAAAAAGGCAGGTTAGAGATTTTTTTTATGATGCATCAGACAGAGCTGGAGTTTGGTCATAGAAGGGCCGTTTCTCACCTCTCACCACCTGTACTTGCTTCAGACTCAGGTCACATTTGAACCCTGACTGCTCTGGTGACCACTGCTCAGAGGTGGGTCACTTTGATGTTCACACCCACTTAGAGCCCCACGGTGGACTCTGGATCAGGACTCCGGCGGGCTCATCTGGGAAGGTGACTTCCCTTGTCTCTAATGACCCAGTAGGGTGCCCGTCAGTAGCTGTGAGAAGCAGGCTGCTTCATGAGCAGTATCTTGTTTAAAACATGTATTTACAAAAATCTACCCAGTTGCTATCACAAAGGACCAGAGATAATCTGCTTCTTACAGGCTAGTAAAATTTGCATCAGCAGTCTGCCTTGGGAGGAGGTCTTTAGAGCTTGGGAAATTCCTGAGCACTCTGGCAACCTTTCCATCTTTGCTGGAGACTGATTTTGGAGTCTGGCATCTGGATCAGTGGGGTGTTGCATGGCTTCCAGGGGTGCATTACAGGCTCTTGCCTCCAAGGAGCAAGGGAGAGCAGTCTGGAGCAGCTTTTTTGGGGCTCTGTTATGTTTCTGCAAGAATTTTTGAGCCTGTTTCTCCTCCCTCCCTTCCTCCTCATGGGAGGAAAAGGGACCTCTCTGGGTCTGCCCCCACCTTGCTGATCAGGCTGGCAGACTGTGTGTTTGTGTTAAGGAAGGATTGGTCTCAAAGAACTGGGTGGATCAGGTTCGTGAAGACTGTGCTTCATGTTTTTGGTCTCCTGGCTGGGTGTGGTGGCACACGCCTTTAATCCTAGCACAGCCAGGGTCTTTGGGTGCAGAGAACATTACTATGAAATTTCTGAGTGCTGTTACAAACTTAAGAGTCATATTTTACCCTGATTTAGGTTTTCATCTCTAATTTAGAGTTTTCATCAAGGTGCTAAAGTTTTGGGTTTGAAACTAGTTAAACATATTTGTTTCATGGAGCTGTTTAAATGAATAGGCTTGCATCTAATGATTTACTTGATAATTGTATCTGGGAAAGAGGGACCTGTGGGTCTTGGAGACCAGTTTGATAAGCTAAAATCTCTGCAAGATGGGAAATTACACTTTCAAGGAAGCTATGTTCCAGGAGGAATTGTTTTGTGATGTATGGCATGTGTTTGTTGACTGTGTGCTGTGGTTTGCCGTGGCTGTTGCGTTTCAAGTTGTGGCATGGAGAAAGTTTAACATCTCCAAATCAGTAAAGGCATGGGCTAAGGATAAATACAGAGGGAATTCTATTGACTGGTGGTCTCTGATAGGCTTTGAGAAGCTTGCATTCTCTTGTGGGTTTTCACCCACTCAGAGGGACACGATTATGCAGCCCCTAAGTGCTGGCTTGGCTTCCCTGGATTGGGGCCATCTGTTGCTTCCTCAGCCTTCCCAGGTGGTGGGTATTCAGAGAAATTGCGAGAGGAGCCCCTCCGCTCCCATCAATTGCCTTCTAGAGGTTTTGAAATGTGGTTAAAATTTGCCCTGAAGCTGGGGCCCTGGCTTCCCCTTCTGGCCACAGCTCAGGTGGGGAATGTCACAGAGGCTAGAAGGACAGGCATGCCCGTGGAACATTTTGCAGCAAGCATTCCATAGAGGTGTTCCTAAAGGCTTTATGCTGCAAATTGAGCTTGTAAATTCCAGACTTGGTGGTGGCCACACCTTTAATCCAAAGGGATATCTGTGAGTTCAGGGCCGTCTAGTCTACAGAGTGACCTCCCCACCAGCTCTGCCTTGGAAAAGACTAAAGGCAAAATATGAAGCTGTTACATTTTCCTGCTCTGGAAACAGCGGATGGCTGGTGGGGGAAGGGCTGGCTTTACAGTATTCTGTGTTTCACTGGGAAGCATAAAGTCTAGGACAAGAGCCCAGCCCGGGGCAGTGTTCCTTGTGTTTTAAAAGTGTAGCTTTGATTCCAATCCTCCAGAGACAGACTGTGGACCTCCACCCTACCAAGTTGTATAAAGTAAATGGGTGGAAGGCTAATTTGGCTTTTCTAAAAACCAGAAGAGGCCAGTAGAGTCAGGCTAGTCATGGAATTCCATAAGTACAAAATCCTTTAATTTCCTGTTGTGTTAAGGTGAGGCACTAACAATGAAAGTGACAAGTAACCAAACTATGACTATACCCCCCTCAGTACTGTGCAAGCTTGTGAAGGGAAGCTTGCTCTCTGTGACCAGCTCTCCCAGGTGTACTTCTGAAGAGAGTCCAAGTGTTCAGGACTTTTTGTATGCCTGTTTGACTTTGGCTTAGTTTGGGTGGTTCTGTTTATTAGCAAAAAAAAAAAAAAGGCCAAAATACTTGACTTGTTCACTAATTAGTTACAAAACTGAATAGCCTCAATTTTTAAACCGAAACAACTCGTCCATCTCAACATGTTTAACTTAAAGTCTAAAAGAATTTACAGGCCTTAAATTTCTAACAAAACAAACTTGGTCCGATAAGTTGTCTTTAAAAAAAAAAAAACATTGATAGAAGTCTCTTTAACAACGTAAATTAATTTAAATAAGAAATTCTTTAAATAAAACTGTTTTATGCTTCTTTAGGCCCATCTTCAAGCTGTGTGTATGTGTAAATGAGTGTGAGTTCATGCTTTCAATTCATTATAGTCCTACAGGTTTAAATCTATTTAGCTAACTATTAACAAAAATAGATTCGATTCATAAAAATGTTTGCTTTATACCCCTTAGTGTTAACAGTTTTTAATTGGGTTTATAGTATGCATATTACTCAGTTTAATGATAGATTGTTGTTAACTATTAGTAGTAATTGTTATTAATAGTTATAGTTATTGTTATTAAATATAATTATTGATAATAATTGATAAAAATTCAGTCTAATGGTAAATTGTTCATTGTTGGCTGCTATTTTTGACCATTATTATTTATAATTGCTGTTGTGACTAATGATAGTTAATGGTAATTATTGATAATTAATAATAATAAATAATAGTTATAATTGTTGTTATTATAAATAATTATTATTTTTCCAAAAGTCCTTAATAACAGGACAAGATGGATCATTTCAAGACTACAAACAACTTTGGCCTGTCTACTTTTGGGAATCCTCAATCTTTAAAAATAATATAGGGTCAGTTAGACTTAACAAAAGGACAGCTTAAAAGTAATTGACCAAAGGGACAAAATAGTAAACTTTAGGTATAGTTCATTAAAAGCAAGTGGTTACAAATGGGCCTAAGAGGTGACATATGGATCTCAGCTGTTTTATGAGTTACTAGAACATTTATTCTAATTATGTAAAAATAACCCTATAACAAATTATAAAAATTTCAGGTTTCTCATTGGACATCAAACGATATGGCTTTCTTCTCTTACAGGTCAACCTAACAAATCTTTCTTATGTATGTATGTTTGTATGTATGTATGTGCGCGCACACGTGTGTATGGATGAGTGTACTTTTGTGTTCTAAGTATATTATGTTAATAGACATGATAATATAAAAACATTGCCTCTAAGTTGGAACTGGCCCTTCCATCTTAAGATGCAAATTTATATTAAACAGCCAAAACATGGTTCGATTTCAACAAAAGTTATGGATTATCTATCAAAAATTTGAAATAATAAATCTACACTGGTTACACTCTTTCAACATCTAAAACAAAGATGCAACCAGGTTTTCAGTGTATTAAAGTGTTGATAAGTTTTTGGATGTTTAAAAAATAAAAAGGTGTATAAAAAACTTAATCAAGATGGTAATGATGGTAACAACTTCTCATGGGACATATCTAGCCAATCTTTAACTGATTGATGGACATGATAACTATAAAATATATATATTTATTTTTAAGAGCTAGATATTAAAAAATCTTTAAAGTAGGTTTTCATGTCAGGCCTAGAAAAGGCCAAAAACTTAAAAAAAGGTAGCTATTATAATCCACCCTGTAAGGTTTACAGTTTAAAATGGTAATACATTTAAACTAATTAAAAATATAAGATGTTAATTGCTTTATTTGTAATCTGTGTTAAATTTCCAACAGTGGCTTTGAGATTGGGGCGCACAGATGGTCTCTGTATTTTTCTGTGTTATGCAGTATCACCTTGTAACATTTTTCCTTTGCTTATAAGATAATTTGAGGAAATTAGGTCTGAGTTTACTTCCCAAATAAACATACAGTCAAGGATAGACAGTTTGGATAAATTTGATGAAAACTTACACTTTGGTTCCTGTTTATGGGTATTTGTAATACAACTTAGACATCTATTAAAAGCTAACAATGGGAGGAGATTTGTATGTTCCCACAGGTAAAAACACCAACCTCAAATGCCTGAAAATACTACAAGATGAACTGAGAAATGCCAACAGAGAGATTGACCCATCTGAACATTAAAGAAAAAGAAAACCTCAGATTGCCTGAGTCACAGACATTGAACATTTCTCTAAATTCTGTTTGGGATAACTGTTTAGGATGTGGTCTGATAAATTTTACCTTTCAGATGCTGAGAAACCTTTCTACCTCACCTTTATATGGAAAAGGAAAAGATGTGATGGTAGTGAAGTCATTCCCCAACTGTAAATTGGAACCAACTGCTATAATGGTAAATGCTTATAGAACAGGTGTAACTGCCTTCTTTGGTTGATTGATAGACATACAAACTGTACAGAGATGGTTCTCTATCTAAAGCTAAATATAAATGTAATCTATAAGTGGTACAATTGAGCACAATGTGTTAATACAGAAGAGCTCTGATGTCAGCAATGGATTGTTCTGCCAAGGAGATGTTGGCTGGGGGAATCCAAGCCCCCCAAATTATAAAGGCCTTTTGCCTGTAAAAAATGGGATATCAGCAAGAAAAAGGTGATAAGTCCCTGTTGTTAAAAACCTGGTGTAAACATAAAAAAAAAATATATTTTGAGACATCACTTGCTAATGTACAGTTGGCCTTTAAAATGCCAGAGAGCATTACCAAAGGCCACTAATGCGACAAAGCAGGATATTGGTCTCCTTGAGTCAAGCAAGACTCCTCTGTCAGTATCAGCTACACCTCAAATGCCTGGAGATGCTGTGCAACAGTGGCAGCCATGTGTCTATACATATCCCAAATCTAATTGGCTATTAGCTCTCTCCTTGGAGGAATAATTCATGGCTGATGCCATAAGCTTATGTCCTCTAGTGGTTAGGAGATTATATGAGCCACAATAAGAACTTGTCATCTTTTATAGAAAAATCACAGCTTATGGATTAACATACCATCCAAACATCTGTGTCTATGCTCACAGCTTAGCTTGCCATAATAATATTGTTTAAATGCCTGTACATCTAATTGCTTGTGCTTTGTTAGTAGGATTAAAAAGGTACCCTGGATAAGCTGTCAACCCATGAAGGGAAACAACCTGACTGGAGTAAAAAATAACATCTCCAGAGAAAACGCTGCTTTGCTTCTCACCCACCTGTGCCCCTCTCCCAAAGCCTAGGGAACAACTTGCAGAAGAGGAGGCGTGGTAGAATGTAAGGGCTGCGGAGAGACTGGGGTGAATTGTGAGATTACAACAATATGGACTGGACTCTTAATTGATCAACATGCTTGTGCATACAAGCTTCTCCAATTGGACTATGGGAACCTTGGGTTGTTCAAAATATGAACATAGATACTTAGCCTAAGACAGACTCTCCTTTTGTAAAGTAAATAAAATAGGGGGACATGTTGGAGACTGAGACACAGTCCCACCTGGACAGGCCTGAACATGCCCTGCTCGCCCAGCATGGGTCCGGGACTATGCCGATGTTTGCTGAAGATAAACCCAGGATGTTTCAGCCCACAGGACATTCCAAGCTTATCTAAAACGTGTTTTGCAAGCCCTGCCAGATCACCCTTGCCTGCTCCCCTCTGCTCCACTCCCCCTCCTCACTTCCTACCTTTCTACAAAGTATAAATGTAACCGATTATTTCAACCTTGACAACTTTAGCAAGGTCTCACTCTTTTCTCTCGCCCATTATATTTCAGGTTTGGGGTCTCCCCTCGAAACCCACTAGTAACTGAGTCCCGCAGGATACGGGACATCTATCTATCTATCTATCTATCTATCTATCTATCTATCTATCTATCTATCTATCTTTTTCAGACAGTGTCTCCCTGTAGCCCCAGCTGACCTGGAACTCACTATATAGACCAGGCTGACCTTGAACTCACAGAGATCCACCTGTCTCTGTGTCCCTAGTGCTGGGATCAAAGGCATGCACCACCATGCCTAGATGTTTATTTATATTTTATGTGTATAAGTGTATTGCCTGCATATATGTAAGTGCCTGGAGAAGCCAAAAAAGGGCATCAGATCCCTTAGAACTGGAGTTACAGAAGATTGTTGGCCATGTGGGTGTTAGGAACTGAACTCAGGTCCTCTGCAAGAGCAGTCAGTGCTCTTAACCACTGAGCCATGTCTCCAGCCTCATAACTTTATTACAGAAAATTCAAAACACTGATAAGCAACAAGCTAATTCCATGACTATCAAATAATCTCATGTCATCTTTATAAACATCCTCTTATCCATTTGATATTTCTTTATCCAAAAAAATGAAACTATGCTGGGCGTGGTGGCACACGCCTTTAATCCTAGCACCTGGGAGGCAGAGGCAGGCGGATCTTTGTGAGTTCAAGCCAGCCTGGTCTACAGAGCAAGTTCCAGGACAGCTGGGGCTACAGGGAGACCCTGTCTCGAAAAGACCAAAAAAAAAAAAAACCAAAACTACATATTGATAGTTGAGCTGTCTAATTAATAAATCATAAAGATCTAAGTCAGTAAATTTTTTGTCTTTTCGAGACAGGGTCTCCCTGTAGCCCCAGCTGTCCTGGAACTCATATTGTAGACCAGGCTGGCCTTGAACTCACAAAGATCTGCCTGCCTCTGCCTCCCAAGTGCTAGGATTAAAGGTGTGCGCCACCACGCCCGGCAGTAAATATATATATTTTTAATTAATATTTATTTATTTCTGTATGTGTATGAATGTACTGTCTGCATGCAAGTCTGCGCACCCGTGTCATGCAACGCCGCGGAGGTCAGAAGAGGGTCTGGGATTCCCCTGGAACTGGAGTTCTCCTGGAATTGGAGTTTCAGACGGTTCTCAGCCGCCATGTGGGTGCTGGGGATCGAACCCGGGTCCAGGGAATTCTTTTGTTAGCTCCCTATGTTTAAATGTAGGTTATTTCTAATTCTTCATTCTTTTTTTTTTTTAATTTTTTTAATTAATTTTATTTATTTCCGTATGTGTATGAATGTACTGCCTGCATGCAAGTTTGTGCACCCGTGTCGTGCAATGCCGCGGAGGTCAGAAGAGGGTCTCGGACTCCCCTGGAACTGGAGCTCTCCTGGAATTGGAGTTTCAGACGGCTCTCGGCCGCCATGTGGGTGCTGGGGATCGAACCCGGGTCCTCTGCGAGAGCGTCAGCTCTCTTAACCGCTAGGCCATCTCTCCAGCCCTCTAATTCTTCATTCTTTTTAAAAAAATTTTTTTGGTCTTTTAAAAAATATTTTATTTATTTTTTATGTATATGAATGTACTGTCTGCATGTAGGTTTGTGCACCCATGTCATGCAATGCCGAGGTGGTCAGAAGAGGGTGTCAGATTCCCCTGGAACTGGAGTTAAAGATGGTTCTCAGCTGCCATGTGGGTGCTGGGGATCGAACCCGGGTCCTCTGCAAGAGTAGTCGGAGCTCTTAACTGCTAGGCCATCTCTCCAGCCCTTCTTCATCGTAAACAAGACCTAGTGGCTGGTGAGCAGCTTAGTAATTAAGTGTGCACATAAGGCCCTGGGTTCAATCCCCAGCACCAAAACAAAATATAAAAAATGCAAAACAAAACAAAACAAAAATCCTCACAAGACCAAAATATGCACACTAGAGCTAAATCCTTGTGCTTGCATTTAATTATTTCCATAGGAGAGACTTCCAGAGGTAGACTTGCTGGGTCAAGGAGTTGCATTTGGAATATTAAATATCTGCTGTAAATACACTCCAAACCTGTCTTTTGTCTTTTGAGTTTCTTTTACAGTGTCAAGTACTGTGACCAGTATCCAGTGCACCCCCAAGAGAGATGACTGAGCACTTCATTTCTCTGTACTGTCCTCAGAAGGGACAAATATGTCCCAAAGTTAAGGTGAAAAAGGGCCAGTGAGGTAGCTCAGTGGGTAAAGACACCTGCCACCAAGACTGATGACCCGAGTTCAATTCCCAGGACCTACATACATGGTAGAAGGAGAGAACCAACTTCCTCAAGTTGTCCTCTGACCTCCACTTGAGAGCCATGGTATGCACACTGAAACACACATACACACATCAAATAAGTTGTAATAATTTTTTTTAAAGATGAAAGCAAGATGGTAATCATGAGCTAGAATGAGGATGGCTAATTGGCCCAACCAGCAGCTACAGAAGTCCAACTCTACCACCAGAGGCTCATGCACAGCTTTGTACCAGGCATGGTGCTGAGATCTCAAAGAACTGAAACCTGTGGGTCCAGCCCCAGCTTAACATCCAGTTCAAAAGCAAAACTCTCCCTGTGTGGAGTCAGAAGCCTGTTGAAGTCCACACACAAACAGAAGACAGTAGGTGACTGGATTCTGAGACTAAAATAGCCAAAGCAAAAATCTGAAGGAAAGAATGCACTGAACCATTTTTTTAACTGCCACTTAAAGACCATTTCTGCACAATCCCTGAACATCGAAGTCATTTTCTTTTTTTGGTGTTTTTGAGATAGGGTCTCCCTGTAGCCCTAGCTGGCCTGGATGGAACCCACAGAGATCTTCCTGCCTCTGCCTCTGCCTCCCAAGTGCTAGGATTAAAGGCGTGTGCCACCACACCTGGCCAGGAATTTTCTTTAGAATGGGTCATTTAACTGGAATTTCATCATGACTAGCAAACCAATTCCATAGTTGGTTCCTTTAGAGTTACTTTATATTTTTGGAACTAATTTTTTCCCTTTTTCTTTTCTTTTGAGTCAGGGTCTCCCTATAGCCCCTGCTGGCTTGGAACTCACTATGTAGACCAGGCTGGTTCATGCCTTTAATCCCAGCACTCAGGAGGCAGAGGCAGGTGGATCTCTGAGTTCAAGGCCACCCTGGTCTATATAGTGAGTTCCAGGACAGCTGAGGATACAGGGAGACCCTGTCTCAAAAAGACCAAAAGAATGCTTGTGCCACCACACCCAGATGAATTAAAAATTTTTAATTAAAAAAGTTAAAAATTTATCCCAGGGATGGTAACACATGCCTTTAATCCTCACACTTGGGAGGCAGAAACAGGCAAATCTCTGAGAGTTCAAGGCTAGCCAGGTCTATATAGTGAGTTCCAGACCTGTTTAGTGAGATCTTGTCTCAAAAACAAGCAAGCAAGCAAACAAAATTTGGTAAAATATGTCTTTAATCTCAGCACTTGGGAGGCAAAGGCATGCAGATCTCTGAGTTCAAGTCTAGCCTGGTCTACATAGTGAGTTCTAGGTCAGCTGGGGTTACAGAGAGATCGTGTCTCAAAAAAAAGTTAAAAATATTGAAACAAAATTTAATGAAAAAATTCACTGCTTTTCTCCAATAGTATTTTATTCATCCTCAATTCTGTTAGAATTATTTTCAGGAGGTGACTCTTGGAACTTGGTGTGGTAGCACAAGCCTGTAACTCCAAAACTCTGGCAACTAAGGCAGGAAGATCAAGAGTTCAAGAACAGGGTTGGGCTACATAGTGAATCACAGGTCAGCCTGAGCTACACATCAAGTCACAGGTCAGCCTGGGCTACCCAGTGAATCATAGGCCAGCTCAGGCTACACAGTGATACCTTGTTATAAAAAGGAAAACAGAGATTTGAGATCTCCTGAGCCCAGCGGCAGGAAGAGGGGGAGACAGGTAGGAACTGGGTGTCTTGGCGAGCTGATTGTTGATCCTTTAGTCCTGCTGTCTTTGGTTTGATTGGCCTTTGTGGCTGTGAGGTTGGAGTTATCCTCCCAGCTGGGATTAAAGGTGTGGTCTTTGGCTTGATTAGATCTAGTGGCTGTGGGGACGGAGTTATCCTCCCCAGCCGTATTTAAAGGCACGTTGTGTGACTCTTGAGATTTGAGATCTCCTGAGCCCAGGGCAGGCGCCCCCCCCCCCCAACTGAGATTACAGAAGAAGGATCTGAAGGAGGCAAGCAAAGCACGCCTTCAACACGAGTAAAGAGGGCATTTAGCGACTCACCTCGGAATACAGGCAAGGAGAAGCCCATATGCCAGATCACGAAGAAGAGGACTACACTGGAAAGGGGGAGGTTAATCCCACGCCAACAGCTTACCAACCCTATGGACGACGTCCTGCCGTGGGATCTCCCTCCGGGGATGCCCCAGACACAGACATCAGATAAACACATTGGGAACATACTTAAAGAACTACAAGATCATTAAGAAACAAATTAAAGAACTAAGAAAAAGAATGAGGACCAGAGAGAGAATGCACACGTAGAGAGGATAGAATGACAAACTCCGGAAGGAAGGAAGTAGAAACACTGAAAAGATCCCATGCTGAAAAAGAAAAAGAAACCAACCCGCAAACAAAAGAGCTACAAAAGAGATCGAGAAGCTCCAAAAAGAATAGTAGAAACACTAAAACATCAGAAGGAAAGGAAAGGGAAAGGAAAAAGAAATCAAAACACATCATCAAGAAGAAGAAATAAAAGAAAAAAAGCCTCAGAAGCAGAATGGGGAGGAAGCAGAACAAGAACAAAGAATATCAGACCTGGAGTGATAAACAATACAGAACAACTAAAAACCTCAAGGAGATATTATGAAAAAATTTATAAAAATACACAAAAACAGAAACAACCCGGAGCTGTGGGACACTATGAAAGATCAAACCTCCGATCATAGGCATAGAGGAAGGAGAAGAATCCCAAGAGAAAGGTATTGATCAGATCTTCAACAGAATAATAGATGAAAACTTCCCCAAACTAAAAAAGGACAAACCAATACCAATAAACAAGAACAGCAGCAGAACTCCAAACAGACAAGATCAGAAAAGAAATTCTCACCGCCACATTCAATTGTTAAAAAAAAATACTAGACACCAAAACAAAGAAAAAAGTCTTAAGGCAACAAGAGAAAAAACAACAAGTGACACTATAAAGGAAACCTATCAGAATAACAACGGACTCTCTCATGGCAAACGATGAAGCAAGAGAACCTGGAGCAAAGCATTCCCAGTGTTGGGGACAATGGATGCCAGCCCAGTTACTAACCCAGCAAAAAAATGTCAATCATAGGGAAGGAGAGGGAAAATCTTCCATGACATAAACAACTTGAAAGAATACATGTCCGAGAAAAAACAACCTCTCAGAGAATACTTGAAGCATTCAAAGAACAGAAGAAAGGAGCAACCAACCCCAGGCACCTAGAAGGAGAATTCAATAAAAGCATAACTGCAGAAGTAGAAACCTAAATCAAAACCGCAGATGGATAATAAGGCAAAAGGAAGCAACACAAACCTATCAGTCATAACCTTAAATATTAATGGACTAAATTCCCCAATCAAAAGACATAGACTGGGAGACTGGATTAGGAAACAGAATCCATCGATATGCTGTCTGCAAGAAACACATCTTACCTTCAAGGACAGGCACCACCTTAAAGTGAAGGGATGGAAAAAAATATTCCAAGCAAATGGTACCAAAAAGAAAGCAGGTGTTGCTATTTTAATATCGGATAAAATAGACTTCAAAGTAAAAGAAATCAGAAGAGACAAAGAAGGCCATTACATTTTCATCAAAGGAACAATCCACCAAGAAGATTTCACAATTATGAATATATATGCCCCAAATTCTGGTGCACCAAACTTTATAAAGACAATTCTCCAGGACCACAAGTCACAGACTAACCCCAGCACACTCATAGTGGGAGATTTCAATACCCCACTGAGTCCTTTGGATAGGTCAACAGGACAAAAAATAAACAGAGAGACATCTGAACTGAACGATATGATACACCAAATGGACCTCATAGACCTCTACCGAACATTCCATCCTAATACCAGAGAATACACTTTCTACTCAGCACCCCACGGAACATTCTCCAAAATCGACCACATCCTGGGACACAGAAGAAACCTCTACAAATACAAAAAGATTGAAATAATTTCATGCATCCTGTCAGACCACAGTGCAATGAAGCTCAACATCAACACCAGGACAAGCCCTCCTGCCTACAAGAACACATGGAGACTAAACAACACACTCTTGAATAATGAATGGGTGAAGAAAGAGATAAAGAAAGAAATTAAAGCATTCCTGGACCTGAATGACAATGACAATACAACACAACAAAACCTATGGGATACCTTAAAAGCAGTCCTAAGAGGGAAATTTATAGCCCTGGGTGCCTACATTAGAAAAAGGAAAACAAAGTAACCCATGCAAGTCTTTTGTAAGCCTTGCTTCTTTTTGTTAGGAACATCTATCCTTTCAAGCTGATGTTTCATGAGGGACACAGCACAGTGAGCTCCACAGAGCAGTGAGCAAAGCAGTTAATATCCAGAGCTGAACCAGTTTGTTACTTCTTTTCACCCAATGAGTGTGTGTTCCTTGCAACATCAAACCCAAAGGACATCGAAGCAATTATCCTTTGAGGTGGGACTGCGGGACAGCTGAATTCCTCACTTTGCAGGTGAGTTAGGGACAGAACCCTCAAGATTTCCTCATACTAAGGAATAACTTTCATTCTGAAAACCTGTGAGAATCCACTGAGAAGTAGAAATGAGGACCAGTATTTACATAAAGATAAAGCTAAGGTTTTAGATTCTCTAGCAGCTTACATGATCAATCTGAATTTTTAAATTTACTGATTTATTTTTATGTGTATGAGTGTTCTGCTCAGAGAGACCAGAAGAAGATATCAGAGCCCCTGAAGCTGGAGTTAGGTATAGTAACCATGTGGGTGCTGGGAACTGAAACTAGGTCCTCTGCAAAAGTAGCCAATGCTCTTAACTTCTGAGTTACCTCTCCAGTCCCAATCTGGATTCTTTGGGGTTTTTTTTTATTTTTTTTTATTATTTTTTATGTGTATGAGTGTACTGTCTGCTTGTAGGTTTGCGCACCCATGTTGCGCAGTGCCGCAGAGGTCAGAAGAGGGCATCGCATTTCCCTGGAACTGGAACTAAAGATGGTTCTTAGCCGCTATGTGGGCACTGGGAATTGAACCCGGGTACTCTGCAAGAGCAGTCGGTGCTCTCAGCTGCTGAGTCATCTCTCTAGCCCCCCAATCTGGATTCTTATATCTAGAAGAGAACTATCCACTATCAAACTATCTCATACCAACACATTTCAGCATAGTTCACAACCCAACAAGTATGGACTGATACTCTGTGATGCTAGAGAGATTTAAATACTTGCCTTCATAAATATTTATTTATTTATTTATGTATTTATTTATTTTGAGATAGGGTCTCCCTTTAGTCCTAGCTGGCCTGGAGTTCACTCTGTAGACCAGGCTGGCCTTGAACTAACAGAGATCCGCCTGCCTCTGCCTCCTAAGTGCTAGGATTAAAGGCGTGCACTACCACACCCAGCTTAAAGACAGTTCTTAGCCACCATGTGAGTGCTGGGAATCGAACCCGGGTCCTCTGCAAGAGCAGTTGGCGCTCTTAACCACTGAACCATCTCTCCGGCCCCCACAGACCTTTAAATGAGCCGATAGATTTATTTCCAGTCTTACAGGCCTGCACCACCATGCCTGGCAAACAGAGTCTCCTAAGAGGAAGTGTATGTGCATAAGACAGCGAGCAGCTCTCCTGGGGGAGATGTCACTAACCCAAGAGCGAAAAGGGGCAATAGTTTGTCAGGAGTAGCTGGGGAGGGGTTGGGAGCAACTCGGTGTCTGTGACTGAACTGCAGGGAACTGATGGGAAGGGAAAGGTAAGACAAGGCACCAGCAAGCAGCACGCGCCAGGTCCTCTTGGTACAAAGGGAAGGTTGTCTTTCTTCCTATACTGGGTGCTTTGTTTATGGAAGCGACGGGTTTGGGAAGCATTTTCCAAAGACGGTCCTGGCTATGATGTGAGAAGCAGACCACCAGGCATCCAGACTGCGCAGGAAACCACTGCTAGGATACCACCGGAATCAGAAGAAAGATCAGAAGCCAGGTGACCGAATGAGTAAGGGCCAGAGATGGAGAGTGCTGGAGAAGCTGGCCTGGGGGTGAGCCAGGAGCCATGGGGAAGAGGCTTGGGAAGTCAAGCAGGGAGCATTCCTTGAATTCGTGGCACCTGGAGGGGAAGTGGGGAGCTGCTCACAGCCTTGAGCCACCTCAGGCAGTGTCCCTCGGAAACCTCGGAGAGGTGTGTGCAGCATCTCTGCTGGCGGCCTCTGGCCCGGATACTCATCTACCTCGGGATGTTCAGGGGTCAGCACCTTTCCTTTGTTGGAGTTTTCACATGGTGATGGTTTGGGTGGTCCGTTGCTTCGTCCGGTCTGTCACTTGGAACCAAAAGAATTCCAGGAAGATGGACAGAACTAGAGAAGGAAGCCCAGGGTAGAAGCACTGGAGGAAGAGAAGCCAAGAACATACAGCAGGATGCAAGCCAGGAAGGCCCGAGAGCAGGGACGCTCAGCACAGCCGCTGGTGCCTGAGATGAGCAGGAGAGGACGAAGCCACGTGCACTGGGCTGACGGCAAGGATGCAGTTGGTGACTTTAGTGAGAACAGTGTTGATGGCACATTGGGTGAACAGGGCAGTTGGGAGGAGGGAGGCTGCTGGGGAAAAGGAGCGTGGCTAGGAAAGGTGGTTCTTGATGGGGAGACTGAGTGTGTGCAGACTAGAGAGCCATGCAGGGGTCGGTGGTTCTTGATGAGGAGACTGTGTGCAGACTAGAGAGCCATGCAGGGGTCGGGGACAAGGACTCGAGCACAGGTCATCCACACATTTATTTGAAGGCTGGTCCTAGTACCTACTATTGCACACCAGTAATCTCATCACTCAGGAAGCTGAGGCAGGAAGACAGAGTGTGAGGCCAGCCTGGGCTACACAGCAAGACCCTGTTTCAGTGAATAGAAGAAAAAGACAAAAGGTTGGCTTTAATTCAAGGGATGAACATCCCTAACCCGCAAAGGGACAGTAAAAGAACAGGACATGTGTGAAATTAGTCAGCATGGGACATGTCACTTGGAGCTGTGTGACAGCCTTGACCTTATCTGTAAAGTCACAGCAAGTCCTTTGCTGAGTGGGAGGTAAGCCTGGGAGGCTATTTGAAAAACTGGAGAACAGGACAGAGAAGAGCCAGCTAGCAGCAGACTGTGCTCCCTGAGGGTCCCAAGGGGAACAGAAAGCATTTCAGTTTTACGAAGATCTTGTTGAGGGAAGAAGATGGCATCTAAAAGTCCATGTTTGAGGTTCTAATCATCTCAAAAAGGAAGCTTGCTGACATACCACTAAGGTTTCCAAATTGTAAACTGACAAGTGACGAGCTGGTAGAGAGAAGCCACTCAAAGGTGTCACAAAATAATGTGACAAAGTGACCAAAGACCCACTGGCTGTAGTGGCTCACACCTATAATCTCAGCACTCAAGAGACTGAAACAGGAGGGCTACAGTGAGTTGGAGGATAGCCTGAGCTACACAGAAAGTTCTAAGCCAACCTGGGCTGCAGAGTGAGACTTATTTAAAAAAGGAAAGAAGGAAAGAAGGAAAGAGGAAGGAAGTCACATAGGCAGTAGGCTAGAGTATAGTAACACATGCAGATATTAAACAAAAGGAAGGGTGCTGGGAGATGGCTCAGTTGGTAAGGTGCTTGCCTTGCAAGCATGAGGACCTGAGTTCAATCCCCAGAACCCCCACAAAAAACCCAGAAGCGGTGGCACGGACCTGGAGCTCTTAGCCAGACAGACTAGTAGAATTAGGGAAGCCCTAGGCCAGTGAGAAACTCTCAAAAACAAGGTGAGTGACACCCAAGGTCATCCTGTGGACTCCACAGACACACATGCACACACATGCACCTGCAAATGCACATATATGCACATGTACACAGCCTCAACTGTGCCTATAAAATAAAAGCCCCAGTTAGCTTTTTATATTTTATTACTTTTTTTTTTTTTTTGGTCTTTTTGAGACTGGGTCTCCCTGTAGCCCCAGCTGTCCTGGAACTCACTCTGTAGACCAGGCTGGCCTTGAACTCACAAAGATCCGCCTGCCTCTGCCTCCCAAGTGCTAGGATTAAAGGCGCGTACCACCATGCCTGGCTTATTTATTACTTTTATGTGAATGAGTGTATTGTCTGCATGGATGTAAGGGTACCCATGCCATACAGTGCTCACGGAGGTCAGAGGAGGGCATCAGATCCCCTGGAACTGGAGTTACAGATGGTTGTTAGCTGCCACATGGGTGCTGAGAATTGAACCCGGGTCCTCTGCAAGAGCAGCCAGTGCTCTTAATTACTGAGCCATCTCCCCAGCCCCAGGGTCACAATTATCTTAAGAGCAGACACAATGCTTTGCCAGAGCAAACAGCAAGGGGCTGCTAGGTATGACAGTTCCATATCAAGATCCTGTGAGTTCAAGGCCAGCCTGGTCTACAAAGGGAGTTCCAGGACAGCTGGGGCTGCAGGGAGACCCTGTCTCAAAAAGACCAAAAAATAAATAAATAAATAAAAATCAGTAGCTTTTCCAAATGCCCTTCATGAAGATATTGAAAAAAGGAGTAGGAACACAGGCCCGGGAGATGGCTCAGTGGTTAATCACTTGTTGGCACACAAGTCAGGACAGGAGTTCAGATCCCCAGAGCCCAAATAAATGACAGCTGGGCAGGGTGGCCTGCCTGTAACTCCAGCCTCAGCTGCAGGAGGAGGGGCAGGGGATCCCCAGAGCAAGCTGGTTAGGGAGATTAGCCCTATGTCCAAGCTCTGGGTTTGAGGAGAGACCCTGCCTCATTGAAGAGGACGTGAGAAAAAACCGAGAATGATTCTGGCTACCCACCTTGGCCTCCACACACACACACACACAACCCCACACAGGTGTATCCAAATGCAAAAAATCCAGACATGGAGAGAGAGAGAGAGAGAGAGAGAGAGACCCATTCACAATAGCTTTACATTTATTTTAATTGTATTTATTCTGTGTGTGTGCACATACATGTATATGTATGTGAGCACAAATGCCATAGAACACATCTGGAGATCAGAGGACAACTTTTGGGAGCCAGCTGGCCTGGAACTAGCCCTGTAGACCAGGCTGGCCTTGAACTCACAGAAATCCACCTGCCTCTGCCTCCAAGTGCTGGGATTAAAGGTGTGTGCCACCACACCCGGCTTAAAGACGGTTCTTAGCCACCATGTGGGTGCTGGGAATCGAACCCGGGTCCTCTGCAAGAGCAGTCGGTGCTCTTAAATGCTGAGCCATCTCTCCAGCCCCCAGTTCACTTCTAACATACGGGTCCCAGGGACTGAACTCAGGTCATTAACCTTGGCAGCAAGGGCGTCCCCCCAACCAGCTGAGTCATGATGCCAGCCCCTCACTGTAGCTTAAAAATTAGTCTTCGGGCTGGAGAGACGGCCTAGCAGTTAAGAGCACCGACTGCTCTTGCAGAGGACCTAGGTTCAATCCCCAGCACCCACATACCCACATCACAGCTGAGAACCGTCTTTAACTCTAGTTCCAGGGGAATCTGACACCCTCTTCTGACCTCTGCAGCATTGCACAACACAGGTGCACAAACCTACATGCAGACAGTACATTCATACACATAAAAAATAAAATTTAAAAAAGAATACTTTAAAAATAAATATCATTTAAAAAATTAGTCTTGTGGATATACAACCCCCCAGTGGTATGACTGGGTTAGGTGGTAGCTCATTTTGAGTGTTTTAAGGGTTCTCCACATTGCTTTCCATAGCGGTTATACAAGTTTACATTCCCACCAGCAGTGGATGAGTGTTCCCCTTTCCCCACAACCTCTCCAGCATTTGGTATCTTTTGTTTTCTTGATCCTAGCCAGTCTTATTGGAGTGAGATGATATCTTAAAGTGGTTTTAATTTGCATTTCCTTAATTATTAGTGGTGTTGAACATTTATTTTTTTATGTGTATGAATGTACTGCTTGCAAGTAGGTTTGTGCACCAGTGTTGTGCAATGCCGTGGAGGTCAGAAGAGGGTGTCAGATTCCCCTGGAACTAGAGTTAAAGATGGTTCTCAGCCACCATGTGGGTGCTGGGGATCGAACCCGGGTCCTCTACAAGAGTAGTCGGTGCTCTTAACCGCTAGGCCATCTCTCCAGCCCATTTTTAAGATGTTTCTCAGACATCTTTATTTCCTCTCTGTAAAGTCTCTGTTCAGTTCTTTACTCCATCTTTTGAGTGAGTCATTTGTTTTCTTTCTTCGTTTTTTTGAGACATTTATATATTCTGGATGTTAATGCTCTGTCAGATGTATCAGCAGCGAAGATTTCCTTTCACTCTGTGGGTTTTCTCTTCACTTCATTGATTGTTTCTTTCATTGTACAGAAGCTCTTGAGTTTAATGAGGTCACACTTGTCAATTGTTGACCTTATTTCCTGTGCAGCTACTGTCTGATTTAAAAAGTCTTTTCCTACGCCTATGTCTTGTAGGTTGTTGCCAATGGTTTCTTCAATCACCTTTGGGTTTTGGGTTTCATGTGGAAGTCTCTGATCCATTTGGAGTTGATTTTTGTACAGGTACCCACAAGACTCATCCTACAGCAGACATACATGCACATCCATGTTTATGGCAGCTCTCTTCACAATAACGAAGAGCTGGAACCAATGCAAGTGCCCCTAAACAGATGAGTGGATAAAGAAAATGTGGTACATCTACACAATGGAGTTCTATACAGCAGTAAAGAAAGATGACATCATGAACTTTGTGGGTAAATGGATGAAACTAGATTATGCTAAGTAACACAGTCCCAGAAAAGCAAATGACGAATAGTATCCCTCATTTGTGGATGCTAGTGCCAAGCACAGAGTTGTAAGGCAAACTAAGCAAGGTTAATATTTCTTTTTTTTTTTTTTTTTTTTTTTTTTTTTTTTTTTGTCTTTTTTGAGACAGGGTCTCCCCTGCAACCCGCTGTGTCCTGGAACTCACTCTGTAGACCAGGCTGGCCTCCTTCTCCTCTTTGTAATGGTGCAATTCCAAGTAGCAGACAGCTTTGGCCCCTGCTGTGAGGTTAAGAGCAAAATGAAGATACACCTGGATTTCCGCCCCCCCCACGATTCTTTTTTTTTTTAATTTTATTTATGTATGTATATGAATGTACTGTCTGCATGCAAGTTTGTGCACCTGTGTCGTGCAATGCCACGGAGGTCAGAAGAGGGTGTCGGATTCCCCTGGAACTGGAGTTCTCCTGGAATTGGAGTTTCAGACAGTTCTCGGCCACCATGTGGGTGCTGGGGATCGAACCCAGGTCCTCTGTAAGAGCGGTCGGTGCTCTTAACCGCTAGGCCATCTCTCCAGCCCCCCTCTACGATTCTAAGTGGTGGGTGGTGGTTGAGGTTCTTTGGCCATAAGGCACACTTGCTTTTCAAGAACAGAAGACACTCCTGCCCTGCTAAGTGGAAAACTTGTTACTTTCCATCAGTGTCTCCCACTGAAGGCATCCCTGGTAGTGTTGAACTCAAACTGCCACACTCACAAAAGAAACCACTGAGGGGCCACAGATTAATATGGAATTTATTTAATTTGCTGGTGCACCAAAACTCAATTAAGAAAACTGACACATCAGAGAAGCCAATTATTGATGTGCCAGGGACGCAACCCACTCCACGCAGGGATGGGTGCAACCCCTACTGTCTGTTACAGAGAGCTTTTAAAGACAACCACAAACTAGAGGAATTTGGTGACATCATATAAACACAATGCAAGGCCATAGAAACACAATGCAAGCAGTGGTGACCTTTAAGCTGATTGGTTGTGTTTAGCAGTGTGAAGCCCCTTGGAGAGTAATGGGCTCCTTAGGGGGTGAGAAGCACTCCTACAGGGCTGGGAAAGTTCATCCTGACATCAGGTAGCTGTGGGAACTAGGAACTCAGGGTCGGACTGTATTCTCGGTTAAGGTAGTCAGGGAACCAGGCTTGCTTCAACTAGAGAGTTGCTCCTGCATGGTTAACCCTTTCCTTTTGATTAACTCTTTCTGACCTGCGGTTTCTTTCCTAACAGTGGTTCTGTAAGCCACCAAAAAATTGTCCAAGCTTGTGTGACATCAGACCTGTCAAGTGTCCATGATGCTGGGCCCCAAGGGAGGTGAAGGTTATATGGTCAAACTCCGTGGTCTACTGTGGTCCTGCTCAATTGAGGATGTAAAAAACTTCCTCTCTGACTGTACAATTCATGATGGGGTTGCAGGTGTTCATTTCATTTACACTAGAGAAGGCAGGCAGAGTGGTGAGGTTTTGTTGAACTTGAGTCAGAAGATGATGTAAAATTGGCTCTGAAAAAAGACAGGGAAAGAAAGCATGAGACATGGGTATATTGAGGTGTTCAAGTCACAAAGAACTGAGATGGACTATGTAGTGAAGGACAGTGGTCCAAACAGCACCAACAGGCCCAATAATGGCTTTGTGAAGCTTTGGGGACTCCCATTTGGATGCACAAAGGAAGAAATTGTTCAGTTCTCAGGGTTGGAAATTGTGCCAAACGGGATCACATTACCTGTGGACTCAGAGGGCAAGATTACAGGGCAGGGCTTCCTGCAGTTTGCCTCACAGGAGTTAGGGAAACCCTAGGAAAGCACAAGGAGAGACTAGGGTACAGGTATATTGAGATGTTCAAGAGCAGTCAGGAAGAAGTAAGGTCATACTCAGATCCACCTCTGAAGTTCATGTCTGTGCAGAATCCTGGGCCCTATGACCAGCCTGGCACAGCTCGGGGGTACATTGGCATTGTGAGGCAGGCAGGCCCAGAGAGGACGAGGTCTGCTGCCTATAGTGCAGGTTATTGGCACTACGAAGAATACAGTGGCCTCAGTGATGGCTATGGCTTCACCACTGACCTTTTTGGGAGAGACCTCAGCTACTGTCTCTCAGGAATGTATGACCACAGATACAGAGACAGCGAGTTCACAGTGCAGAACACCACCGGCCACTGTGTCCACATGAGGGGGCTGTTCTACAAAGCAACAGAGAACGACACTTACAACTTCTCTCCACTCAACCCTGTGAGAGTTCATATTGAGACTGGCCCTGATGGAAGAGTGACCGGCAAAGCTGATGAGTTTGCCACCCATGAAGAAGCAGTGGCAGCTATGTCGAAGGACAGGGCCAACATGCAACATAGATACATAGAACTCTTCCTGAATTCAACAACTGGGGCCAGCAATGGGGCCTATAGCAGTCAGGTGATGCAGGGCATGGGCTATCAGCTGCCCAGGCCACCTCCAGTAGCCTGGAGAGCCAGTCAGTGAGTAGCTGTTACGGGGCCAGCTACAGTGGTCAGAACAGCATGGGTGGATATGATTAGTAGTGTAGGAACATTCAAGTTATTTCAATCAAAAATTTTTTCACAGGCAGCCAATAAGCAGTGAAGGGCAGGTTTGTTTGTTTGTTTTGTTTTGTTTTGTGTCTTTTCAAGACAGGGTCTCCCCTTAGCCCCAGCTGTCCTGGAACTCACTCTGTACACCAGACTGGCCTTGAACTCATAGAGATCTGCCTGCCTTTGCCTCTCAAGGGCTGGAATTAAAGGCGTGTGCCACCACACCCGGCCAACTGAGGATCTTTCACAGTGAACACATTGGTGAGATGTACTTTTTTGGAGAACTCAAAGCGCTAGATCCCTGATTCAAAGATAAGCATTTCTCATGTTCATTCTAGTTTATTTAAATTCTTTTAGGTTAAGTTTAAGCTTCTTATAAATTAGTTTTGAGAATCGAGACACAATACTAATACTGTAGGAGTGATGAGGCTGTGACTTAAAGCTTTCTTTGTACTGTGATTTCCTTCTGGGTATATTTTGCTAAGTGAAACTTGTTAAATATTTTTAGTTAACTAATTTTTTTTTCTTAAAATAAAAGACTTTTTCACAATGAAAAAAATTAATTAAATGCCTAGGAATAAATCCTAAACAAGGAGGTGAAAGACCTTTACAATGAAAACCTAAAAATACTGAAGAAATTAAAGCTACTCAAAGATGGAAAGACCTTCCATGAACTGGCAGAATTAGTACTGTGAAAGTGGCTAACTTAACAAATTTAATCAGATTTAATCCAAACCTGGAGAGATGGCTCAGAGGTTAAGAGCACTGGCTGTGCTTGCAGAGGACCTGCTTTTAGTTCTCAGTATTCATATGGCAGCTAACTACCTGTAACTCCATTTCCAAGAAATCAGATTCCTTCTTCTGGCCTCCTCAGGCACCAGACACACACAAAATAAATAAACCTTTTTTTTTTTTTCTGTGTTTTTAAGACAGGGCCTCCCTTGTAGCCCCAGCTGGCCTAGAACTCACTATGTAGACCGGGCTGGCCTTGAACTTACAGAGATCCACCTGCCTCTACCTTCCAAGTGCTGGGATTAAAGGTGTTCATATGCCACCAGGCCTGGCTATAACTTTTAAAAATTATTTATTTATTATTTTCTTATGCGTATGAGTGTACTGTCTGCATGTAGGTTGGTGCACGCATGTCATGCAATGCCGCAGAGGTCAGAAGAGGGTGTCAGATTCCCCTAGAACTGGAGTTAAGGATGGTTCTTAGCCTCCGTAGGGTGCTGGGAATTGAACCCGGGTCCTCTGCAAGAGCAGTTGGTGCTCTTATCAGATGAGCCATCTCTCCAGCCCCTATAAACCTTTTTTTAAAAAGTAAAAACAAGCTGGGTGTGGTGGCGCACACCTTTAATCCTATCACTTGGGAGGCAGAGACAGGCAGATCTCTGTGAGTTCAAGGCCAGCCTGGTCTACAGAGTGAGTTCCAGGCCAGCTGGGGCTATAGGGAGACCCTGTCTCAAAAACACCAAAAAATAAATAAAAATAAATAAAAAGTGAAACAAAACAAAAATCTATTAAAATTATTCCAGTCACATTTTCTTACAAAAGTATTTTTTAGAAGTATTTTTAAAATTCATATGGAACCAAAAAAAATTCCAAATATCCAAAGCAATCTTAAATAGAAAGGGCAAAGCTGGAGGTGTAGAAATGCCTGACCCCAACTCAGAGTGCTGATCTCAACCCAGGACTTTGTGATAACAAGACAATGAGAAAAACAGCGCGATCAACACAAAACAGACACACAGAACAGTGGAACGGAACTGAAGGTCCGGAAGTAAGCCCATGCATCCAGAGGCCCTGAGTTCTACAACAGGTGGCCTTACAACCAACAGCGCTGGCAAACTGGGCATCCCCCTGTAGAGGTGTGAAAACAGATCCGCATCCCACGGGGACAAAATCAATTCAAAGTGAATCCAAGACACCAACAGAAGGCCCAGAACTCTAAAACATCTAGAGAAAAACGCTTCAAGATAGAAGTATAGGCAAGGTTTTCTGAAAAGGACTCTAGTAGCACAGGAGTAATCCCAAGAATTGACAAACGGGATTATGGGACATTAAAATCTTCTTCACAGCAATGGAAACAATTGCCAGAGTGAAGAAACAGCCTACAGAATGGGAAATGATCTTTGCCAGCTATACTCAAATCCCTTTATCTAAATCAATATCTAGAATATATGAAGCACTTAAAGAATTGGGCGGGTTCCAGGCATAGTGGCACATGCCTTTAACCTTACTACTCAGGAGGCTGAGGCAAGGGTATCTGTGAGTTCAAGGCCAGCATGGTCTACATAGGGAATTCCAGGCCAGCCAGGAAAAAAAAAGGGGGTGGGGGCCTGGAGAGATGGATCAGTGGTTAAGAGCACTGGCTGCTTTTGCAGAGGACCCGGGTTCTATTCCCAGCAACCACATGGGGGCTGTATTAGTCACTTTTCTGTTGCTATGATAAAACCACCATGACCAAGGGAACTTATAAAAGGAAGAGTTTATTTGAGCTTATGATTGATGGCTCCAGGGAATTAGAGGTCATGGTGGCTGGAGCTGGAGCAGAAAACTGAGGTTCACATCTCCCAATGAGCACAGGAAGCCTAGAGAGAGACTAGAGACTGCAAGGCTTGTTAAACTCACTAAGCCCACCCCCAATGATGTACTTCCTCCAGCATGGCCACACCTTCTAAGATCTCCCAAAACAATGCCACCAACTGGGGACGAAATGTCTGAATACTTGAAGCCTATGGGGGACACTCTCACTCAAACCACCACAGGGGCTAACTTCCAAGGGATCCAAAGCCCTGTTCTGACCTCTGTAGGCATTACACAACATGGGTGCACTTACACACATACAGACAATACAATCATACATATAAAATAAAAATAAATCTTTGGGGGCAGGAGAGATAGCCTAGTAGTTAAGAGCACCAACTGCTCTTGCAGAGGACCCAGGTTCGATTCCCAGCACCTACATGGCAGCTAGGAACCATCTGTAACTCCAATTCCAGGAGAACTCCAGCTCCAGGGGAATCCGAGACCCTCTTCTGACCTCCAAGGCCTTGTACGACATGGGTACACAAACCTGCATGCAGACAGTACACTCATACACATACAAAAATAAAATTTAAAAAAAGTAGCTAGCATATATACTGTGTGTCTCACAAGTACCAGACAGATCTCCAGCAAAGCCCTCAATCTCACTCCGCTGGCTGCCCACAGGCCCTTCTTCCACCCCAGCACTTACGGGCCTCTCAGGTCCAAGAACCAGAGCTCACCCATCTTTTCCCCTTCTGCTCCTAACACAGGACTGGAACCACCTTGACATTGAGTAACTGGTGAGTGAATCCCCGAGTGGGTTTCTGTTTCTCATGACCAGTCTGGAAAGTTGTTATTTGCAGGTGACAGAGGAGGAAGTATGGCATGCTGGTGGGTTGGGTGACTTTCCCAAGATGCCAGAGTATGAGAACTTTCGAAGATGGTGCTTGCTTTAATATTTACCGTCTAGTGCTTTAGTTTCTGTTTTATTTTGTATTCTACATCTCAGGTCTTCTGGAAGTAGGCAAGTTCAAGTATTAAGTAGCAACAACAAAAAGGAATCTCCCTCGTTTACCCATCCTCACAGAATTGAGCTGGCACAAAAATTGGAGTTTTTTCAGGCCCTCTTCCCTCCCTCCCCCTCTTCCTTCCTTCCTTCCTTCCTTCCTTCCTTCCTTCCTTCCTTCCTCCCTCCCTCCCTCCTTCCCTTCCTCCGCTCTTCTGAGCACCATTCTTTTTGTCTGTTTTTCTCAATGTCTTCTGTGTAGCTCTCTCCCACCCTGGGTGGTTACAGGCGTGTGCTCCATCCTTTGGTATCTGCAAATCCCTAGACACAGGTCCTGTGAGCATCCTGCAGCTCTTCCTCATGAGATTCACTCTCAGGTATCTGGTACCTTTCACTTCATCTCCTATCATCCCATCCACAACTCTACCTATTGAGCCTTTCCAGAAGTCAGTGAAAGTTCTACAACTTAGGAGTTTTATGCACAAGAGCAATTGGCAGAGCATGGAGAAAAAAGTTGTCTAAACAGTTGTAATTACAACAAAAGTTAGAAGTTAAAGATATTTTTTGTTTCTCTTTTTTTAATTTATTTAATTTATTATTTTTTATGTGTATGAGTGTACTGTCTGCATGTAGGTTGTTGCACCCATGTTGTGCAATGCTGCAGAAGTCAGAAGAGGGTGTCAGATTCCCCTAGAACTGGAGTTAAAGACAGTTCTTAGCCTCCATGTTGGTGGTGGGAATCAAACCCGGGTCCTCTGCAAGAGCATTTGGCATTCTTAACCACTGAGCCATCTCTCTAGCCCCTAAAGAAGATATTTACATCATTGGTCCCCATTTTTTTTCAGTCCTGATAATGCAACCCACAGACAAGCACTGCTGCAGAAATATACCTCCAGCCTCTCAAATTTTTAGCATTCATTATATATATATATATATACACATATATATATGTGTGTGTGTGTATATATATATATATATACATGTATATATATTTGGGGTGGTATTTTTGAGACAGGGTCTCCCTTTAGTCCCAGCTGGCCTGGAGCTTGCTCTGTAGACCAGGCTGTCCTTGAACTCAGAGAGATCCTCCTGCCTCTGCCTCCCGAGTGCTGGGATTAAAGAAGTGCGCCACCACGTCCAGCATCATTTTATGTTTTTTAGTTTGTGTGTGTGTGTACAGTTGAGTACAAGTGCCCTCTGAGGGCAGAAGAGGGCATTAGATCCCAGTGCTCGAGGTATGGGCAGTTGTGGACCACCCCACATGGATGCTTAGAACTGGACTGAGCTGAGGCTGTCTATAAGAGCAGTAAGTGCTCTTAAGCCCCAAGCCATCTCTCTAGCCCTCAGATATTTTATACTAAATGTACTGGCTCGTGGCCCTTTCCTCTACCTTGTTTTTTGTTTCTGTTGTTGGTTAGTTTCCTGAGATGGGCTCTCATATATCCCAGGATGACCTTGAGCAAACTTCACTTTATAGCCACTGCTGGCCTTGAACTCTGATCCTCCTGCTTCTAGCTCCCAAGTGCTGGCATTACTGGCATGTACTACCATGTACTACCATGTACTACCATGTACTACCATGCCTGGCCTTCTCTTCCCACCTTGATACCTAGGTGAAGCCAGCAACCAAACACCCAATCCTAAGCACCCAAGGCTCTTCAGTAATCATATTCCTTTGAGTTTGATGTAGCAAGACTGACAAAGATAAATAATAATAATAGTCTGCTTTCTGCTTGGAAGGATGGAGCAGCTTCATCAGCTCAGAGTCCTCCGTGGAACAAGCACAAGTTTGGCCTGAACTTGGCAGTGACCCTTGAGAAACCACTGGTGACTCTGGGCCTCCCTCTTCCCATTGTAAAAGAGTGGGATAAACGAGCGAGCGAGCGGTATCTCTGCTATCTTAGAGCTCTGTAGTCTGAAGATCTGTCATCTAAGATTCCAGCCAGCATTCTTTTCTTGGGCTGGGTTCTCTGAGATGCCTTTTGCTCTCTTTTGAATTGCGTTTTCTGTCTTCCTCATCACAGGCCGTCACAAGATCCTAGATCTGGGTGGTCATAATATGGTGGTCAGTGGGAGTTTTCTGTATATGACAAAATATATAAAAACACACAATGCACCATTTCGGACATTTTTTAGAGGGAGGAAGGACTGATTTGGGCTCAGGCTTTAGAAGTTTCAGTCTGTGGTCACTCAGCTCTGCTGCTGGGCCTCTTTGCTATGAAGACAGGAGTTTCTTCCTAGCTGACAGGAGACAGTGAAAGGAGATTAACCATGCTTGGGGGTGTATGTGCACACACATGTGTGGTAAGTGCATGCCTGGAGGAGGCCATCAGATGTCCTGCTCTATCACTCTCCCCTTGAGACATGGTCTCCTACTTGACATCTGTGACTTGTTAATGCTGGTCTGGTCTCCTCCCACTTCTGGCTAAAATAACCTTAGAGATCCTTAATATTGATTACACGTGTTGGTTCTTCCATAAATCCAAAGCCACTAGATGAGACTAGAAGTCCCTAGCACTGTGAGGATAACTCTACTGCCATCATAGACACACACTGTACTATCACGATCTCTGGGTTTATTTGCACCCCTAGATCAGTTTTATTTNCTATTGGCATTTTGGAGCCTCTTCAATCCATAAGCATAAATCTTTCACCAAAATGAGGTGTCTAAAGCTTTTATTTCTTCAAATATTTTTGGTTTGGACTAGATTGTTGATGTTTGACATGGGGTCTCATTCTTTAGCCCAGCTGGCCTAGAACTCATGAACCTCCTGCCTCTGCCTCCTGTGTGATGGTATTATGAGAATGCAGCAAGCACCACACTCTACTTTAGAGGAGTGTGTGTGTGCACACACATGTGTGTGCCTGTGTGTGTATAAGTGTACACACACACATACACACATGCAACAGATCTTATTTCATTCAGGAATTTCAGCAAGATGGATTTTGGCATTTCTGATATTAATCTAACAGTCTAAGGCCTTCCTGTTTCTTGGAAACATTTTCTGTTACTTGGGGTCACTCTATTCATCAACATAGTTAACTGTTTCTTACCTATGTCACATCTATTTTTATCTCTGATCTCACCCAATGATGTTTTACTTCATATATCCTAGATTTCTTGTATATTCTCTAACTACCAAAGACCCCTTTTCCTGGTTCCTCTCTGTACAAAAGTGGGTTGCCCTTAGGGCTTTAGCCTAACACCCAGTTCTACAGTTTTGTGCAACTGCAGGTCCTGCCCAGAACAAAACATCAAGAAAAATGAAAGAAAATGGGAATCCTGGTGATAATTACATACTAACTAGTTCTTCTGTCCAGAGAGGTGCGTTTTCTCTGAGAATTTTAAGTGCTGCTGCTCTGAGTCTGGCCAAGGAAGAGAAAAACAAAGACAGCCTGGGTCCCATCTTCTGCTCTCTGGCTGGAATCCCAGGCTTCCACAGGGCTTCACTAGCCTTCCTCACAAAGCTGTTCCGAAAATCAGCCGGCACTCTTACACAGGGGGTAAAATTAAAATCCTAAAGCAGAGTCTAGTGCCAAAGTCCTGGGCATCTGAGCTCCAACCTCCCTCCTACGGGTATTCATTGCCTTTCATTCTGTCCAGTGAACACGACCAGCCATGGAGTGCGGACCCTATCTGGTGAGGACCAAGTGTTCACTATTGATCTGTTTATTGATTTTGAAAGGTCCTTTAAGTTAAAATCTACTTATTTTGATTCCATGCAATTCATCAGACCAACGTAGCTATCAGTCCATGTTTGGCTCCGCTGGGCATCATCAACATTATCTCTAGCAGGGAAGGCCATCCCGTAGGAACCTGGAAACCTCTACTAATCCTGAAGACTTCAGCCCAAGCTGCCTATTAGAATCAAGCTGGGAGTTCTAAAAATACCAATTTGGGGGCTGGAGAGATGGCCTAGCGGTTAAGAGCGCCGACCGCTCTTACAGAGGACCCGGGTTCGATCCCCAGCACCCACATGGCGGCCGAGAGCCGTCTGAAACTCCAATTCCAGGAGAACTCCAGCTCCAGGGGAATCCGAGACCCTCTTCTGACCTCCGCAGCATTGCACGACATGGGTGCACAGACCTGCATGCAGACAGTACATTGATACACATACAGAAATAAATTAAAAAAATAAAAATAAATTAATATTCATTTAAGAGTGTTGTGCATAGGGGCTGGAGAAATGGCTTGGTGGTTAAGAGCACCGTCTGCTCTTGCAGATGACCTGAGTTTGATTCCCAGCCCTCACATGGCATAATGTTTCTGTGGTGCTGGGGGTAGAACCTAGAACTTCATGGATGCTAGGCCAGCACTCGACCAACTGAGCTACATCCATAGCACACAAAATGGAAGATAAGAAAGTGATTTCTGGGCATTCCTTTCCTCCTTCAGAATGAAGGCTGTGGCGGCTGCAGGGCTGGCCCAGTAGCACAGCTTAGCATATGCATGTCCCTGGGTTAAGTTTTCAGTATCCAATGCTGGATTTTCACCAACTCATGTCTAGATGGTTTTTCTGAAAGAAGCTATGACTTCATCAGTGTCTAAGAAATGCCTTGCGCCCTGCTTCTGTGAACTTCATGGCTCAGCCCAGTAACATGTTCACAGCATTTTCCACTAGTCTGGCGCTCAGTAGGCACTTGTTAACAATTGCTGCTGAAATGAGTTATTGATGAGCCATCAGTGGGCCAGCTCCACTAAACCCGTCTACGGCTGAAGGTTAGGTTTAAACACCTCCTTCAGAAGCAAGAATTAAGTCAGCTGTGCATTTTCTGAGCCATGGAGGGCAGTGGAAGGTCGTCAAACAGTGGGCCCCCTGTTCCTTAAATTAACCCAAACACATGAACCTTGATCTGCGTTTCAGTAAGTCCATGCTTTTGTGCTTGAATGCCTGCATATGAGTGTCCGTCCTGTCCACAGGGTCTCAGCGTGAACTCCTGGCTGACATCAAATCTGCAGGGATCCCTGCCTCTGTTTCCAAAAGCCAGGATTACAGGCATGCCCCATCATGCCCAGCTATGCACAACACTTTTCTAAAATATTTTATTTTTTGTTATTTTATGTGTGTGAGTGCATTGCCCGAATATAAGTGCACCTGTGTCATGCAATACCTGCAGAGTCAGAAGACGACATCAGATTCCCCTAGAACTGGAGTTCAGACAGTTGTAACCTGCTATGTGAGTGCTGGGAATCGAACTCGGGTCATCTGCAAGAGCAGATGGTGCTCTTAACCACCAAGCCATTTCTCCAGCCCCAATGCACAACACTTTTAAATGAATATTAATGTAAGATGTGAATAATGCAGATTGCTTCCAAATAGAAAATAGCCCTCATAAGGAGCAATTCATAGTTTCTTCTCTTGAAAGAGAATTGACACTTCCAGAGAGAGTGCCCCAAGACAGAGTTAAGAACCATGAAGATAACTTTCTGCCTAACAAAATTTGGAATCCTAAAAACGCTCTCTTTTGGGCAGAGGTAATGCAGAACAGTTTAAAAGAATTTTCTTGGAGCTAGGTGTGGTGGTGCATGCCTTTAATCCTAGCACTTGGGAGGCAGAGGCAGACAAATATTTGTGAGTTCAAGGCCAGCCTGGTCTACAGAGTGAGTTCCAGGACAGCTGGGGCTACAGGGAGACCCTGTCTTGAAAAGACCAAAAAAAAAAATTTTTTTTTTCTTATTTTGATTTTCAGGTCTTGCAAGAGCTAACCAAAAAAGGAATCTATTCATTTCTGGAATTTTAGATTTGTAGGGCAGAGTAAAGATAATTTTCATAATTCAACCTTCTTAGTGGCAGAAATGTTTGAGAACCAACTTTGCCCCAATTTCCCATCTACCAACCCCCACCATCAGCTCATTTTCTGATTTAGAATCGTGTTCACCCGAAGATTATCTTTTAGCTACTTTTCTTAATTACAAACGTTATTACTAAGCAATAAAAGAAATTGCTCAGAGTTCATTCAAGTCAAAGCTAATCCGTTGGCTGCTGGCAATGCACATAACATAGGATGAAAACATGTCTTTAAAATGTGTTATACCGAATGATACCAAGTGCTGGAGAGGTTGCGGGGAAAGGGGAACACTCATCCATTGCTGGTGGGAATGTAAACTTGTACAGCCACTATGGAAAGCAGTGTGGAGAACCCTTAGAAGACTCAAAATGAGCCTTCCATTTGACCCAGTCATACCACTCCTGGGTATATACCCACAAGACACAACTTACTGCAAAGATACATGCACAGCTATGTTTATTGCAGCTCTGTTCACAATAGCAAAAAGCTGGAACCAGCCCAGGTGCCCTTCAACTGACGAGTGGATAGAGAAAATGTGGTACATGTATACAATGGAGTACTATGCAGCAGTAAAGAGGGACAACATCATGAAATTTGCAGGTAAATGGATGGAGCTGGAAGACATTATGTTAAGTGAAGTAACACAGTCCCAGAAAAACAAACGACAAATGGTGTCCCTCATATGTGGATGCTAGTACCAACAACCCAGATATAAATATTTCTCATGGAGAGGGAGGCATAGTAAAAGAACAACAGAAAGACTGCATCAGAAAATGGACTGAAATGGTGAATTGGAAAGGGGGGATGGGTGGGAGAGGGACACGGGTGTATATTCGATTAAGGCATATTTAATTGACGTGAGCTCAGCAAGTACCCAGTTTCGCCTAGACACTGTCTACAGGACACATGGTGTTTTAGGACTTAGTAAAAGTAAAAGTAAACATGTGTATATTAAACAACATTGGTTTACAGAATCTGATAAAAATGGTAATGCATCTGAATTAAATGGAGATATAATTCGCTGTTGCCCACATTTGCTTTACATAAAATCTGTAGAGCAAGAACTTTGGGATTGACACATACAAATGTTCTCTATAATTTCTCTGTTGTACAGTATCACCTTGTAGCATTCTCTTTAAGATGATTTAACGTAAAAATTAAGTTTGCTTCCCAAGTTAATCATATATAGTCACCCAAAACAACATGGGTGAATTTGATGAAATCTATGCCTTGACTCCACCCTATAGTCATGTATAATACAACTATCTTCTGGAGACTCATACGCAAAAAAAAAAGGGGGGGGGATACAGAAAGACATGAAACCTTTTCATCAAACCCCTGCAATTCAAATCTTAAAACTAACTATGGGAAAAGATTTGTTTGTTCCAACAGGACAAAACGTCACCAACTTAACGGCTGAGAAAGAAAAGATACAGGTTTGCATTGAGTAGGATGTACCAAAAAGTGGCAACGGAAAGGCTGACCCGTCTGAACATTCAAAGGAAGAAAAGCCTCAGATTGCCATAAACATCGAACCCCTCTGTGGATCCTACATGTAACAACTAGTTATAATGAGTCCTAATGAAACTTACCTTCTAGGTGCCACAAAGGTTCTGATATGAGAGACTTCCTTGCCTTCCCACCCATAGAACAAGGAGAAATATGACAATGATGAGGTCGCTCCCCAACTGTAAATTGGAGACAACTATTGTAGAGGTAATCTCTTATAAAACCGGTAAAACTGCTTTCTTTAATTGACTACTAGACATGGGAACTGTGGAAGGGATTACTCTCTGTTCAGAACCAAATATAATACTAAAGTCCTAGGGCTATGCACTCAGGCAAAATATATTAATACAGGAGCTCTGACATCAGCAATGGATTGTTCTACCAGGTGGATGTTGGCCAGGGGATCCAAGGCCCCACAAAAGGTAAGGGCTCCTTGCCTCTAAGTTGGGATACCTACAGGAGGAGAGGCAATAAGACCCTGCTGCCGAAGACCTGACGTTAACATGGGAGGGATGTATTGAGACCACACATGCAAGTGTACAGATGGCCTCTGGAATGCCAGAGAGTGTTACCAAAGGCCACTAAACCAATAAAGCAAATATGGGTCTCCCTGAGTCAAGCAAGACTCCACCGTCAGCACCAGCTACACCTCACCTGCCTGGAAATACTGTGCAGCAGAGGCAGCCATGTGCCTGTATATCCCAAATCTAATTGGCTATTGGCTCTCCCCTTGGAGAAATAACCCATGGCTGATGCCACAAGCTTACATCCTCTACAGGTTAGGAGATGTTATAAGCCACAGTAAGACCCTGTCATATTTAACAGGGGGGAAAATTGTAATTCATGGATTAACATATCCAAACATGTGTCTATGCTAAAGTAACCTACCATAACTATTAATGCTGCTTAAATACCTATATATCTAATTGCTTGTGCTTCATTACTAGGATCGAAAGGTTATTCCTGGACAAACTGTCAGCCCATGAAAGGAAACAGCCAGAATTGACCAGAGTCCAAGTCAACAGCTCCAGAGAGAGTGGACTGTTTTACCTCTCATCCACCTGTGCCCCTTTTCTAAGCCTAGGGAACAATCTGCGGAAGAGGGGGCATGGTAGAATGTAAGGGCTGCGATTGGGGTGAACAGTGAAACAACAGCAGTGTAGTCTGGACACTCATTTGATCAACTTGATTGAACAAACAACCTGTCACCCCCCACTGGATGGTGGGGCTGTAGGGGTTCGGGCACAACAGCCTGCAGATTGGTTCTGCGCGAGGGATGCTTGTACTCACGGATTATCACTTATAGCTAAAAAATGAAAAAAAAAAAACTGAGAGAAAGATGCAGAACAGTTACGGCAGAATGCATGATCTGGGATGGGGGGGGGAATAAGCCTGAACTGAATTGGAAAAAGTGTATGAAATGCACAAAGCATCAATAAAAATTAAATAAAAAAAAATAAAAAATAAAATGTGTTATACTAGGATTGGGATTCTGAGGGCTAAACTTCGCAGAGCTTTGAAAAGTGGGCGAAGGTGGTGCCACCTTTGCAACCTGGAGGTTTCAGGTTGTGACATTGCTGAGGAAACAACGGGTAACAGGAGACTGAACTGACTGTTCTGAGAAGCAGAACAGACTGGGGGGGGGGGCGGTGCACAGCCACAGCCCAAGTGGACAGAAGACTGGTACTTGAGCGCTTGCTAGCTGCTGCTCTTTTTACTTTCTGCAAAGCTCTGACGGTGGGATCCCAAACTGAACCCCGCGGTGTGGACCGGGGGAGTGGCACAAGGAGCCCCGCGGGAGCTGTTCTGTGGTGACAGCTGTCGGGGTGGGGGTGGGGGCTCGGCCCAAGGGACAGCTACCCCAGAGAGGCGACGGCGGGCATGTGGCAGGTGCCAGCCCCAGGGCCGGGACCCCACTGTGCGCGCCCACGTCCGGATTCCCACGCAGCTGGCTGCCTGCACCGAGGGTCACATCCCTCCCACCGCGGGGACGGCCGAGGGCTGCACACGCCGTCCCCCTCCCCAACCTCCCCCATATCCCCGGGATGCAGCGCGCCAGGACCGGACCAGACAAAGTGTTTCACCGGTAGCGCGCGTCCCCGCACCGCATCGTTCCAAGTTGTTCAGAGTCGCACAACTAAGGCAGGGCTTTCCGCCGAGAGAGGGACAAAGCCCGAAGGCTCCAATCTCGTCACCCGGCCAGGGTGCGGAGCTCTGCAACGCCGGCAGACAACCACTGTGGCCAGAACCGCCTCCAGGCCGGCCCCCGACGGCCAGGCCCCGCCCCGACAAACAGGCTCCGCCCCGACGGCCAGGCCCCGCCCAACCGCTGACTTTGCGGGCGCTTGGTTGCCCTCACAGCTCGGACTTGCGCGCAGGCCGGGAGCCCGGTGCATTGTGGGACGCCGCAGGCAGCACTGAGCCTGCGCTGACCCCTGGCGGGCGTCGCTGCAGTAACACCCGGAGTGCGGCTGCGGGGCTCAACCATGGGAGCTGGTAATGTCCCTGATATCCGCTCTGCGTTCAGCTTCGCGAAGTATCCAAAGTGGAAACCTGCAAAGTGATGGGGCCACCTCTATCAGAGAAACATAAGAACGAAAATACCTCCAAGACTAGGAGAGCTGAAACCAGGGAAAAATAGCCGAAAACAGGAAAAGTAAAGGAAGGCAAGTTGATAGAGAAACCTGCACGTATCTTTACTACCTGATGAAATCACAGATCAGCTGCGGGTCACTATGTAGGTCTGACTTGTCTGGAACTCCTATGTAGACCAGAGTGACTTCAAATTCACAGAGATCCACCTGCCTGTGTCTCCTGAGTGCTGGGATTAAAGGCGTGGGCCACTACACCCAGCCTCTGTAGCCACTTAAGGTGTCTTCTCTCTCTCCCTCTCTCCCTCCCTCCGAGTCGTGAGGCAGGGTTTGTGTACACACCACAAGGCTGCTCTTGAACCACGCTCTGCCTCAGCCTACCAAGTTCTAGGACTACAAAGGTGTACTCCCATATCCAGCGTTTTAAAATTATTAATAAATAATGTTTCTAGGTTGTTAGATATAGTTCTGAAATCAGACGAGATCGGGCACGTTCAGGCTGGTATGGCCGTAGACGGACGGAACTAGTTCTAATTTGGGGGTGACATTGCACAATTTCAGTTTCCCTACACTGATTTGTAAAAGTTACACAGAAAAAAACGTGATCTAAAAATAATATAGAGAGAGGGAGAAAAACAAAACAAAACAGATACCATGACAATTCTGCTTGTCTGCCAATCCTGGTGGGACACATATTTTGCTGGGAGTATGCTAGTTTGCTAGACTCTTCTAAGTACCTCAGACTGGATGACGAAAATGACAGGAACATATCTTGAAGGGTAACAGTCTGTGAGTAAAGAATCAACCCAGCAAGGTGGGTTCCAGGGCTGAGGGCTGGGATAAGGAAGTTGCTCATGCCGATTGCCTAGGCTTGCAGAGGAAGGTCTTTACAAGGCATTTCCCAGTATACATGTGTTTGTCTAAATTTCCCCTGCTTGTAAGACCAATTGTATTAGGTGTTGTACAGCATGCCCCTGTTCCACCATGCCCTCATCTCAAACTGTCCATGTCCATAATGACCCTGCTTGTAAATACTATCACATTCTGTGGTACTAGAGTTGAGAACGTCAACAAATGGGAGAGAGGAAGACAAATCAACCCCAAACTGAGAGCAAGGGCTGGAACTTTAAAAAGGAAAATGTCCACTTGTGAGGCAGAGGCAGGCGGATCTCTGTAAGTTCAAGGCCAGTCTGGTCTACAGAGCGAGTTCCAGTTAGGGCTACAGGGAGACCTTGTCTCAAAAAAGACCAAACCAAAAAAAAAAAAAAAGTGTCCTTTAAATGACAATTTATGGAAACTACACATAGTGAATGACAAAACAGTAATGTAAACAGTGTTAAATGTATCAAAATCCTAACAGTATAACACCTGTTTCTGGGCTGTTGAGATGATCCTGACTCTGGAAAAGCAAAGCTAGCCAAGAAGCTCTGAAAAACATGCAGAGTAGGCATCTGATGCTCCTGAGCACTGGGCAAATATGTCTGGTCTGGGGGAAGGGAGCAGCTCTTGCATCTGATCTTCAGGGTCATGGACAGAGAGGATGAGGTTGACCACTGGATGCAGAATCCCAGGGTCCGAGGGCACAATGCTGATGCGGCCTCCTACTGAAGAACTCTGGGCTCTGGGGCAGGAGTCTGACCAGAGTTCCCAGCTCTGGCCTCATGGGTAAATCCAGAACCAAGCCACATCTCCCAGGGAATCCAACCACACAACCAGACCAGTATAAGAAGCTTTAGACCATCTCCAAGAAACAAAGTCCTACCTACCACTTCACAGCTGGTTTCTTGCCAAAGTCTGGGCGAATCGGAAGTCCAGTGCATGGTTTTTTATAAAGATGAAAAGGAAAGCCTGGCTCTCCAGAAATTCAAGCTTTGGTTTGTGGTTGTATGCGGATGTCTGTGCTATAAACATTCTGTCCCTGGCTGGTTTCAACCTACCCATAAGAGGGCAGAGAGCACAGCTTTGGGATTCCAGCATGCCAGCAAACCTGAGTGACTGACTGACTTACCTGTATTCTCAACGCATCTGTCACATCTGGAAGCATCACAATTAAAAGCAGACAGAGCCACTGCTCTTGTGGATTAAACAGTAAGTCCAGCTGGGCAGCCGTGCTGGATGGGACCATGTGCACTGGGAAGCCATGGGAAGTGGTGGGCCAGGGAGAAGCACTGGTCTTTGAGACTTCGGGAGAGCAGGGATCTGGAAGGTGCAGGGAGAGCAGCACTCCCCAGGGGCCCCGCCTGCTCCCGCGCTCACTCCCCAGGGGCCCCGCCTGCTCCCGCGCTCACTCCCCAGGGGCCCCGCCTGCTCCCGCGCTCACTCCCCAGGGGCCCACGCCGGCTCCCGCCCTCACTCCCCAGGGGCCCCCCCGCCGGCTCCCGCGCTCACTCCCCAGGGGCCCCGCCTGCTCCCGCGCTCACTCCCCAGGGGCCCCGCCTGCTCCCGCGCTCACTCCCCAGGGGCCCTGCCTGCTCCAGACCTCACTCTGGCCTTTCTGCTTCTGGGCAATTTGGAACAACAAATAGCCAATCAAATTTGCCCAGACTGAGGGTAACTCCCTTATTTGGCTTCTCTTAATAGGGCGCTCTCCCTGAGAAGACACATGTGTTTAAGGTAGCAAGCCCAGGGCTCACACAGGTGACCTTTATCACTGAGCTAATTGTCATGTGGCTTTCTCCTGTTTGGAGCCCTGGTTTCCAGCTGATCCCAGAAGAGCATTCACTGGAGCTCCCTTTAGATCAGTTGAAGTTTGGTCTAAACTGGTCATGAGATCTAGAATTAGAAGGGGCTTCTCTTATTTCAGCTGGTTCATAGAGGCCCTGTGGGACCTAGAACTAAGGATCCCTAGCCCAGCCCAGCCCAGCCCAGCCCAGCCCCTGTACATTCTAACTCTCATAGACTTGTTAAGGTCAGTCTCAACCGTGCTTTTATTTTTCCCCACAGGCAAACCCGATGATATGAGTGTTTCTTCCTGCTTAGAAATCTTTCCCAGGCGGAGTCCATTCTTTGGCACAGGCCAGGAGGGTTCTCCTGATCTGACATCCACTGGGTACTCTGGCTGTCATCGCTGTCCTACTTGGGGAACTTCCTGTAGGTCCACATCCCCAAGCTTGAGTCTAGGCCTCGCCATTCTGTTCCCTTGTTTTTCCCATTTGGGTACCCACACCAGGCATCTTGAGTTATGTCTATAGTATTGTTATTAGATACATTTTATTTTGCTTATTTTTATTTTTTCATGGAGTCAATTGTCTAATTAGATACATTTTAGACTATTTTTATTATATATGTAATAAAATATATCCTAACCCTTTTTAGGCAAGAATTCAATGAGATTTAGATTCATTCACACTGTCACAGAACCATTTCCAAAAATGTTCACCCCTAACAGAAACTCTGTACCCAATCAAACCACAACTCCTCACTTGCCTTGATCCTGGGAATTCCCAATATTCTTTCTTTCTCTGTGAATTTACCTATTTTAGATACTTCTTGTAAATAGAATCCTACAGTATTTGCCTTTGAATCTGACTTCCTTCTGGTGGCATTGTTATCTGTCTAGAGGAATTGGTGATTCATTTTTCTCAGCCAATTAAAGAATTAAAATGCAGGAAAAAAATCTCACATTACAGAGCGGCAATCAATTAGACTTTTAGTTAAATATAAAGAATCCCATCCATACACATAAAGAACCACACATACACATACAGAAAGATAAAGCTTTCAGAGCATGTGTGTGTGGGGGGGTGTGCCTTGAAACCAAGATTCTAAGAACCCAAGGGAGAATCTGCGTTTTAAGGATTTCACTAGTTTTCTCTCCCCTAATTTTGGATTGGCCACCGTAAAGAAGTTGTGCTGATGGGCTTATGGTTCCAAATGATGAGATGTCCAAGTGTACGAGACTCTAAACAGGTCAATTGAAGAGGCCCTGTTGGAATAACAAACAAGGCCTTCCTGCCAGAGACCAGGAGGAAGCAGGAAGTGTGCATCTTATCCCAATGACCCTGTCGGGGTTCATCACACATCCATGGGAAGCATGTTTCAGAACTTTGGTCCTCTTCCTGGCTGAATGGTCCTCTTGGCACTGATACCCCGGCTTCGTTTGTCCATCTGTTGATGTACACTGGGCTGCTTCCACCTCTTGGCAAATAGTGAGAAGTTCTGCTCTGAGCACTGGCATATACTTCACGTGTATTCTTCCCTCTGTATGGTAAGATCTGACTTCCACTGTGGACCTAGCTGACTTTTATTTCTCTCTTGTAAAGCTGAGTTTGGTAGTATACACCTGAAATCCCTTCCTTGCTTCAGTTGCTCTTTCATGGTATTTTATTGCTGTAACAGTAAAAACAAGTACAGCCACCTAGGAATGAGCTGGTGATCACTGTCAGCTGCCTTACCACTGTAGAACCTGAAGAGGCAGGTGGAGGCAAGAGGATTCAGAGTTCAAGACTAACGTGGCTATGAGATCCCATCAAAAGGAAAGGAAAGGGAAAGAGGAAAGAAAAGGAAAAGGAAAAGGAAGGAGAGCCTGGGATGTAGACTAGTGGCAGAGAAAGTTCAATCTCCAACACTAAAATGAAGGAAGGAAGGAAACAGAAAAGAAACAGGAGAGAAAAGCCCTTCATAAATAGTAACTAGAAAGCAGCAAAGCAGGAGCTGAGCCTACACCTTCCTCTGGGTCCACAGATATTCTCATGCTCCCCCTGCGTTCTGCAGGCTTTACCAGATGAGCTGTCTTTCCAGGGTAACAGCACCTGAAGCCACTAAGGGGAGGCTCCGGTAACCCTGAAGTTAGAATGCATTGGCCCAAGGGTAGTAAAAATGGACCTGTGCTGGATACTTCGGTCATTCTGAGCAGTAAGATCACAGGTGAGTGTGCAGCATGTGTGGATCAGCTGATGAGAAAAGAGTTGGAAAACCTGGGGGCTAGATGGGCAGAGGGGAGATTAGAGCTGGGCCAGCGAGGAAACAGACTAGACCTTACTTGTTACCATCTGAACGCTCGGCAGAATTTTGGCAATGCTATCAAATCACTACATTAAGTAATAATATCTTGCCTCAATGAGGATGAAATGAAGGCTCAGGAGATGGATGGCTCAGTGAGACTGCTTCCTGTGAAATCAAGATGGCTTGAGCTCCAATCCTTAGCACGCAACAAAACCCAACCATGGCCCTGGCTGCCTGCCTGTAACCCAACCATGGGGGGAGGGAGGCGGTGCTAGAGTCCTGGGAACCTGCTGGCCAGGCAATCTAGATGAGATAGCAAGCTTCAGGTCCGGTGAGAGATCTCATCTAAAGAAACAAGGTGAGGGCTGGAGAGATGGCTCAGTGGTTAAGAGCACCAATTGCTCTTGCAGAGGACCCAGATTCAATTCCCAGCACCCACATGGCGGCTGAGAACCATCTTTGACTCTAGTTCCAGGGGAATCTGATGCCCTCTTCTGACATCCGTAGCATTGCATGACACAGGTGCACAGACCTGCATGCAGACAGTACATTCATACACATAAAAGAAATAAATAAAACTAAAAAAAGAAGGTTTAAAAATAAATAAATAATAACTAAAATTAAAAAAAAAATAAGGTGGAGAGTGCTATCAGGTGACACCTGGTCTCCTCTGGTTTCCACATGCAGGTGCAGACGCACATGCCCCCCTCAACCCCCCACCCACAAAGATGAAATAGTGAGAGGGCAGCATGCGATTTTATTTCATGCTTTAGAGGAACATAAATAGTCCACAAAATACCAACAAGGGTCCCATTGAGCTCTAGGAAATGCCATGACCTAACCTGAATTTGGTCAGAACTAGCTCACTGTGAATCTGCCCCTGAGAACAGTCACTTGAAAGCCTCTTTGATTTCCTTTCCCTTGTGCCAAAGCCTTTAAGCCCTGAACTAAATTTTATCAGCATCGTCTGGGTATTTGCAAAACATTTCAGAAGTCCCCATATGACCCTAGTTATGGGCCATCCCCAAGAAGAATTAAAAGAGAAGCCACTGGGGGCTGGGGATGTAGCTCAGATATAGAGTGCCTATCATGCATGAAGCCCTGGGTTCAACCCCCTGCACCAAATAAATCAGGCATGGTGGCACATGCCTATAATTCCAGTGCTAGGGGGGTGAAGGAAGGAAGATCAGGAGTTCAAAGTCATCTTCGGCCATAGTAAGTTTTGAAGCCAGTCTAGGTTTCACGAGACCCTGAGAGAGAAGGGGAGAGGAGGAGAGAAGAGAGAGCTGCTGCTCTGGATGTCTTTGCACTCCAGGCCCAGGGCATTAGGCATATGAATCGGTAACAGGGGCATTTTAGGCATGAGTGGGAGGCGGCAACCTGGCCAGAGCTCCTCGGATCACCACAGAGACTTACCACAAACCTAGCTTGGCTGAAAAGCCAGCACACCTGCAAACATCTTCTCAAGGCTGAGATACTCTGACAGGAAGCCAGCTTCATGGAGTTCCATATAACTACACACATCGTGCTACCTTGATATCACGTAAAAATGACCAGAGATAAAAGAGGATGTGGCTGTTAGAAGTAAGCATAGAGGAGCCTGGGCAATGAGTGCGCAGGTGAACTCTGTCCACTCTTCAACTGGCCAAGCCACTGCAAGTTCTAAGGTGGCAAGGAAGCCATGAGACTTTGTGATCACTAGGTCATTCCTAGGTGGATGTACTAGTTACCTTTACTGTTACAGTGATAAAATACTATGAAAGAAGCTGGGCATTGTGGTGCATGCCTTTAATCCTAGCACTTGGGAGGCAGAGGTAGGTGGATCTCTGTGAGTTCAAGGCCAGTCTGGTCTACAGAGTGAGCTCCAGGCCAGCTAAAGGGACTAAAGGGAGACCCTGTCTCAAAAATACACACACATAAAAAAAAAAAAATACCATGAAAGAGCAACTTAAGGAAGGGTTCATTTGGGCTCACAGTTCAGGGGTACACAGTCCATCCTAACTGGGAAGCCATGGTGGCAGAGCCTGAGGCAGCCAGTCACCTTGCATCCACAGCCAGGAAGCAGACAGTAACGAATGCTTGTGCCCAGCTCCCTTCCTCTGTTTTATTCAGCTCAGGACACAGCCCAAGGAATGGTGCTGCCCACAGTTAAGGACAGTCTTTGTACCCAAACTACCCTAATCTAGATAAGCCTTCGTAGGCATTTCCAGAGGCTTGTCTCTAAGGTGATTATAAATTCTGTCAAGTACAGTGTCCCCATGTGTCCCTGTGCGTATTTGAGTCACCCTCCATATCCAAGTTCACATTTGGTGTACAAGTGCTAATTGCATATACTTAGGAGGAAGGCACTCTACAGGACACAGCAACACACATCTATAATCCTAGCACTTGGTAGGCTGAGGAAGGAGGATCACAAGGTTAAGGCCATATAGTGAGAGTCTGTGTCAACAACAGCAAAAAGGGAGAATGAACACTCTCAAGCATTCAGGCACTGTCTGTGCTGTGCAAAATCTTACAGAGCAGGCATTCTGGCCGGTCCATCTGACTACCTCTCCTTTCTCCATTATTTAGCCTTACTTACTGACTCTCAGTCCCTCACTATGCCCTACTTCCTGCCACATATAATTAACTTTGCCCATTTCCTGAAAAGATTTTTCATATTAATATCTACTCAAGAATAAATGGCGAAAAATCGCTTACTATATTGCTTTTTTGCAAGAGAAGTAATATTTTCCAAAGTAACAACTTTACCAGAACATATTTTATGCAATTTCTTCTTTTTTTAAAATTTTATTTTATTTATTTTCTATGTGTATGAATGTACTGTCTGCATGTAGGTTTGTGCACCCATGTCGTGCAATGCTGCGGAGGTCAGATTAGGGTCTCGGATTCCCCTGGAACTGGAGTTCTCCTGGAATTGGAGTTACAGACGGTTGTTAGCCACTATGTGGGTGCTGGGGATCGAACCTGGGTCCTCTGCAAGAGCAGTCGGTGCTTTTAACCGCTAGGCCATCTCTCCAGCCCATTTTATGCAATTTCTTAAAAGCCCAAAGCTAGAGGACAGGTCTGTAGTGGTGCACACCTTTTTTTGTTGTTGTTGCTTCAGCACTCAAGGAGGCAGAGGCAGGTGAAGCTCTGTGAATTCAAGATCAGCTTGGTCCACATAGTGAGTTCCAGACCAGCCACAGCTACATAGTGTGACCCTCTCTAAAATAATGTCCAAATCCAGGAGAGGTAGCATACACCCACAATCCCAACAATTAGGAGGCAGAGCCAGGAGGGAGGTAAAGTTCTAGGCCAGCCTGAGCTCTGTCACGGGTTCAAGCCAGCCTGGATTAAATATCAAGACCCTGCTTCAAACAAAACAAAATAGACCAAAACAAACTCTACTAATTCATGTAATAATCCATCGTATCAACAGGCCAAAGAACAACAATCATACATAATTATATCAACAGATGCAGAAAGAGTACTTAACGAAATCCAACATCCATTCATGATTTTTTTTTTTTTTTTTTTTTGGTCTTTTTGAGACATGGTCTCCCTGTAGCCCCAGCTGTCCTGGAACTCACTCTGTAGACCAGGCTGGCCTTGAACTCACAGAGATCCACCTACCTCTGCCTCCCAAGTGCTAGGATTAAAGGCATGCACCACCAAGCCGGGTTTTATGATTTTTTTAAAAAAATTATCTGTGGGTGTGGGTGCTAGGACCCGAACTCTGGCCCTCCACAAGAGTACATGCTCTTAGCTGCTGAGCCAGCTCTCCAATCCCCATTCATAATTTTTTAAAAGAATCAGTGTTGACAAAGAAATGATGAAGGAGGACCTGGGCTCTACCCTCAGCACTGAACAAAACTGGCTGAGGTAGCAGATAGGCCCTTTATGCTAATCTGATCATCACACATGTACACATGCATAAAAGGCCACGCTGACTCCATAAACAGTGTAATGGAAATTACTATGTGTCAATATAAAAATGAAAAATATTTTTTGAGAAAATATTTTGATATATATATATATATATATATATATATATATATCTTTCCAACACAAACATGCATGCACATGCAAAAAAAGGATATGTTATGAAATGAAAGCTTCCAAATAACATTTGCACTAAAGACAGGTTTGAACAAAACCTCGCACTGCTCACAACCAGGCTGGGCTGCTTGGCCCTCCCTCCCCCATCACGATGCTCACCACCAGGCTGGGCTGCTTAGCCCTCCCTCCCCCATCACAGTGCTCTTGTGGATCCAGGCTGACAAGCATCAATTAGCAAAGCACCTCTTGTCCTGCACTATCAGAAAAGCTAAGGGGAAGGATGTGTCTGTGATGCCGAGCCTCTCTGCTCCCATAGCAGAGCCAAGAAGACAAGCTCTGTAAGGGTGACTGAAGCAGGCTGCTGGGGTTGGCAGTTAACAGACTGGCTTCTGTAATTAACCCTGCGCCCCTTTGACCTTCCCCCCAGCAAACTCAGTTTTCAAAGCAGAAGGATTTAAAATATGAGAACTATTTTCCAGAGATGAAGAAAATAAAGAGCTGTGGGCCAAGGAAACAGAAAAGCCCAGCAGTGTCCTTTGTGCTGCTGAAATGGCTTCACCTCCGTCCCTGGCACAGGGCAACAAGTCCCTTGAGGCCAAAAGCTCCAAATGCAAAGCCATTCTTCTGTCTTTGCACAGAAATGGAACTCATTTGTTACAGGAATATTTAAAACTGTTACTCAGAAAACTAAAAAGAATAGGACTAGGATGAGGGTCCTTTGGTAGAACACTTGCCTAGCGTGCTTGAAGACCTGAGTTCCATCCTCTGCACCATGTAAACCAGATACTAAGGCAGACATCTATAATCCCAGCACTTGGGAGGTGGAGGGGGGAGGATTAGAACTTGAAGGTCATCCTCAGCTATATGAAGAGTTCAAGCCAATCTGGGCTACATGAGACCCTGTCCCTCAGACCCCCTAAAAAAAGGAAAAAAAAAAGAAGAGAAAAAAGTGAAAGAAAAAAACCATGCCACATTTGCATACAGAATCCAGAATATTAGGGCTAGAACACACCATATGGAAGAGATTCTTCTCAAGAGTCTCATGAGCTCAGGCTGGTCTCAAGCTCACTATGTAGCCAAGGCTGACCTTGTACTCCTCTTGTCTTTTCCTCCCAAGGGCTGGGAGTACAGGTATGTGCTATGCCACCAAGCCTGGCTTCACTGCTACACCTTAAGAGCCTCTAGCATTTTGCAAATTGGAATGCTTCTATAAGGTTGAGGATGTAGCCCAACCAGTAGAGTGCTGCCTACTATGCATGAAGGTTTGATCCCTATCAACTGGAAGTGGTGGCACATGCCTATAATTCCAGTGCCCAGGATGTGGAGGCAGAAGGATCAGAACTTCAAGGTCATTCTCAGATACAGAGTAAGTTCAAGGCCAGCCTGAGCTGCATGAGATCCTGTCTCAATAGCTAGGGAGTGAGAGAGAGGAAAGGAAGGAGGGAAGAAGAAGGAGAGGAAAAAAGAAAGGGAAGAAGGAAGAGAAGGAGGGAGGGTAGAAGGGAGGGAGGAAGGGGGAGGGAAGAAGGGAGGGAGGGAGGAAGGGAGGGAGGGAGAAGGGAAGGAGGAACTTGAATTTGAAAAAGTGAAAAGTCTGTCCCAAGGTCACATAGCAGGAGCAGCCAGTACAGCACAATGTGGCAACAGATCTAGATCTGTAAACTTGAAGTCACTTCCCGAACCTGAGCTGAGCTTTCACCTGTCAGTGGGTATGTTAAGAATCACTGCACAGGCTAAGTCTGAAAATGAAGATGGATCACCTGCCAAGCGCTGGTGTAGCAAGATGGCATGGGAAAGAGCTGAATGGCTGTTGTTTTTCTTATTTTTTAGCTCCTGGTGTCTGAGCCAGTACTCAGTGTCTAGGCTCTGGAATCCCCATTAATGTCTGTCCCTTTTGTTCAGAGGATAGTCCCAGGCAGTGTGTGTACAGGGATGAGATCAAGCCTGAAATGACCTGAGTCACTGGGCGTGCTGCAATACATCTAGAAATTTCCTTGAATTTCTTTATCTTATCACTTATTTTTAAATTTTTATTTATTTTACTTTTTAAATTTTTATTTATTTATTTATTTATTTATTTATTTATTTATGTGTATGAGTGTACTGTCTGCATCTAGGTTTGTGCACCCATGTCGTGCAATGCCACAGAGGTCAGAAGAGGGTGTCAGATTCCTCTGGAACTGGAGTTAAAGTTGGTTCTCAGCCACCATGTGGGTGCTGGGGATCGAACCTGGGTCCTCTGCAAGAGCAGTCGGTGCTCTTAACCACTAGGCCATCTCTCCAGCCCCTTATTATTTTAATTTTATGTGTACAAGTATTGCCTGCCTGTGTGTAAGTGCACCTGTCTTGTGCAATACCCATGGAGGTCAGAAGAGGGCACTGGATTCTCATGGAACTAGAGTTACAGATGATTGGTAACTGCCATGTGTGTGCTGGGAATCAAACCCAGGTCCTCTGCCAGAGCAGCATGCTCTTAACCGCTGAGTCATCTCTCCAGCTCTTATCACTTACATAAACTATGCCCACAGTGCCCCCCAGTCTGTTCTTTTTCCCCAACCTGCTACCCACGTCCACATCCAAGTCCAACCTAACCATCTTCTTGGTTTTGTTTCTGAAAAATGGAAGTGTTCACTTTAACTGAAACCCCAGATTGTCCCCTCAGGACAGTGATTGCTGAGAGTCCACCCCTGGGGATCAGTACCTACTTAAGGCTGAATCTCTGCCTGTCCTGACCCAGAAATTCCATTCCCAGGGAGTAGAGACAAGGTCTGTGTACATCAAGACCATGTAAGAATATTCACAACAGCTGGGTGTTGTGGCGCACACCTTTAATATCAGCACTCAGGAGGCACAGGCAGGCAGATCTCTGTGAGTTCAAGGCCTGCCTGGTCTACATAGTGAGTTCCAGGCTAGCTGGGGCTATAGGGAGACCCTGTCTCAAAAACAACAACAACAACAACAACAACAACAACAGCAAAGATTATTCACAGCAACTTTATGCAGATTTTTTTGAGACAAGGTCTCATGTAGTCTAGTTAGGTCTCAAACTTGCGTGCTAGGATTATAGGCTTGTACCATTATACCTAGTTTATGTTGAGCTGGTGATTGAACCCAGGGCCTCACGCAGGGTAGGCAAGCACTCTACAAACTGGACTATATCTCCATCCCACTTTTTAATAACCAAATGTGAATCAATCCAATCCCCATCAATAGCAAAATGGATACACTCTGGTATGCTCATCTAAATGATGAATTACTGCTATGATGATATCACACACGAAAGAATCACAAAGATGATGATGAATGAAAGAAATCAAACATACCAACATAGATATATGTGTCCATATAGCTAGGCACCTCCATAAAGTGCCATCAAACAAAGCTCATTCAAAGCACTTGAGACTAGGAAAGCAATCTCCTTGGTAGGGATTCTGATCAAGAGAAATTCAAAGACATGGGAGTCCCCCCCAAATCTATATATTGATGTTGTGGGTGGTCACATGGGCCTGGATACATATAAATAAATGTGGTGGTACACACACTTTGTTACACTTCAACTGGGAAGTGAGAAAATACATTAAAATTTAAAATAAGTTAGTCCATGAATTACCACAATTCCCAAGCAGAATGGCCCATCTCTGTCCTCTCCTTCATGTTCTCTGTCCGCCAGCATTGGGTCAGAGCCCAGGAGGACATCTGCTGAGATCAGTTGTGTAAAACGGTGACTTTTCAGGGTGTGCCTTGCCCGCTCATTTTACAAGAAGCATTTGGCCCCAGCTCAAATGCAAATGTAGAAGCAGGATGATTCTGCATCTTTAAAAACAATGTGGTTTTTTTTTTTTTTTTTTTGGTCTTTTCGAGACAGGGTCTCCCTGTAGCCCCAGCTATCCTGGAATTCGCTCTGTAGACCAGGCTGGCCTTGAACTCACAAAGATCCGCCTGCCTCTGCCTCCCGGGTGCTAGGATTAAAGGCGTGCGCCAAAACAATGTTTTAAGTGTGTGTGTGCATGTGTGTGTGCGTGTGTGTGCGTGTGTGTGTGTGTGTGTGTGTCTGTGTCTGTGTCTGTGTCTGTGCACATAAGAACCCTCCAAAGCCAGAGGCATTGGATCACCTGGAGCTGGAGTTACAGGTGGTTGTGAGTGGCCTGATGTGGTTCTATGGGGAATCAAACTCAAATTCTGTGGAAGAGCAGTAGTGGTTTTAGCTGCTGAGTCATCTCTCTAGCCTCCTCTGCATCTTATTGTACACATAAACATCACTGTCTATCTAGCGCCACTGTGGGATGAAATATATCTTCTTTGAAATGGATTTATCATTGGACAAGCTGTGAACTACAAAGATGGAGTCTGGTTTACTTAAAGGGAGGGGCTAAGGGCAAAGTCAAGCCTGCATTGAGGTTCCCACAAGGCCAGTTTTCCTGTGATGCTCAAGAGAGAACAGGCATGGAACTCTGGGACTCCACTGACACCATGTCGGAGCTGGGGTAGATAAAAAGCCCACCACACCCACGCAGGGTGTGGTGGCACATGCCTTTAATCTCAGCACTTGGGAGGCAGAGGCAGGTGGATCACTGTGAGTTCAAGGCCAGCCTGGTCTACACAGTGAGTTCTAGGCCAGCTGGGACTACAGGGAGACCCTGTCTCAAAAAGACCAAAACAACAACAACAAAACAAACAAAAAACAAACAAACAAAACAGTCCACCATACAGGGCTGGGGCTCTTGCCATTTTTTCATCAGGGGTGGAGGACACAGAATTCATGCCAGGACTCTGGGCGGCCATAGCAGGAAAGGAGAATCACTGCTCATCATGTAAGAGATATTGTCTCCATTCACTTTGTAGGCAAGCCTAATAAACTCTCTAATAAGATTGGAGAGTCTGCTCATTGCTTTGCCTAGTAACAGGGGAAACTGGAGGCAGAGGCACGGTGGGACACTTACGTGTGTGTGTGTGTGTGTGTGTGTGTGTGTGTGTGTGCACGGCGGGGGGGGGGCCCTGGGAGGAAAATTCTCTGTGACAGCCACCACAAAGCACAAACAGATAAATAATTTTTTCCTAAAAATAAAAAGGTACCACCTATAAACCTGTCAAAGTAGATTGGGACCATGTACACACATAAGCCTCTGAAAAACTATATCAGAAAAAAAAAAAACAGACCCAGGAACTTATCACACATGCCGGACTGAGGAAGTGTGCAACACTTTCACATGGACCCCACAAAGACCACACCTAACGGTGCGATGGCAACAGCTCGGAGACCTGTCATCTCACCATCCAGGGTGTCGACGGAGTGACAGGGAACTCCCGACTGTCCCTGGGGCTTCAGGTCCATTTGATTGCCGTCGCTGATATGACTACATAATTGCCACCCATCCATCCACCCACCCACCCATCCACCCGCCTGCCCATCTATCTGTTTGTGCATCCATCCCTTCACTCATCTGGAACAGGTTCTGCTGCTTGAATGGTTGGGTCAACCCTGTGGCTCTGGGTTGGCTCTGCGACAGTGGGTCCACCAGCTCTCCAGCTGGACCTCTTAATATCTAAATGGTATGGTAATCCTCCCTGCGTCCGAATCAGCCTTCTTCTACTTCTAGGAAGGTATTTAAAAAGACTTTAAAAAAAAACTTTTTATTTATTTATTTATTTATTTATGTATTTTTGGTCTTTTCGAGAAAGAGTCTCCCTCCCATAGTCTGGGACTCACTATGTAGACCAGGCTGACCTTGAACTCACAGAGATCCACCTGCTTCTACCTCCCAAGTGCTGGGATTAAAGGCATGTGCCACCATGCCCAGTTAACTTAGTTTTATTTGATATGTATAAGTGTTTGCCTGCATGTAAGCACATGGACCACATGGATATAAACTGGCAGAAGTCAGAAGAGGGCATAAGATCCCCTGGAACTGGAGTTTCAGATGGTTGTGGGCCACCATGTGGGTGCTGGAGCTGAACCTGTGTCCTCTACAAGAGCAGCCAGTGCTCTTAATCGGATGCTGGGAAATGTATGGAACAATCCAACAGCCTGGAGGGTGGAGCCACTGGCACCTCAGAGAGTGCCTGGCCTTTGCACCAGAAGATGGTGGATAAGCAGCTTCTCTGATTGCAAGCTCACATTCCACCTCAGTAGGTGCTCAGCCCAGTGCCCACACGCTCACTCCAGTGTCTCATTCTCCATGGTCATGTGACCCCAACCATAAGTCCCTGTTCTTGACCTGTCATTACAGATTTAAAAAATATTTTATTTTTATTTTATGTCTATGAATGCATTGCCTGGATGTAAGTGCACCCATGTTGTGCAGTGCCTGTAGAGGTCAGAAGAGGGCGTCAGATCCCTTGAAATTGGAGTTAGGATGGTTGTTAGACACCATGTGGGTGCTGAGAATAAAACACAGGTCCTCTGCAAGAGCAGCCAGTGCTCTTAACCACTGGGCCATCTCTCCAGCCCCATCATCACATATTTTCATCCTGTTTTTCTCCATGCCCACTCTGCCTTCCTCCTCCTCCTCCTTCTCCTCTTCCCCCTCCTCCTCCTCCTCCTCCTCCTCCTCTTCCTCCTCCTCTTCCTCTTCCTCTTCCTCCTTTTCCTCCTTCCTGCATGTATGAAGGTACTCAGAGGCCAGAAGAGGGTGTTGCATACCTTAAAGCTGGAGTTACAGGTGGTTGTGAGCCGCCTGGTGTGGATGTTAGGAACTGCACTCTGGTCCTCTACAAGCAGCAAGCGCTCTTAACTGCTGAGCATCTCTCTCCAGCCCTGAACTCACCCCCTCCCCCATCTTCCCACTTCTGTCTCTCCTACCTCTCCATGAGGCCCCTCTTACCCGGGCCTCCCACTCCTCTCTTCCTCTAGGGCTTGCATGGAAGGAAGACTTCACCATTCTCTATAGCATTCTGCATCTCTTCATCATAGAAAGGAACTGGGAAAGCATTTGACTTTTGTTTTATTAAACACCTTAACAGAGGCTCACGCTCATTGTCCCATGGACACTTGAATTTTTTTTTTATTAATTTTATTTATTTCTGTATGTGTATGAATGTACTGTCTGCATGCAAGTCTGTGCACCCGTGTCGTGCAACGCCGCGGACCGTTCAGAGAGGGTCCGGATTCCCTGGAAACTGGGGGAGTTCCTTCCTGGATTGGTAGTTTCAGAGGTTCTTAGCACCATGTGGGTGGGTGCTGGAATCAAACCGAGGTCCTCTGAAGAGCCTCGGCGTCTTAACCGCTAGCCATCTCTCCAGCAGGACATTTTGAATTTTTGAATGTTTAAAACGTATAAAACCACAGCCTCCAGGCGGTGGTGCATGCCTTTAATCCCAAGCACTCCGGAGGCAGAGGGCAGGCGGATACCCTGAGTTCACGCCAGCTGGTTTACATAGTGAGTTTCTAGGCCAGCTGGGCTAACGGAGACACGGTCTCAAATAATAGAACCCCCCAAATTTAAAACAGTTAGCACTATTCATCTATGGAAAAAAATTTAAAACACAGGGCATCGTGCCACCCCAGTCCCTTGTAATTCCCAGCTGCTCCGTAGACAGAGGAAGGAGTCATGTGAGTTCAAGGCCAGGCTGGACTGTATAGTGAGTTTCAAGCCAAGTTTATGTAGTAAGACCCTATCTCTTAAATAAAAATAAATATAATAGGGCTGGATGAGATGGACTAGCAGTTAAGTTGCGCCGACCGCTCTTACAGAGACCTGGGTCGGATCCAACCCCGGGTTCGACCCAGCACCCCACATGGCGGCCGACCGAGAAAAGCCGTTCCGGAAAAACCCAATTCCAGGTAGAATCCAGGTCCTGGGGAATCCGAGACCCTTTCTGACCTCCACGCGGATTGCACGACACTGGGGCATCAAAACTTGCATGCAGACAGTACATTGATACACCATACCGAAATTAAAATAAAAAAAAATTTAAAAAAAATAAATAAATAATAAGCTGAAGCCAGTTGATTTTGCAGAATGGTTGGCTGTTGTTTTCTCCTGAGGAAGACTGTTTATAGTATCACAGTTATTGAGCTCTGAAAAGATTACTCAAATTGAAAGTCACATAGACTCTGGAAGCGACTTCCTTCTGAGCACAGTCACTTACAGAATCCCTTGAGGAAGAAATGGTGTACTGTGAAATCTGTTCCACTTTCACCTCTGACTCCCCAGAAGCAAACAGGAGGGGTGAGCAGAAGGCAGGGAATCCCTTAGAGGGCTGGTGTGGGGAACTAAGCCTGCCTGAGCAGGGGACACATGTGTCCAAGAAACCCTTTCGGAGCCTGGGAATACGCTCCGCCATCCCGTCAAGCCAGTGTGTTTTTTTTTTTTTGGTCTTTTTTGAGACAGGGTCTCCCTGTAGCTCTGGCTGTCCTGGAACTCACTCTGTAGACCAGGCTGGCCTCGAACTCACAGAGATCCGCATGTCTCTGCCTCCCAAGTGCTAGGATTAAAGGCGTGCGCCACCACGCCCGGCCAAACCAGTGTGTTTACTATCTGCACTGCCTCTGGAAGCAAGGAAGCGTTGCTTGGCATGGAGGAGCCCTGGCTTCAGGGAGAAGAGAAGGGGACCCTGTGGTGACAAGTGCCCAGCCTTTCCCAAGGTCCTCGAGGACCCAGTTCTTCATTCAGCAACTTGCATAGCAACTCAGCAAACCAAAGCCCAAATTAACCAGGCCCTCCTGGGCCCTTCCCAGCCACCTCCTAGCCAGGGCTTTAGAACTCTCTGCCCTCACTAACAGTCACATTAACTATTTCTCCCTGCCACCGACTCTGCTTCCCCAAGAGAAGTCCTGGCCATGAAATGGCCTCCACCTAATTACACTCCCAGCAAGGTCTCGGCTTTCTTGAGAGGCTGATTCCAAGCAGCCCAGCCTTCCATTCTGCTCCACTACAGGCTGTGGCTGGGCCATTTACAAAATCCACAATAAAAATACAGCAACCCTGGGCAATTTAACCTGAACTCCCAGTTTCCAGTGCTGCAAATGAGGATAATCCTAGCTAGCATGCAGGCTTGCCTTGAGGCCTCATACACATTAAGAGTTCAGTGAACGTGGGTCCTCTCCACTCCCACCCACTTCACTCCCCAGGCCCCTCAGAAGGGATGGTTTAGGAAGTCACTTCCACTAGACAGTTCAGGCTGCAATTAGGACATCCGTCCCAATGTGCACAGGGCCAGCAAGGCTCCTGATGGTGTCTCGCTAACTCTATTTTGGGTTTTCGACAATACCCGCAGCTGCTCTTAGGCAGGCACATTTTGATACAGCCCAAATGTTGCCATTGTTTTTTATCTTAAGAAGCATCTCACATGATCCCTAGAGGACAGTCCCAAGGAGAATGGCTCATCCCATAGGTGCCGGGTTTCTGTCTACAAAAGAAAATTGCATCTGGGGGTGGGGGCACACACATTTAATCCGGCTCTTAAGAAGCAGAGGCAGGCGTGGAGATGCAGAAGCCTTATTGTAGAAGAGTGTGTAAATCCACTGAAAAGGTGGACGCTGGAACAAGGTTCCAGCAGCTGCCTCAGCATTCAGTACTGGAATGGAGAGGGTCCTTTCCTGGCTAACATGGGATTTCTCTATTACTAGAACTACTCTCTTTTCCAGTGGAGACATAAAGCATGTATTCGCTCCAGATAAAGAACGCACCTGGGGGCTGGAGAGATGGCCTAGCGGTTAAGAGCGCCGACTGCTCTTGCAGAGGACCTGGGTTCGATCCCCAGCACCCACATGGTGGCTAAGAACCATCTGTAACTCCAATTCCAGGAGAACTCCAGTTCCAGGGGAATCCGACACCCTCTTCTGACCTCGGCATTGCACGACACGGGTGCACAAACCTACATGCAGACAGTACATTCATACATATACAAAAATAAATTTAAAAAATTAAAAAAATAAATAAATAAAAGGAAGAACTGCAAACAGGGAATTTTCCAGTTTAAAAAAAGAAAAAAAGAAAAAAAAGAACGCACCTGTACAAATACACACAATGGAATACTATTCAGATTTTTCTTTTTTTTTTTTTTTTTGGTCTTTTTGAGACAGGGTCTCCCTCTAGCTCCTGTCCTCACTATGTAGCTCCTGTAACTCACTATGTAGATCAGGCTGGCTTTGAACTGACAGAAATTCGCCTGCCTCTGCCTCCCAAGTGCTAGGATTCCTAGTGGCACATACCTTTAATCCCAGCACTCAGAATGCAGAGGCAGGCAGATCTCTGTGAGTTCAAGGCCAGCTTGGTCTACATAGTGAGTTCCAGGCCATCTGGGACTAAAGGGAGACCCTGTCTCAAAAAGAGCACACCTGTAGACTAAAGGACGGATTCCTTTCAAATCTCCTTGGTGAACAAATGAATTTATTGGAGTTGCTTACAGAAGTGGGTGATTCAAAGGCAGTGACACTACCAAGAAATCCCCAGGCAGGCTTGCGGCCCTGACACACCAAGAAGGACCACTCCAGTCCATCCCTCACCTCATATAATCCTGGGGGAAAGCAGGGCCTTGTGAAGTCTCAGGGCCTTTTCCCCTTTCCCACCTCCATGTTAATAAACTCGATCTCTTGAGGATTTTGTGGGTGAGCACAGCTGCTCTGTGCTTCAAGACAGCAATGTTTTTGGCCAGCCCAGAGGAAATAGGTACACTACATTCTCCCTCTGCAATTCATCTCTCTGGGAATATTAGAAAGAAAAGCTGCCTGACATTTAAGTTGAAGCCAGAAGACACTGTGCTTCTATCGCCAAGCTATCTGTATTTCATATTTGTATTGACACAGGGACTTTGGGTACCATAAGCCTTATTCCAGGCAATGCAACTGAGAGGAGGAAGCAATATGTGAAATCTCTCTCCAGGGCGATGAAAGTGAGAGGCTTTTTTATAACCTCATATAATTGGACCAAAGAACAATTGCTAAGTGAATTCAGCCAATGATTTGGATTTCTTGAAGAGCTGCCAACATCAAGTTCAGTTCTGGGTGCAGGTCTGCCAGCAGTGTGAAGCAATATTGGTTTGGCACTTTAAAAGTATTTTATTATTTTAATTTTTTATCTGTAGGAGTGATTGCCTGCATGTCTATAAGTGCATCCATGTCACGCAGTGACCCTGGAGGTCAAAAAAGGGTTTCAGATACCCCAGAACTGGAGTTAGCAAGGCTTTTAGCTGCTATTTGGGTGCTGGGATTTGAACCCAGGTCCTCTGCAAGAGCAGCCAGTGCCCTTAATCACTGAGCCATCTTTTCAGCCCATCTTAATTTTTTTTTATTTATTATTTTTTTGTCTTTTCGAGACAGGGTCTCCCTGTAGCCCCAGCTGTCCTGGAATTCACTCTGTAGACCAGGCTGGCCATGAACTCACAAAGATCCGCCTGCTTCTGCCTCCCAAGTGCTAGGATTAAAGGTGTGCACCACCACGCCCAGCCTATCTTATTTTAAAAGGGTGCTGGTAGCTGGTAGTATGTAGATCAGTGATAGAGGACTTGCCACTTGCCCAGCATGGACAAGGACCTGGCTTCAATCCCCAATCACACACACACACACACACACACACACACACACACACACGCACACACGCACGCACTTTTCCTTGGGCAAATGTGGGTGGCTTTTTTTTAATTTGAAATTTTTTAATTAATTTTATTTATTTATTTGTATGAATGTACTGTCTGCATGTAGGTTTGTGCACTTGTGTTGTGCAATGCCGCGGAGTTTCTGTATGTGTATGAATGTACTGTCTGCATGCAAGTCTGTGCACCCGTGTAGTGCAATGCCGCGGAGGTCAGAAGAGGGTGTCGGATTCCCCTGGAACTGGAGTTCTCCTGGAATTGGAGTCTCAGACAGTTCTCGGCCGCCATGTGGGTGCTGGGGATCGAACCCGGGTCCTCCACAAGAGCGGTCGGCGCTCTTAACCGCTAGGCCATCTCTCCAGCCCCGACTTTTTATTTTATGTGTATGAATGTTTTGCCTGCATGAAAGTGCACCACATGCATGCAATACTCACAGAGCCCAGAAGAGGGCCTAGATCCCCTGGAACTGAAGTTAGGGACAGTTGTTAGTTTTCATGTGGGTGCTGGGAACTGAACCCATGTCCTCCTCTACAAGAGTAGTTAGTGCTCTTAATGGCTGAGCCATCTATTCAGCTCCATTGGGTTGGTTTTAAAAGAAGTTTCACAGGAAAGTAAATTTGACATAGAAAACGACAATGCAAATAATCAGTAAGTTCAGGATTCGTAAGTTCAAGCAAGCATGCACACGCTGGACACCTACAATGTGTTGGTGCAGAAAAAAGATTATAAGCATGTGTGTACTTAGAGTTTAGAAATCAACCAAGAATGAAGTTTTCTTTTGGATTTGAATGATTTTTTTATTACATTTAAAAATTTTTAATTATTTTTTCATTTTTTACTTCCAAGATTGTGACTTTTATCTCTAGAAGTACAGTTAGGTGATTAAAAAATTTTTACAAGGCTGGGCATGTTGGCACACACCTTCAGTCCTAACACTTGGAAGGCAGAGGCAGGAAGATCTCTGTGAGATGGAGGCCAACCTAATGTCCTGTCTCCCCCAGCACTGCCTCGAGCTGCTGATTACAGTCCTTACACAAAGAACACATAGATTTTACTGCGCATGATACTGAAATACTAATATCTTAATTTGGGGAGAGTCACCTGTAAACTGACGTCTAGAAAGGCTTAACTGAGCAGGACAGGTCCACCCTGCATGTGGCTGACCCGTCCCACAGGCCAGGGTCCCAGACTGAGAAAACGGGACCAAGAGCTGAGTACCAACCCGTCCCACAGGCCGGGGTCCCAGACTGAGAAAACGGGACCAAGAGCTGAGTACCAACCCGTCCCACAGGCCGGGGTCCCAGACTGAGAAAATGGGACCAAGAGCTGAGTGCCAGCCCCATCTCTGTTTCCTGACTGTGGAGGGACTGTGACCAGCAATTTCATACTCCTGCAGCGTGATTTTCCTGCCTCCATCTACTGCATCCTCAAACTGTGAGCCCAAACCCTTTCCTTCTTTCCTTAGATTGCTTTTGTTGGGTATTTTGTTGCAGTAATAAGACAAGTGAGTAACAAGGAGTGTAGCCTTGGGAACCTTGCACAGAGAGGATTAATTTTGGCTCACAGTCTCAGTCACTTGGTTGCTGTATTGGGGGCTGTATTAGTCAGTTTTCTGTTGCTGTGATAAAACACCAGACCAAGGAACTTATAAAAGGAAGAGTTTATTTGAGCTTACGATTGGCGGTTCCAGGGAATTAGTCCATTGTGGCGGGAAGGCGTGGTGGCCGGATCCGGAGCAGCAAACAGAGGGTCACATCTCGCAAAGAGCACAGGAAGCAGAGAGGAAGCAACTGTAGACCAGGCTTGTTAAGCTCACTAAGCCCGCAACCAGTGACACACTTCCTCTAGCATAGCCACACCCTCCAAGACCTCCAAAAACAGCGCCACCAACTGGAGGCAAATGTCTGAATACCTAGAGCCGATGGGGGACACTCATCCAAACCACCACATTCCACTCCCTGGCCACCATAGGCTCCTGACCATATAAAATGGAAAATGCATTTAGTCCAACCTTAAAAGTCCCCATAGTCTTTACCAGTTTCAATGCCATTCAATAGTCCACAGTCCAAGGTCTCTTTTGAGACTCAGGCCAATCTCTTAACTGTAAGCTCCTGTAAAATCAAAAGGCAAATTACATACTCCCAATATACAGTGGAACCGAATACACATTCCCATTCCAAAAGGGAGGAATAGAGGCATAGTGAGAAAATACTGGACCAAACAAGAGAAAACCAGAGGGCCAATGCCAAATCCAGTAGCTCCACATGCAACCTCTGGGACTTGACTTCCAAAGGGCTTAGATGGCTCAGCTCTTCCAGCTTTGCTTGCAACATTACATCTTTTCTTAGGCCGGTACCACTCCCTGTATGCAGCTCTCCTTGGCAAATATCTCACAGGTCTGATCTCAAAGTCTTCTTGGGGTCTCCACTGCCCACCAGGCTTCACATTCACAGCTTCACGCAATGGCCTTCAGGGCTTCTTTATTCAGGGACACCCCTGCTGTACTCTGCCTTGCCTCTTTGGCTCTCTGAAACGTGGAAGAAGAACTGATGACCCCTTCACTCTTGCGAATTTTCATGCCTCTAAAGCCAACCACGTGAATGAAATTGCCGATTGGCTGCAAGTTCGGGATCGGACCTGGCCCATTTAACCACATTTGCTACTTTTCTTTGCCCTGGGATTTGCTGGAGGATTAGTGGGTGTGGTCTTGCCCTGAAGGTACTGATTCTTTTGTTTACTTGTAAATCTCCAGGCCCTTCCTTAATCACTTTAATTCCTTATCAAAAGGAAACTCTCCTTCACAACTTGGCCCACCTTTAATTTTTCTAGTGCATTTTTCAGATCCAACCTCTCCTTTATATGCCTTGGCCCACCTTTAATCTTCCTAGTGCAGTTATCAGATCCAAACTGTACATTTTCTGCATATCTTTTCTGCCCCATCTGCTCTTTTTCACTGTAATCTGTATAATATTCACCATTAAAAGCCACGACCACCATTTCTACATTAGGCTGTCTTGAAAATATCCCTGCCAAAGACATTAGTCCACCCTTTTCAACTTAGCAACAGGCAAACATTTGGGCTGTGGCAAAACTGTGCCAGACTCTTCAAAATATCCAGTTGCTTGCCTAATCTTTATTTTCCCCTGGAACCACATCTTTTGCGGCCATGCTTCTTCCAGGCCCCACTAGAATGGCCCTTTTAAGCTCTGTTACAATAGTCAACAGCTTTCCAGCCCAAAGTTCCAAAGTCTTCCACACTTCTCCAAACATACACAATGGTCAGGTTCTTCACAGCCAAACACCACTTCTGGTTACCAATAACTAGTATTAGTCAGTTTTCTGTTGCTGTGATAAACACCAGACCAAGGAACTTATAAAGGAAGAGTTTATTTGCTTACGATTGGCGGTTCCAGGGAATTAGTCCATTGTTGGCGGGAGGCGTGGGGCCGATCCGGAGCAGCAAACAGAGGGGTCACATCTCGCAAAGAGCACAGGAAGCAGAGAGAAGGCAAACTGTATACCAGGCTTGTTAAACTCACTAAGCCTGCAACCATGACACACTTCCTCTAGCATGGCACACCCTCCAAGACCTCCAAAAACAGCGCCACTGTTCTAGTTTGTCTTTCGTATATGCTGTGTGTGACAAAACACTCTGACCGACACCAACTTGGGGAGGAAAGGGTTTATTCAGCTTACATCTCCTGGGTCACAGTTGATCACCCAGGGAGCCCAAGGTAGGAATCAGAGGAACTGGGCAGGAACCTGAGGCAGGAGCTGAAGCACAGGCCATGGAGGAATGCTATCCACTGGCTTGCTCCTGGCTTGCTTCTCGGCTCATGCCCAGCCTGCCTTCTTATACTGTCACTGCTCAACAATCAAGACAATACACACAGATGTGGCCACAGGCCAATCCAATGGAGCAATTCCCCAATTGAGGCTCTCTCAACCCAGGTGTGTCAAGTTGACACTAAAGCTATCCAGCACAATTGACCCCTTGTCAACTTGACACACAAAACACATCACTATTAAACCCACACCTTTCCATTCTTATCCCCAAAATATGATGTTAACATAATCACAAACTAAGACAGTATACAACCTTAAAAGCCTCACAGTCCTTAAAATGTCCAAACACTTAAAAGTCCAGTCTATTAAAAGCTCCTAACTGTGGGCTGCCGCAAAATCCAAAACAAGTACTGTCTTATTTCAAAAGGAAGAATCAGGCACTCTCAAACAAAACCTAAGTCCAGCAAGTAGCTCAAGGCTGAACACCTGGGATCCACTCACGATCTTCTGGGCTCCAAAGGGTCTCGGCAGCTCCCTCTCTCCGACTCTGCCGGCCATGGCACACTCATCTCGCAGGCCCCAGGCCGACTCCATTTCTACCACCTACCACCTCTTGGTGGTCGTCCCAGGGTACCGGCATCTCCAAAAACTGGGGTCCCACTGAAACTGAGCAGCACCTTCACCAATGGTCTCTTCTGACCTCTCCTGGTGCAAAGCCTCAGCTTCTCTCCATGACCCTGCAATCCTGGGGTCTTCACAGCAACCGAGGTGCACTTCCAACAATGTCTTTCCTGACCTCTCACATGCCAAGCCTCGGCTGCTCTCTGTGACCCCCTCAAATTTCAACACCGGAACCATATATGAGACTCTTACACTTACCAAGTCCGCTTCTGGCTTGAGATGGAGGCTCAGGCCCTTTCTGGGTCACAGCTTCTGTGTTCTGACCTTGAAGATATTCTCCCCAGAAGATTTCACCTCAGTGATGCTGGTCTTGTTACTTACAGCTGATTTTTCAGCCCCAGCTAACCAGCATCAATTGTCCCCAGTACACAAAATTTCACTTCAGGTTCTGGTCTCTTGTTACTTACAGCTGATTCTCCAGCCCCAGCTGACAGAACCCACAGATTACACAGTCCTGATGATCTCTGCTTCCCTTTGAAACTCACAAGCCAGGCCCCATCTTCTACAACTCCTTCAGAAAACTGCTCTAAGCTCCACAGCAATGATCTTTAAGCATTCAATGATCTTCCAGCCAAAGTTCCAAACGCTTCCACATCCTCTCCAAACACCAAGGTCAGGTCTGTCACAGCAAACCCCACTTCTGGTACCAATTTCTGTCGTAGTTTGTCTTTCCATTGCTGTGACAAAACACTCTGACCGACACCAACTTGGGGAGGAAAGGGTTTATTCAGCTTACATCTCCTGGGTCACAGTTGATCACTCAGGGAGCCCAAGGTAAGAACTCAGGGCAGGAACCTGGAGGCAGGAGCTGAAGCACAGGCCATGGAGGAATGCTATCCACTGGCTTGCTCCTGGCTTGCTCTCTGGCTCATGCCCAGCCTGCCTTCTTATACTGTCACTGCTCAACAATCAAGACAATACACACAGATGTGGCCACAGGCCAATCCAATGGAACAAATTCCCCAATTGAGGCTCCCTCAACCCAAGTGTGTCAAGTTGACACTAAAGCTATCCAGCACAGCCACCAACTGGAGGCAAATGTCTGAATACCTAGAGCCTATGGGGGACACTCATCCAAACCACCACAGGGGCTGTAGGGATGCAGAGCGTTGTGGTCGCACTCAAAGCTGCTCACTCACCTCATGGAACCCAGGACCCGGAGAGAGGAGAGGGAAGGCACGGGGGGGGGGGGGGGGGGGGGGGGGGGGGGGATGGCTGCCGGTGGGGTCCTCCTCTTTTATTTCATTTGGGCCCCCAGCCTACTGTGTGGCCCACATTCAGAACAGGCACCCCCCACTTCGTTAATCATTTCTAGAAACATCATTGTAGACCCCTCAAAGTGTGCCTTGTTAATCTAGGTGCTGGTCAGTTCAATCCAGTTGAAACATCAAGATAAATCATCCCATAGGTGATCACAGCGTCATGAGGACTACATGAATAAACATATACTGAGCATGTGTGACAAACTTAGCACATAATACAAACTTTGAAAACCTAAGAATTTATTCATTTTTATTTTATTTTATCTATTTATTTTTGGTCTTTTTGAGACAGGGTCTCCCTGTAGCCCCAGCTATCCTGGAATTCGCTCTGTAGACCAGACTGGCCTTGAACTCACAAAGATCTGCCTGCCTCTGCCTCCTGAATGCTGGGATTAAAGGTGTGCACCACCACACCCAGCTAAGAATTTATTTTTTTAAGTATTTTATTTATTATTATTATTTTTTCTTTTTTTGGTGTTTTTGAGACAGGGTCCCAGCTGGCCTGGAACTAGCTCTGTAGACCAGGCTGGCCTTGAACTCACAGAGATCCGCCTGCCTCTGCCTAACGAGTGCTGGGATTAAAGGCGTGCACCACAACACCTGGCACTAAAGATAGTTCTTAGACACCAAGTGGGTGCTGGGAATCGAACCCCAGTCCTCTGCAAAAACAGTCAGTGCTCTTAACCACTGAGTCCCAAGTATTTTATTATTTTTATTTTATGTGTATGAGTGTATTGTCTGCATAGGTATAAGTGCACCTGTGCCATGCCATGCCCACGGAGGTCAGAAGAGGGCATCAGATTCCCTGGAACTGGAGATTCAGATGGTTGTTAGCCACCATGAGGGTGCTGAGAATCGAACCTGGGTCCTCTGCAAGAGCATCCAGTGTTCTTAACCGCTAAGCCATGTCTTTAGTCCTTTCAAAACTTAAGAATTTATTAATTTAATAATGAAGCAAAACTTTAATACACTTGATGTTAAAATCATAAACACACAAAACCATCAAGTATAATATACTCATAAATACTGTTTTACCACTCTAAAGTAACAAACATGAAAGTAATCATGAAAATTGAACATGAAAACATACAATTTTTTTTGTTGTTGTTGTCTTTTCGAGACAGGGTCTCCCTGTAGCCCCGGCTGTCCTGGAACTCACTCTGTAGACCAGGCTGGTCTTGAACTCACAAAGATCTACCTGCCTCTGCCTCCCAAGTGCTAGGATTAAAGGTGTGCGCCACCACACCCGGCTACCAAAAACATACAATTTCAGGTCATTTGTTTGAGACTCGTGTAGCCCAGGCTGGCCTCAAACTTACTCTGCAACCAAGGGTGACCTTGAACTCCTGGCCCTTCTGACTCTGCCTTCTAAAGCTGCAATTTCAGGCCTGTAGTCACCATGCCCGGATCCACAATTTTAGCTTTGTTACTTTTATTTATGTGTATATGTATATGTCTGTGTATGTATGCCCCAAGTTTGGACATGTGCAGACATCAGAAGAGGGCACAGGATCACCCAGAGCTGGAGTCACAGGTGATTGTGACCTGCTTGACGAGGGTGCTGAGAATGGAACTCAGGTCCTCTGGAAATGCTCTCAACCGCTGAGCCATCTCTCTGGACCCCACAATCTTAGCTCTGAAAAATTGGAACACCAGGCTTGGAACATATGCCTGCAATTTCAGTACTTGCAGGCTGAGACAGGAAGACGACGACGAGTCCCAGACCTGTCTGGTGTACCAGTTGGTTTTTGCCAATTTAATAGAAACTAGAGTCATCTGGGAAGAAGCAATCTCAGCTGAGGAATTCCTTCCGTTGGCCTGGACTCTGGGCACATCTGGGAGGCATTTTCTTAATTGCTAGTTGGTGCAGGAGAGCCCAGCCCACTGCGGTTGGTGCCATCCCTGGGCAGTGGATCTGGGCTGTATGATAACTAAAGCTGTACAAGCCAGGGGGAGCGAACGAGCAAGCAGTGCTCCTCTACCGTCTCTGCTTCAGTTCCTGCCTCCAGTTCCTGCTTGAGCTTCTGCTCCGGCCTCTCTTGATGGGGACTGGAGTTGGGTGTAGCTGATGTACTGTAAGATGAAATAAACCTTCTCCTGCTCCTAGTTATTTTTGGTCAGTGTTTTATCACAACAACAGAAAAGCAAACTAGGACACTAGGCTATGCAGTGTGTGTGTGTGTGTAACACTAAGAAGGAAAATGTTTTAATGCTGTCATTGTTCCGTTATAAGTATGTTTTCCACAAATTTCTCCAGTTGCTAAAAAGGCTTTTTCTAACTCTACAGAAATTGTGGGACCAGCCATGGTGGTGCACTTGGGAAGCAGAGCAGGTGGATTTCTGTGAATTCAAGGCTAACCTGGTCTACAAGTGAGTTCCAGGCCAGGAAGAGATACATAAAAAGACCCTATCTCAAACAACAACAATGACAATGACAAAATAATAGCAATAACAACCTTCCTCCAGATTCTGAATCCATCTTCAAGTCCTTTGGCTTCGTTTAGGTCACCTCCTCTGAACGTTTTTTTCCTGGGAATTGTAGCCTTGTTGCTGATTCAGCTATAGATTTGTCCAGATTGCTTGTCTTCTGCTTCCCTTTTATTTACTTTTTTGGTCTGAGGTATGGCCGATTGAGCTCATGGCCTCATGCATGCTAGGCAAGTGTTCTACCACCGTGCTAGACCCCTGACAGCCTATTCACTTTAGTCACAGAGCAGAGAGTCTAACACAGTTACCAGTATCAGCAGCAGCACAGTCCTGCTGAGCCTGTTCAAAATGGAACTTAGCAGAAAACAAAGATTCAGTCCAGAAAGACTTTTGTGATGGCTAATCTTGACTGTCAACTTGACACACCAGGAAGCAGGAACCCCAATTGAAGAATTTCCAACAGACTGGCCTGTGGGCACATCTGCAGGGGGTTTTCTTGATCACTAATTGATGTAGGATGGCTCACTGTAGGCAGTGCCATCCCTAAGCAGGTGGGCCTGAGCTGAATAAAAAAGGTAGCGGAATGTGAGCCTGAGAGCCAGCCAGTCAGCATCCTCCTCCTTGAGAGCCTTGAGCTCCTGGCCTGGCTTTTCTCAGTGATGGACGGTACTTGTGAGCTGAAACATATCCTTTCCTCCCAACGTCCTTTTGGTCAGTGTCTTATCACAGTAACGCTCCTCTTGAGCATTATAAAGTCATGCCATACTTCTTGCATGAGCATCCCTTTGCTGCACTGAAATTTAAGGTGGTGTCTAGCCATCTAAGAACAGATCAAGGTGCAAGTGTTTAGATTTTCAAAATACCACAGTAGCAGCACTATGCCAGCAAACACTGGAATATTAATATAACAGAACATCAGAGAACCTGGCGTGGGAATCCATGTTCCAGAATACTGATCTTACTCGACTGATTGTTGAGCTCAGTCTTGAAGGGCTTCATATCGTTTCCTTGTTTGTTGTTTTTCTGCAGCCACTCAGCCCAGCAATCTGCTGTTATGGACCCCCAGCCCATAGGGTTTGCCTTCCTATTTGTCTTCCACATCCAGTAGCATGCAATTTTAAAATATGACACACGGGGGCGCCATTATGCTCCAGAAGAGTAACAAGACCGACCTCAGGGCAGTTCCACTCAGCAGGGGAGAAGAGAGTGCAAGGTGAGGAGTGTCAAGGGGCCAAGATCCACTGTGAGAGACAAGTAAAAAAGTACAAGTACCCCTCATGGAAATCTTTAGGGAAAAGTAGACAACAGCATTGTTCAGTTATGAGTATATTTTGTGCAAATTTCTCCATATGAGATCTAAGTAGCTTTTAAAATTAGGAGCATAATCAGGAACTATTTACTGAACATGCTTCAACATAAAACACTTATTATAATAAGAAATAGTTCTTTCTTTTTAGTATTTTATTATTTTCTTTTTTAGCTTTTTTCCCCCCTTTTTTGAGGGGTATTTTTAAGGCAGGTTCTCCCTTTTAGTACCAGCTGTCCTGGAGCTCGCTCTGTAGACCAGGCTGGCCTTGAACTCACAGAGATCCGCCTAACTCTACCTCCAGAGTGCTGGGATTAAAGGCACTAGCTACCACACCTGGCTAGTATTTTATTTATTTTATGTGTATGAGTATATTGCCGGCATGTATGTAAGTACACCTATGTCGTGCAATGACCTGGAGGTCAGAAGGAGGTGTCAGATCCCTTGGAAGTGGAATTACAGATGGTTATTAGCTGACATGTGGGTGCTGGGAATTGTTCCCAGCCAGTGCTCTTAACCAGTGAGCCATCTCTCCATCCCGTAACACTTACTGATATTCAGCTTCATATTATGACTAGTTCACAAAAAAGAAAAGGGAGGATGGCATGGTGCCGTAGCCAAAGATGGGAGGGGACAAAAGAGGACCTGGGAGAAGAGGAGGGTCTGAATGGGAGGAACTCAGTAGTTAGAACTCTTAAGTGGGCAGCAGCAGAGTTAGAATCCAGCATAGCGGGGTAGTCCAGAGTAATGGTTGGTCCTTAACGTTTTTTCTCATCACAGTCCACTCAGGAATCTGAGAAGCTGTCTTTGCCCACACGGTAGATACTTGTTTCTATATTCAAGTGGTATGTTAACCACAGGCTCAGCACTCCTGATGCAAATGGCGCCACAGGCAAGCAAAAGCAAGAGGCAGAAAGATGGAGGCCATGTTAAGAGTCACGGGAAGACAGCAACAGAATAGAAGGGCTACGGCATGCCTTGTCCACCCCTCTCCTCTATTCAAGGTCCACCCAAGTCTCACTGTGGGTTAAAGAGAAGATAGGGAATGATTCTCGGTGCCTCTCATCACCCCTGCCTGTTCCTCTCTGTCCTCACACATACATATGGGAGCCATGAACGGTCTGTAGGGCACCTGCTCGCCTGCCGTTCCCTGGCTATGCTACCCTGGCCAAGGCTAGCGAAGTCTAGGTCCTCATTTGTACAATAAAGGGACTCAAAAAGATGAAAACACAGTTTGTCTCAGTTGTCCAGGAGGCAGTAAAGCCCCCAGGTCACAGATGGACACAGGAGCAATAGCTGCCAGAAGAGCTTCATCAGGAGAGTGCCATGCGCTACAGTAAGTGGATTCAGGCATAGAGGGAGCCGTTCTACACTGCGCTGGGGTGTGGTCTGATGATTAGGAGGGTAGCTATCATGTGAGTCACTCCTCAGCCCAGATCTCTTCTCTTCCCTTGTCATCTGGAAACAGCCCGGGGAGGCATTTTGGGGTCGAGTTCCACTACATTGTTTGTTTATGAGCTTTCTTGTAGCTTAGGTTGGCCTTGAATTTGATATACAGCCAACGGTGACCTTGAGCTTCTGACCTTCCCGCTTCTACCTCCCCAATGCTGAGATGGCAGTCGTGTGCCTGGTGTATGCGATGCAGGGATTGAACCCAGGGTTCTGGTGTTTGCTGGATCAGCAGTATTTCAAGTATGACCTTGAGCTTCATTCCCAGCCAAGTTTCATGACTTTTTTTTTTTTTTTTGTCTTTTCGAGACAGGGTCTCCCTGTAGCCCCAGCTGACCTGGAACTCACTCTGTAGACCAGGCTGGCCTTGAACTCACTCTGCCTCCTGAGTGCTAGGATTAAAGGCGTGCGCCACCACACCTGGCTAGTTTCACTTTTAACAGCAAATGAATAAGTACGGCTCTTGGGCTTTCATTCCAGAATTCTTTTTATTTTATTTTATTTATTTTTGTATGTGTATGAATGTACTGTCTGCATGTAGTTTGTGCACCCGTGTCGTGCAATGCCGCGGAGGTCAGAAGAGGGTGTCGGATTCCCCTGGAACTGGAGTTCTCCTGGAATTGGAGTTTCAGACGGTTCTCGGCCACCATGTGGGTGCTGGGGATCGAACCCGGGTCCTCTGCAAGAGCAGTCGGTGCTCTTTACCACTAGGCCATCTCTCCAGCCCCATCATTCCAGAATTCTTATGTGAGATGAAGCGCTCCAAGCAGAAGGGAAGGGCTTTTCAGAACTAGGCCAACTCCTCTGCAGGAACAGGGCTCCCGCCATGTTCTTAACCTCATGCTGTTTTCTTTGGGGTTATATTTCCTAAGCATCTGTGGGTCGGGGGACAGTCGTGCTTGGAGAACAGAGGCTTTCTTTCGGATGACTTAGAACAGACAATGTCGGCATTCAGAGGATCAAGGTGGGCTGGGCAGGGGTAACAGACTGAGAAAGAAACAGCTCAAGTGTGAAAATTCTGTGCCCAACAACCAGCTTCCCTCCGGCTGACCTGACCCTTTTCAGAGCTGGGTGGCCTGGGCTGTTCCTCCGATGCTTTTTCCATTACGGTGAACCTGAAGCCTGTAGCACCAGGTTTCTAACAAGCTCCTGGCTGGAAGCCTTACAGCAAGCACCTCCCCTCCAGTCAGTCAGCAATTAGTGCGCTCCGCCCACGAGCCTGCTGCAGGTGCCAGCATTCTTCCCAACCTCCTTCCCAAACTCCGCCATGCACAGGCAAGTTGATGCCAGGCAAGAGCTTCTGGGACAAAGAGGACAGGAAAACCAATCTGGGGAAGTTTCCAGAACAGTTCCTCAGCACCTGCTTATCTGTTCAGCTGTGAAACTGGGTTCATTTGTTGCCTGGGAAACTTAAGAAGATATTATGGTGCTTTTCAAAGTGTGGTCCTTGGGCCAGAGACAGCAGAATCAGGTTGGGGGGGGTTGTAAATTTTTAACTGAATCTTTGTGTATTTCATACAGAACATCTTAATTGTCTTTATACCTTCTCCCCATTGGCACCCTCCCATACCCACACCCTCACCCCCACTGTAGTTCATATAGTCTGTCATTTGTGTTAAAGTCTGTCATGTCAAGTTAGTGTCCCCAGATATCCCTCAGTGCAAGTTCATCCACGGAGGAATACGCAGCCCATCCAGAGTCCCTCCCTTTAAGATCAGGAGAGATGGCCTAGCGGTTAAGAGCGCTGACCGCTCTTGCAGAGGACCCGGGTTCGATCCCCAGCACCCAGATGGCGGCCGAGAACCGTCTGAAACTCCAATTCCAGGAGAACTCCATTCCAGGGGAATCCGACACCCTCTTCTGATCTCCGCGGCATTGCATGACACGGGTGCACAAACTTGCATGCAGACAGTACATTCATACACATACGGAAATAAAATTAATAATAAAAAAAAAAAAGATCAGCTCTTCCTCACTCAGCAGTAATTAGCGACCAATAATTCTTTGACTAAGATTGTGGCCTGCTGTCCATTCCCACAGTTCTGTGCTGGGTTTTTGTCTGCTGGAGTTTGCATGGGTCTTGTGCATGCTGACACCATTGCTGTAGGTTCATATCAGCAGGTTTCCAGGAGCCTGTAGGACTCTGTTTCCATATGATCATTAATGTGCTCCCTGGCTCTTAGAGATCTTTTTGCCCCCTCTTCTGCAATGGTCTCTGAGCCCTGGGTGGTGGGTGGAGTTTAATACAGGAGTCCTGTCCAATGACCCATGTACTCAACAGACTCTTTTTTTTTTTTGGTCTCTTCGTGACAGGGTCTCCCTGTAGTCCCAGCTGTCCTGGAACTCACCCTGTAGACCAGGCTGGCCTTGAACTCACAAAGATCCGCCTGCCTCTGCCTCCTAAGTGCTAGGATTAAAGGCGCTCGCCACCACGCCTGGCTTTTTTTTTTTTTTTTCAACAGACTTATTCTTTACATTTTGGCCTTTTGTGACCTTTTGTGTTCCTTGCCCTGTGTTTCATGAGGGAGCTTCGTTGATGAGAACCGAGAGGTGCAGCAGTGTTCTCTTCACCCCTTGTTCTGTGTTCCTCGAGCCTTAGGTGTAGAGGTTGTATTGTAGGTGGGCCACTTAGGCTTGCAATTTGCAGACGATCTCTGTCTATGACCAGTGGTGAAACTGTGATAATCTCTGTCTGTTGTAAAAGAAGCTTTTTTGATGGGTGCTGACTGGGATACTTGCCTGTAAATATGAGGATCCATATTTTGGACATAATAAGATAGTATACTTGCCTAGGGATGTGACAGGCTTGGGGTTTTCTCTAAGACCTCCCAGCCATGTCCATGTGCATTTTTACAATCCAGATTCTTGGCTTGTCACTTCAGATTTACAGAATCAAGAATCTCCAAAGAATCTGTTTCTTCATGCCCTGCGACCTTTACGTCTAGGTGATGTTTGTGCAGTGAAAATGTGAGAACTTTGGTAGGCGTGCTTCTCTGGGGCTCTCGGCACAGGTCGGCTTCTGGTCCGCTTTCCCTTCAGACTAATGGGCTCAGTTCTAGCATCTGTTGGTGGGATCAAGGGCAGCCAACTAAGAGAATTGGCACCAAATCTGGCTTGCAACTTGCTTCATAAATAGTTGTGTTGGAATCCAGCCCATTCCCTTGCTATGTATTGATCCAGACAATATATGTACAGTTGCTTTGTGCTACTGTGGCAGAGTTGAGCTGGGACAATCTGTTTTAATTAGAGAGACTAAAATATTTACTGTCTGGTCCCTCACAAAATTTGCCTGTCTCTAAATTACATTATTTCGGGGAGTTATGAGAAAAACGTAAACATAATTTCTGCTTCACTTGCCCTTACTTGACCTCTAAATCACTAATATCCCAGGCTACACAGCTGAGCAATATGTTATTAGTCTCCTCGTGCTTTGCACTTTGCATACACATCCCATCTGACGTGGGTAATGGTTGCACTTGCCGAAACTACTTCTCAGGACCCCAAGTCTACTTTCACTGAAAACACCAACTCTTCACTGGCCCCACAGATCTCCAACGGGTGACTGGATCAGAATGAAGTCTTGGCTTCTGCTTGACGTCGCCATCGGTGTCCTTTGCCTCCTTAACCACTGAGCCAGGTTAACTCTGCCTGCAGACATGTTGATCATTGGAGGGATTTTTTTTTCTTCAGGAATTATAATACACTGTGAACTGACCCAGCTTCTCTCCTCCTTGCTCCATGGCTGAGGACATCTACCAGCTAGTGGAACGAGAATGAAGACCACTGCCTTGTCCCAGAAAAGGCAGGAAAATTCCTCCCCTTTTTACCCTATCTCTGCCCCTCATCATTCCTAGCCTGAATCTGTAATCCAGGCTAAGACACTGATTCATGAACGAAAGCAAGCTTGCACTTGACCTTGAACAAATCACAGCCTTTCTTTCTCCCAACAGTTGTCTCTGGGAAACTAGTTTTCTTAAGGGATGAGATCCTAGGACCTGAGCACAGTAACATAAGGACGTTTCCAATATTTAAAAAGGTATTTTATTTTTATGAGCATATTGCCTGAGTGTATGTAAGTACACCCATGTCATACAATGACCAGCGAGGTCAGAAGGGGGTGTCGAATCCCCTGGAACTGGAGTTACTGATGCTTGTTAGCTGCTTTGTGTGTGTGTGTGTGGGGGGGGTCTGAACCTGAGTCTTCTGTAAGAAAGGCTAGCGCTCTTAACTGCTGAGCTATCTCTCCAGCCCCCACCTTTTCCAATCTTGAGTTTCTTTTTGTTTGTTTGTTTGGTTTGGTTTGTTTGTTTTTTGAGGCCAGGTCTCACTGTGTAGCCCTGACTGGCCTGGAACTCTCTATGTAGACCAGGGTGGCCTTGAACTCATGGAGAGCCTCCTCCCTCTGCTTCCCAAGTGTTGGGACTGGAGATGCATGCCATCATACTTGGCTCTTTTATTTTTAAAGGCTTACTTTTCATTCTTAGAAACTGTGTGTGGGCTGTATACAAGTGTAAATGCAGGTGCCTGAAGAGGCTTTGGATCTTGGAGCTGGAGTTATAGGCAGTTATGAGCCACCTGGCCCAATGTGGGAGCTTGGAATTGAACTTTTTTTTTTAGACAGGTTCTCTCTGTAGCCCCCTGCTTGCCTGGAACTCACTAGGTAGACCAGGCTAGCCTCAATCTCACATCTATAGAGTGCTGGGATCAAAGGTATGTCCCATCATGTCTGGCCTCATGCAGGAAGCACTCTTAATCACAGAGCCATCTCTTCACCCCCTTGAGTTTCTATATACCATAATATTTCTTTATATATTTATTATTTTTATTTTATGTGTATGGGTGTATTGCTTGCCTGTATGTAAGTGCACCCATGCTGTGCAATGCCTGCAGAGGTCAGAAGAGGTCGTCAGATCCCTTGGAATTGGAGTTGGGGATGGTTGTTAGCTTCCATGTAGGTTCTGGGAATCGAACCTGGGTCCTCTGCAAGAGCACCCAATGCTTTTTAATTGCTGAACCATCTCTCAAGCCCTGAGTTTCTTTAAAAGAGAATTAATTGGGCTGGAGAGATGGCTTAAGTGGTTAAGAACACTGGCCGTTCTTACAAAAGACCCAGGATCAAATGCCAGCACCCACATGGTGGCTAACAACTCCAGTTCCAAGGGATCTGACACCCTCTCCACTCTCCCCAGTTGTGCTTACACACATGCAGGCATAACATTCATACACATAAAAAAGGGGGGGAGGATGAGAGAAAAGGTGGGGTTCTCTGCTCTAAGTGTGTCCTGGGTCTAAAAGTTAAGAGATCAAGACACTGCCCCATTTCAAGCTTGCCTTCCCAGCTGTAACCCCACGTCTCCTTCTGCCTCACAAAACGCCCCATCTTTATCTTACCCACTTAGAGATGCAGATACTGATCTATGAATTACCTCAGGCTGATAAACTAATGGGGAAGAGGGAGGGGAAAGCCTTTCTCCCTAGGGAAAGGGATTGTACCTGCACCTTTTATCTAAGAGTGGGATTCTTAACTCTTAATCCCGCTAATACTGAGAACTTCGATGTAATCACCTCCTGAGCATCTACTCGGCTACAGCATAGGCCTCATGCTTGGCGCCCATTCTCACCTGCTTTTTTTTTTTTTAAACCAGATCATTCAAGAAAAACTTTCTGGGTTTACTTTTCGCCAGTCTGTTCTGGCAAGCTTCCTTTTTCTTTTTCTTTTCTTTTTTTTTTTTTTTTTGTCTTTTTGAGACAGGGTCTCTCTGTAGCCCCCCAGCTGGCCTGGAGCTCACTGTGTAGACCAGGCTGGCCTTGAACTCACAGAGATCTGCCTGCCTCTGTCTCTGCCTCCTGAGTGCTGGGATTAAAGGCGAGCACCATCACACCTGGTATAGCATGCTTCTAATACTGTCGGAATCACCTGGGTTAGTGATAGCCAGTGTGCAGACCTTTATTTTCTGCATGTGGTGCCCAATTTGATAGCATTGCCACTGTAGTGATGGATAGCAGTGTTGGCCTACATGGCATAGTACTCTATCTCAGATTTCCTCAAAGCTGGGCAGTCGCTGGCAAGGATGATGTGGTGGTTTGAATGCGAGTGTCCCCCCATAGGCTTTAAGTATTCAGACATTTTGTCTCTAGTTGGTGGCACTGTTCTTGGATGTCTTAGAAGGTGTGGATGTGCTGGAGGAAGTAAATAACGGGGGGCAAGTTTAATGAGTTTAACAAGCCTTTCGATCTCCAGCCTCTCCCTCTCTTGCTTCCTGACCATTTTGAGATGTGACCCTCGGTTGTGCTCCAGCCCTGGCCACCATGCTTCTGAAAATGGACTCTGATTCCCTGGAACCGTCAATATAGCTCAAATAAACTCTTCCTTTATAAGTTCCTTGCTCATGTTGGTTTATCAACAGCAACAGAAAAATGTTAATACAGTTATTCAGCACCGAGGGGGGTGTTGGCTGTGAAGAAACCTGACCATGTGGATGTTTGGAGAAATGTGGAAGACTTTGGAACTTTGGGCTAGATAAAGCTGTTGACTACTGTAAGCAGAGCTTAACGGGCCCATTCTAGTAGAAGCCTGGAAGAAAGCATTGCTGCAAAAAATGTAGTTCCAGAGGAAATAAAGATTAGGCAGCAACTGGGATATTTTGATTAAGAGTCTGGCAGCAGTTTTCCCAAGCCCAAATGCTTGCTGATGCTAAGTTGAAAAGCAATGGACTGCCGGGCGTGGGTGGCGCATACTAGCACTTGTGGAGGCAGAGCAGGCGAACATTCTTTGTGAGTTCAAGGCCAGCCTGGTCTTCAGAAGGAGTCCAGGACAGCTGGGTACAGGAGGGAAACCCTGTCTCGAAAAGACCAAAAAAAAAAAAAAAATAAAAAAAAAGCAAGGACTAATAATGTCTTTGGCAGAGGATATTCAAGACAGCCTAATGTAGAATGGTGGTGTGGCTATTGATGGTGAATATTGTGCAGATCTACAGTGAAGAAGAGCAGATGGGGCAGAAAGAAATGCAGAATGTACCGTTTGGATCTTGAAAACTGAATTAGGAAGATTTAAAGGGTGAGGCAAGGAACTGTGAAGGAGAGGTTTCTTTTGATAAGGAGACTAAAGTGATAAGGAGAGGCCAGCTATTTACAAGTAAACAACAGAAATTGAGTATTAATAGTGATTAAGGAGGGCCTCAAAGATTTACAAGAAATGACAGATCAGTACCTTCAGGGAAGACCACACCCAGCTAAGCCTCAATTTTGAAAGGAAAATACTGAAAGGTTTTCTACTCCAACAAGTCAGGGCAGAGAAATTTGCAAATGTGGTTAAATAGAAGACAGTCCATCCCTAACTTGCAGCCAAACTCGGAAGTTTCATTCACGTGGTGCTGGCTTTAGAGGCATGAAGTTTGCAAGAGTGAAGGGGTCTTCAGTTCTTCTTCCATGGTTTCAGATAGCCACAGAGGCCAGGCAGAGTACAGCAGGGGTGATTCTGACTGAAGAAGGCCCTTATAGGCCATTCGATGAAGCTGTGATGTGAAGCCTGGTTGGCAGCGGGAGACCCCAAGAAGGCATTCGAGTGCCAGAGCTGTGAGATATTTGCCAAAGGAGAGCTGCATACAGGGAGTTTACCAAGCCTAAAGAAAGAGATGTATGTTGCAAGCAAAGCTGGAAGAGCTGAGCCATCTAAGCCCTTTGGAAGTCAAGTCCCAGAAAGTCGCACATGTGAGCTACTGGATTGTGTTTTGCCCTGCTGGTTTTCGGTCTTGTTTTGGTCCAGTATTTCCTCACTATGCCTCTATTCCTCCCTTTTGGAATGGGAATGTGTATTCGGTTCCACTGTATGTTGGGAGTATGTAATTTGCCTTTTGATTTTACAGGAGCTTACAGTTAAGAGATTGGCCTGTGTCTCAGAAGAGATTTTAGACAATAGACTCTTGAATAGAATTGAGACTGGTAAAGACTATGGGGACTTTTAAGGTTGGACTAAATGCATTTTCCATTTTATATGGTCAGGAGCCTATGGGGGCCAGGGAGTGGAATGTGGTGGTTTGAATGAGAGTGTCCCCCATAGGCTTTAAGTATTCAGACATTTTGTCTCCAGTTGGTGGCACTGTTCTTGGAGGTCTTAGAAGGTGTGGCCGTGCTGGAGGAAGTACGTTATTGGGGGCAGGATTAGTGAGTTTAACAAGCAGGAGGATCAAGAGTTCAAGGCCACCCTTGGCTACAGAGTGAGTTCGAGGCTAGTGTGAGCTATATGAGATCCTATCTCTGAAACCAATCCTCTGGGGTCGCAGAGATGGCTCAGCAGGTAAAAGGATTCACAGGGGACCAGGTTCAGTTTCCAGTACCCACATGGCAACTCACAACTGTCCAAAACTCCAGTTCCAGGGGTTCTAATGCCTTCTGGTGTTGGGAGCACATGGTGTACTTACATATAAATAGGCAAAACATTCATACACAAAAAAATGAAAAAAAGGGGGACTGGAGAGATGGCTCCAAGGTAAAGAGCACTGACTGCTCTTGCAGAGGATCTGGGTTTAAGTCCCAGCACCCACATGGTGGCTAAGAACTGTCTATAACTCCAGTTCCAGGGGATCCAATGCCCTCTTCTGATCTCTGCGAGCATTCCATGACAGAGGTACATGTAGACACATGCAGGCAAAGTACTCACACATAAAATAAGAAATTAGTAAGTCTTAACAACAAAACCCCCACAATCCACCCATTTAAAAAGATGTATAGTCATTTTAATCACCAGTGTACCTGGGATAATCTCCCTGAAAGAAGTGCAGAGGCCTGGGTGCTCATCTCCCGGACACAGATGGAAAACCCTACCCGTTTTGGCTGATGAAGTGCAATAGTGGTAATTTCAGGTGGGCTCTGGTGCCGCCTGGGAACACGTGTACTGTGTTTTCCTGGTTCCTTCCTTTTCCTTTCTCCTTCACTGCCGTCTCCACATACCCCACTCTGAATGGCCTGCCTTCCTGCTGCATGCTGAAAACTCCCGCCATCACCCTCCTGTGGTCCCCACTGTCCCCAGGCCTGTTATGGAAGGTGAGGCATCCCTGGCTGGTGTCCTAGCACCCTCTCCTCCTGCCCACCCAGGACGCTGCTGTGGCTTTCTCCCCTCACAGCTGCGTCGCCAACTTTCCCTTCTCCACTGGATCATTCTAGTCAGGATAAAACACATTATCTTCCCCATATTAAAAAAGTAATTTTAAGGGTGGGTATGGTGGCACACGCCTTTAATCCCAGCACATGAGAGGCAGAGGCAGGTGGATCTCTGTGAGTTCAAGGCCAGCCTGGTCTACAAAGTGAATTCTAGGACAGCTGGGACCACAGGGAAACCCTGTCTCAAAAGATTACTTCTCGTATATAGATCTATATATGATATAATACTATATATATATGATCATCAATATGGGTGGGGTAAGGGTACTTGCCACTGCACTTGAAGATCTGAGTTTGATCCCCATGTGGTGGAGAGAACTGACCCCCACAAGTTGTCCCCTGCTCCAGGTGTGCACCCCCCATCTCCCAGATAAATAAATGTAATAATAATTTTTCTTCACCTCTCCTTCCCTTTAGAGAGACTTGGTCCCTACAAAGTTTTCTCTCTCACCAACTTCGCTGAGATGGTTGGAAGCGGACTCCAGTTGCTGAGTCAGACGCCATTCTCAGTCCTCAGCTCACGCGTCTTGTTGGAGTGAGGCAGCGGATCTTGTTTCTCCTTAGAAAGCTGTCTTCACTCTCCTTCCCGGGAAACATGGCCGCCCCCACCCTTCACGCTTGCTGGCCCTTCACATCTTCCCAACTTCTAAATGTTGGCATGTCCAAGGATGAGTTCCTGGACTCTTCCTCTTTATGTACAACAAGGGCTTATGGTTTAACACCGTCTGTCTATGGCTGGAGCCCACATTGGTACCTCGAGGTCTGACTTCTTCTCTGACCTCCTAAACCCAACCTGCCTTCTTGCTGGAATGTCTGACAGGCACCTCTCGATCAGCATAACCAAACATGGAGTGCTAGAGTCTAACAAAAGCCTTCTCCATTCTAGAGACGGGAAATTCCAGTCTTTCAGTTTTCAAGCCCCAAATTTACCAACCTTGACTCCCTTTTGTTTCACAGTCTACATTCACTTTGTCACCCAATTCTACCCATTTACACTTTCAAAATACATCTAGAATCAAGCTACTTTCACCACGTCCATTAAAATACTATTGTGCTCTGCCAGGTTATTGCAACAGATATCAAACTGGCTTCTTTGCTTGAGTCTCCCTGTGGTTTGCTCCCACAATGGCCCAGTATGGTCAGGTTAGAATATAAGTCAGCTGTGACTTGAGGAAGCAGCTGAGGTTGTCGATACCTTCAGTGCTGGGCCTGAACAACCAGTCCGGAGCAAGGTGACTTGGGAGACTGATCACAAACAGGCATGCATAAACACATTGAGGATAATAGGAGCAGTGTCTCTCACAGGAAGAGAAAAACTAGAGTAACTGGATGTGAATGCTACATAGATTTCCTAGCCCAGTCCATATAGAACTTGGAATAGTTACTTCTGAATGGCAATGAAAACCCCAAGAGTGCATGTGCTGGCTTTTAAGATTTTATTTAAAATCTCATTTATTGAAACGTGATTTTGTTTACATTCACCAGCTAATGAATGCTTGGATCATTTCCACTTTTGGCTACTACAAGCATTTGCTATGTTTTAGCTGTGAACATTCACATACAGTGTGTGTGCGTGTGCGTGCGCACGCGCACGCGCGCGCGCGCGCGCGTGTGTGTGTGTGTGTGTGTGTGTGTGTGTGTGTATTCCTGGAGATTTGCTAAACATGTCATTGTTATACATAATAAAAGCGGTTCTTGGTTCTCACTTTCCTTTTAAGCATACATTTCCATGGGATTCATTCATTCGTTTTTGTGCTGCTGTCACCATCATCCATAGACAGAATCCCTTTCATTCTCTAAATCTGTCCCCACAGAACAGCTCTCCCTTCCCCTTAGCTCATGACTCCTGGCCAGCCCCATTCTTCCTGTCTCTGGGACTGTGACGACCCTGCCATACTTTATGTGAGTGGAGCCAGGCAGTGTTGTTTTCTTGAGTCAGCATCTCACTGTGTCTGTCACCCAGGCTTGTCTCAAACTTCAGCCTGGGCTGAGCAATCCTGTAGCTCAGCTTCTGCCTCTTGGGTAGCTGGAGTTCCAGACGTGTGCAGGCCCAGCTAGTGTGGATTCTTTTGTGACTAGCTTCCTTCACTTTAGTACAGTGTCCTCAAGGTTTAGCCACAGGGAAATGTTTGTCAGAATGCCCTTTCCCTTCACGCTAATCCTCCACTGTGTTCACACTGCACTTAGACATTTGCCCATCAATAGACACTGGCTTGATCCTGTACTTGGTGACTGTGAACAATGCTGTTATGAACTCACCTGTGCAAAGATCTGTTCAAGTCCTTGCTTCCAAATTCGGGGAGTATATTCCTAGAAGGGACACTGCTGAATCATAAGGGAATGCTATATTTACTATTTTGAGGAGCTGTTTTTCATTTTTACCAGCAGTGTGCAAGGGTTCCCATGTCTGCACACACACCACATTTTCTGTTTAGCTGACATGAGCCATCCCAGCACATGTGAAACGATGCTGAATTATGGTTTGGATTTGCACTGCCCCCAATGATTAGGGATACTGAGCTTCTTTTCATGTATGTGTACTGTCCTGAAAGAAACCTCTACTCAGGAGGCTAGAAAGATGGTTCAAGTGGTTAAGAGTACCTGGGTGCTCTTGCAGAGGACCTGGGTTTGATTCCCAGCACCCATGTGGTGGCTAACAATCATTTGTAACTCCAGTTCCAGGGGAATCTGATGCTCTCTTCTGACCCCCAATGTATGACATGGGTGCACTAATATACATGCAGGCAATACACTCATACACACGAAATGAAAATATTAAAAACAGAACTGTCTAGTCGAGTCCTTGGCCCACTTTTGAGTCGAGTTTTGCTGTTAATGAGTTTTATACTTTTTAATATAGGGAGAATATATTCTGGATATTAATTTTTGTACCAGATAAATAAGCTGTAAATGTTTTCCTAGCCCATGAAGTGCCTCTGAACTCTTTAGTGTTTAATTAGTAATTTAAAAAATGCATTACTTTCAAATGCATTAGGATACAGAAGGTGCAGAGCTTATTTCTTTTGAGACAGGGTCTCACTATATAGGTCAGGCTGGCCTCTAAATTGTGCCCGTCCTGCCTCAGACTCCCAAATGTGGGGATGACGAGGTGTGTGTCACCATGCTTGGCTTGGAGATTCTTCTTCATACTCGACTGGTTTTTAACTGTAGATCTAAAAATCAAATGTATTAAATGTTCACCATCAAGCCCTTCGCCAAACTTTCCCTGGTTGTTTTTGGTTGAATGAAGCTTCATCTCTAGTAGATTCCACAAGGAGGCACTCCTCTCCTCTGTCTGTGTTTGAGGATTTTAACCTAAAGCTTTCATACTTGAAAGACACCTTCACAGCCAGGCGTGGTGGCGCATGCCTTTAATCCTAGCACTTGGGAGGCAGAGGCAGGGGGATCTCTGTGAGTTCAAGGCCAGCCTGGTCTACAGAGTGAGCTCCAGGCCAGCTGGGACTAAAGGGAGACCCTGTCTCAAAAAGACAATAAATAAATAAATAAATAAATAAATAAATAAATAAATGTTTCTACCTATCAAGGCCAACAAACCAACAAAACAAAAAATGATGCAATTTACCTTTCTATTGTATACTGTATTTGCGAAGGCTGATACTCCTTGCTTACTGCTTTTCTCTTTCTCAAGGTTCTGACAGGTTTTTGTTATTTTGCATATAATTAATCTTTGTTGTGTATGCATATGTGTGTGTACGCATGTGCACATGTTAGGGTCAGAAGACAACTTTGTGCTTGTTTTTCTCCTTTCACCTTCTCATGAGTTCTGGGGATCAAACTCAGGTTGCCAGGCTTGTGTGATCACGCTACCCACTGGAGTCATCTCACCTACCTTTTCCTATATTTTTAAGGCCTGCTAGTGCTATGTCAGTTGCTTCAGTTAACCAGTCACCCCAAACTTGGCAGCTTAACACAACAATTTATTTTATGTGCATGTTTTGTCCACATATATGTAAATGCAGCCATGTCTGCTTCCCACTCCTCTGGAAACACTCCTGCCCAATAGTTTGACTTCCCATCACCTCCTTCTCCTTCTTCCCCCTCCTTTCTAACCCACTGGGTCCAGAGTGCTGCGCACGTGTGCAGGAGTCTGGAGCCCTCTTCAAGAGAATGAGGATTCTGCACTGGGAGCCGCCTCACAGGCGCAATCTGTTGGGACACTCTGATTACTGCCTTTGCTAGGGAGGCCAGAATAGCTGAAGGCTCATGGTTCCAAGCGGGAGGAGCCCAACAGGACAATGCCAATGCATTATTATCAAGTGTCTGCTCAGATTTTGCTTATTATCCTATGGCCAGAGAAGCTCACAGGCCAGGCCCAGAGTCAACGTGGGAAGGGATTACATGCACGCACTAGCTGATGGGCTTCTCTGTGGGCGCTGCCAGAGTTCATCAAAGTAAGCTTTTTTGATACCTAGAGACTCTTTCCATGGGCAGATCAAGTCTTACTTGTGGATAATGATGTCACGGTTTTCCCCAGATTTGTGGTTTTAATTTTCAGGGTGCAGGGATGGGATTTCCATTTCTTGTTTCTTCTGTTTTTGTTTTCGAGGTAGGTTTCTGGAGGTTAAGATGGCTTACATCAGAGCAGTTCTTGGACAAGGTTGCTTGGTTGAGGCACACTTTCCTTGACAGTGTAGTGTTTCTTTAGCGGGCAGCTTTTGCGAAGTAGAACAGGGAAGTTTTGTGTCCTTGATCTGGTTTTCTCTCATCATTCAAGATGTGTGATATCCTATCCTGACTCTGCCCTGTATTTACTACATAGTTCTTGGGGAAAACTTATGTTGGCTTTTTTTTTTTTTTTAGGACAGGGCCTTCACGATGTAGTTTAGGCTAGCCTCAAACTTCCATCTCTCTCCTTACCCCAGATGACTCAAATTGCCCCATCAAACTGTACACCTGCTTTTCATCGTAACCACCAATCTGACAAGACCCTCTTCCAGCATTTTCACACCTCTGGTCAACTTTGATTTTAGCTTAATGCATCTTCTTCTTGTAATTGTGGTTCTTCTGGACCCTCTGGCTCTACTGAGCTTGGTAGCGAGACCACAACAGAAATGTTTCTAGAAAACAGTGTTCTCTTTTCTATATCAAGTCTTTATCTTCTTGTTATGCTAACGGTGGGATTTATATGGCTTTATTCTTCCAGTCAAAATGGAAGGATTTGGAATAGGTAGCCACGGTTACCTCGGCTATTCCGACATTGACAGATAGTTTTACTGGTGTATAATTCTTAGTTTACCATGTTTTTCTCTCAGTAAATGAAGATATGGCCCTGTCTTCTGACTTCAACTGTGGCTGTAGAGAAATCAGCCTTCGGTGAAATTGCTGCTCCTTTGAGAATTATCTGTCCGTGTGGCTTTGTTCCCCCCTCTGGTGTTCTTTACTTTTCCTATAAGCCCAGGGCAGTTTAAAAAGATTCCCTGGGGGCCTGAGAGAGGGCTCATTGAGAAAAAAAGCAGTTGTTGGCCAGCCTGAGGGCCCGAGTTTGATAGCTAGAATTCACATAAAAACATGGATGCAGTAGTGTGCATCTGTAAACCCAGCACTCCTAAGGTAAAATGGGTACACTCCAAAGAACAATGGAAATGAGAGTCTGGCTTGTCAAGGTGGAAGACAGACAGACAGACAGACACACACACACACACACACACAGCCATGGACACACTGACCTGGAACCTGGGCAGACACAGCTCAATGGCAGAGCATGGACTCAGCATGTGAGCGGCTCTGGCTCTGACCCTAGCCACACACACACAAGCCTTCTTCGAATGCACCCACTCGCCCCTCTGCTTTCTTCCCACAAATAGAGCAATGCTAAGCCCTCAACCAAAAGCCAAGCAGATGTAGCCACCCAATTTTGGACTTTGAGCTTCCAGAACTGTGTGCTAAATAAACCTCTTTATAAATTATCCAGTCTCTGCCCGACGTGGTGGCACACACCTTTAATCCTAGCACTTGGGAGGCAGGGGCAGGTGGATCTTTGTGAGTTCAAGGCCAGACTGGTCTACAGAGTGAGTTCCAGGATAGCTGGGGCTACAGGGAGACCCTGTCTCGAAAAGACCAAAAACAAACAAACAAACAAACAAAAAAACCATGATAGCTAAAATGTCTCCTATGAGTGAACAGGACAAGCAGGAGAAAGGGGTTTCAGATGGAAGGATTTGGTTTGCTCTTTCGAGTACCTCCCGAGCTGCTCATTAATTTTAATGTTACAGCAACGGCTCCAGCAAGAAACCGATTTCCGACAGCCACATGGCCGTGGGGATTTTCAGGAATGCTTCTCTCTCACCGGTACTTAGCCTTGCTATAGCAAGGGCTCATTTGGACTGCAACTGACGGCCGAGGGGCACAGGCATCAGCCCTGCCCTGGGGACTGTTACCCACAGTTCCTTTAAACTGGCCAACTGTGCCCAATATGTTGTCAGAGAACTACTTTTCTCCTTCTGGCCCCTGGACATATGGGAAACCAGAAGCTGCCTACAGATTTAGTGCATGGATTTATTTTCCATATTTAGCAAACATGTTTCTAACATGCCTGGTGTCAAAAAATTCCTAAAATATATACGATTTTAAAATCCCCTTTATATAAAGTGTTTAAATGCTTCCAGTATATTTTTTATCGCACACAGTTCATCTAACAGTATCTGAAGGCTGATGAAGACTACCCAGTAGTCCCATAGGACATCAGGCTTGAGCTGTCTACAGAGGCAGTGAAAAGAGCCCAGTGTTGTCTTTAGCTACACAACAGATGATGGTGATTCAGAAAATACTTTAGCCAACAGCTTTCCATGTCCAAATATTTTTAAATATTTTAAGTGTCTGATAGGGGTGTTCATTTTTATAAATTAGTGGTTTCTCATAGCACTCTCTTATTGTAGCATATCCACAGCCCAGGTAACAGAGCTGTGTTCCCTAAACTCTTCCAGGACTTGGCATCCTTGTGAAAAGTCTCAGCAAGGCCTGACCCCTGAGTGGATTTGCATGACAGGAATGTGAGGGTGATAAAAACACACATTTGATTAGATGAACAGAGGAAAACGAGCCGTTCTAGAGGAAGGGCATGAAGGACTGTGGAATAAATGGAAAGAAAGCTGAAATAGCAATGGTTTTTAAAGAGAACAGGAGTTGTGATCTGACAAAGGGGACTGGCTGTTCTCACTGAGTCTCATTACCCACCACCATCCTGTCAACAGGCAGCTTCTGGGTAGCTGGCCAGCTCTCCTAACTGTTGGACTCCATCTTAATGGATTCCTTGGGCCATTTCCCATTACTTATCTGCTTGCTGCCTACAATTGGCAGGAAGTGTGAGATTCAGTATAATCCATCTTTATTGCTACTGCAACAATTTACCCCTGACTAGGTGCAGGACAACTCGTTTTTTTTTTTTTTGTTTTTTTGTCTTTTCGAGACAGGGTCTCCCTGTAGCCCCAGCTGCTGGAATTTGCTCTGTAGACCAGGCTGGCCTTGAACTCACAAAGATCCGCCTGCCTCTGCCTCCCAAGTGCTAGGATTAAAGGCGTGCGCCACCACGCCCGGCTACTTGTTTGTTATCTTATTGCTCTCTAGCCCCAGGTTTGATCTAGACCTCGCTGCCTAACTTTAAGATGCCTGCTGTTCCTTTCTGGAGCCTGGAGGGGATGATGACTTCCTTTGGTCATTCTTGGCTGTAGGTAGGACATAGTTCCCTTCAGCTAGAGGACTGAGATTTGTGTTTTCTTGACTGTCACTTGAATATACCACTTCCAGGTTTGCAAGGCCACTGCATTCTGTAGCCTAAGGCTTCTTCCCATGTGGAAAGCCCAAGACCACGGCATGAGCCCTTCAAGTGCAGAGTCCTTTCTACCCTTCTTCTCTAAACGCACCCAGGAAGTCTCTGATTAAAAAAATTTTTTTTTATTTTGTGTATTAGTGTAATGCTTGCATCTATGTAAGTGCGCCTGTGTCATGCAATGTCCACAGATCAGAAGATGGCATTGGATCCCATGTGTATGTATGTATGTGTGTGTGTGTACCTATATATTGTTCTGTGCAATTTTATTATATGTAGATCTGAGTGAGCAACATCACTCACAGTCACGGTACAAAGAGTTTTGTGTTTTTAAACTAGGGTGGCCGCAAATGGGCACTCTAATGGGCACTCTACTATAACTGGCTGGATTTAGCAGATACATTATTGCTGTTATTTGAGACAGGTTCTCACTGTATAGCTGTGGCTGGCTTAGAACTCAGAGACCTCCATCTGCCTGTGCTTCCTGAGTTCTGGGACTAATTAAAGGCATGCATCACAATGCCTGGCCTGAATGTGGCAGTTTTTAAATATACCATTTATATTTTGTGTATGAGTGTTTTGCCTGCAAATAGATTTAAGTCCACCACATGCATGTAATGCCTGTGGAGCCCAGAAGAGGATATTGGATCCCCTGGAACTGGAGTTATAGACAGTTGTTAACCTACCATGTGGGTGCTGGGAACTGAATCTGGGTCCTCTGGAAGAACAGCCAGTGCTGATAACCATTGAGCCATTTCTTCAGCCCTGAATTTAGCAATTTTGAAAGTGGGCTTTGGGGTATGAGAATTCGTCTGATGTGCTTCAAGGGATGATCAACATCAAGCGATGCTGCAGCAAAGCAAAGGTAGGAAGGCTAAGCCTCGCCAGCAAGATTCAGGCCCTCTGCTTTCCCCTTAAACAATTGTCTGCTTTTATCTGTTTCCCGTATAGAGCTTACACCACTGGCTTAATTCAATCTGTGCATTTTGCAAAGAAACTTGAATGTGCATGTGCACCTGTGTGACCGCACACACATGATTAACAGTCTGCCAGTGACCAGTCTTTGCTAAGTTAACCAACAATCAACACAAAACACCCCCAAAGCCAAACCTCTCCAGTTTTCTTCAAATGTGAACTCCCCCCTCCCTCACCCCCAGAGACATGGTCTCACAATGGAATGGAAGGCCTTGCAGAGTAGTGGGCTACTCACTACTGAAATTCTTCAAGCTGAGGCTAGGAAGAGTTTTGGGAGATCTTTGCTTGGGAGAGAAGTTAGACTTCATGATTTTTTTTTTTAATTTATATATATATTTTTAAATTCCATTTATTTTTTATGTGTATGAATGTACTGTGCGCATGTAGGTCTGTGCAATGCTGTGGAGATCAGAAGAGGGTTAAATATGGTTCTTAGCTGCAAAGTGGGTTCTGGGGATGGAACCTGGGTCCTCTGCAAGAGCAGTCGGCACTCTCAACCGCTAGGCCATCTCTCCAGCCCTCCTGATTTCTTCTTTTAAACAGAGAATACTTCAGGAATTTGTGTAGGAGCCATGCTAATCCCTCTATTGTTCCTATTTCAGTATGTGTTGCTGAACTGAGCATGGACCTTGGGATTTCTGTGTAGCCCCGGCTGGACTGGAGCTCACCCCTGCCTCCATCTCCCAAATGCTGGGGTCAGATGTCATGAGTTTCAAGGTCTCTTCTAACTAGACACTGTATGATCCACATAAGATGTATACCAATACTACTAATAGTACCTTAAATACTGGTCTGTCTTCCTATGTGTGAAAACAAAACAAAAACAAAAAACTCACCTGAGATTTTTTTTTTATGTGTATGAATGCACTGTTTGCATGTAGGTTTGTGCACCTGTGTTGTGCAATGCCTTGGAGATCAGAAGAGGGCGTCGGATTCCCCTGGAATTGGAGTTTCAGACGGTTCTCAGCCACCATGTGGGTGCTGAGGATCGAACCTGGGTCCTCTGCAAGAGCAGTTGGCGCTCTTAACCACTAGGCCATCTCTCCAGCCCGATTTTATTTTCTTATGTAGGATTTCTTTTTCTTTCTTTCTTTTTCTTTCTTTCTTTCTTTTTCTTTCTTTCTTTCTTTCTTTCTTTCTTTCTTTCTTTCTTTCTTTCTTTCTTTCTTTCTCTTTCTTTCTTTTTTCTTTCAATCTTTCTTTCTTTCTTTCTCTCTCTTTCTTTTTCTTTTTCTTTTCTTTCCTTCCTTCCTTTTCTTTCTTTCCTTTTCTTTCTTTCCTTTTCTCTCTCTCTCTCTCTCTCTCTCTCTCTCTCTCTCTCTTTCTTCCCTTCCTTCCTTCCTTCTCTCTCTCTAATTTTTTTTTTTTGGTCTTTTCGAGGCAGGGTCTCCTTGTAGCCACAGCTGTCATGTAAATTGCTCTGTAGACCAGACTGGCCTTGAACTCACAAAGATCCTCCTGCCTCTGCCTCCCAAGTGCTAGGATTAAAGGCATGCGCCAGGCCGGGCATGGCGGCGCATGCCTTTAATCCTAGCACTTAGGAGGCAGAGGCAGGCGGATCTTTGTGAGTTCAAGGCCAGCCTGGTCTACAGAGTGAGTTCCAGGACAGCCAGAGCTACAGGGAGACCCTGTCTCAAAAAGACCCCCCCCCAAAAAATAATAATAAAATAAATAAATAAATAAAGGCATGCGCCACCACGCCAGGCAAAGCCTGCTTAATATTCTTAAAGCAGTGCCTGTACTCTGTGCCCCATAGCATTGAATACAGAGGATATAACAATAAATAAGAGATGGATCTTGTCAACAAGGATAAAAACAAGTGTGAGGAAATACTACACATAGGACCCTGTAACATAAATCCCACTGGTAAATTTTCACGTGCTGTTTGCAGTTGTTGAGAGCAGACTCCAGACCAAGGCAGGCCTCACTTGTCTCAGACTTGAGCATGATTATTTAAAGCGTTCTCCAAAACTATGTCTTGGGTCAGGCTGGCTCCCTGGCTCTGAAACAGAGATAAAAGAAAGCAGAAAGCAGCCAAGGGCATTAAATACAGCATGTCCATGAGAAGGGCTGGATGAAGAGCTCTTTCTGGCAGAGGGCATTACTGTTCATCTCAGTGGGAGGAGAACCAGGAGCTCCTCTGTGCTCTGCCCTGAAGCCTGAAGCCTCTCAGTCAGGAGCTCCATCTCGCCTGTTTGATTGGAGCTTCTCCATCCCGCCTGTTTGAGCTGGGGTTCTCTAGCCGGCCTGTTTGAGCAGGGCTTCTCCAGTCCCTCTCTGCTGCATGTTGCAAGCACCCAAGCAATGCTCTCTCTCTGCTACTTCTATTTGTTCTTTAACTTGTTTGCTATATGTTAATAAATTCACCCATTTGAAACTAAAAGTCTGGTTATCATTGGTCATTCATTCTCCTGACAGAACAGATAGTGTGTGTGTGTGTGTATATATATATCTATATATATCTATATATATGTGTCTCTCTCTCTCTCTCTCTCTCTCTCTCTCTCTCTCTATATATATATATATATATCTCCCAGATTGACATAAGAAATTATATTCAATAATTTACTAAGGACAGAAAAGAGAACAAATTATTTAATTTTATTAAAAATTTTCAATTTATAACCAAAATATACAACCACTACATTTAAAATCAGTTTTTACACTCACAGTTAAAGTGCTAAGAAAAAACATTTACAAAAACTGACATCAGTCTACTGTAAACAAAATAAATCTACAACAGCAGAGTGCAAAGCGCATCCAGCTACTGAGAAGCCCAGGCCAGGCGCTGCCGGGCACCGGCCCTCCACAGATCCCAACAGCAACCTCTACTCACTGGAAATGAACCATTTTAGCCACCACAGGAAAAGGAAAAATGAACAACAAATATCACAAGATACAAGTCTTCATCAGAAACACTTTCTAACTAGATGTTTATATGGTAAGAATTTAGAATCGTCTCAGCAATTTCATTCAAAATGGTGTTAAAACTAAATTGCTAAGCAGCAATTATTTAGAAATGCTTTCAGAATAATGAAAAAGGAGTATTTTCCCTACCATTAGATTTCTTTAAAAACTGCTGATAATAGTAAAATGCGGAAAGACCTTTTTTTTTTTGAACAAGAATGGACAGTATTCACCTGTGAATTTCCTATTAGTGAGCAGAGTATATCAATATTGATGTGTCTGGTATTTTTTAATGCATATTTCTCATTAAGTGAGATTAAAGACTATAGTCAGTAACAATTTAATATGAATTGGTTAAAGCAATTTTCCTTCTTCCTAACACTTGAGGTGGGTCAGGACTTGGAAGGTGGGTGATGAGATGGAAACAGGTGACCCAACGCTGCAGTACTCCTGAGTACAATGCCTGCTCCTCAAGGGCACTGAAAATGTACAGCAATTAAGGATATCACATGGCTTCAGTGTGTAACATCAATAGGTTTGTTTTTAATGCATATTTCTCTTTATATGAGATAAAAGGCCGATCGATAGTCACTGATGGCTTAAAATAAATTGTTCCAAGCAACTTTCCTTCTTTGTAACACTTGAAGTGGGTCATATTTTGGACACATTGATTAGAACTGGGGAATAGAAGGGAGGTAGTAAGTAGAACAGTTTTTGGCTTGGCATTTGAGGAACAGATCAGATAAAGTATGTAGTCAGCAGGGCTCAGGGTATCATGAGGGTACGACTCAGGAAGAAGTTTACCAAGATATGAGTGGGATCAATGTAACTTTGACTAACCTAAGACTGTATCAAAAACTAAGGCCCCCAGAGTATCTGCAGAGTGCTATGCACTCAATTCACTTTTGTTAGCTGTTATCTTTATATTATTCACAACATGAGGGAAATTTAGTCTGAGTTTGAAACAATTTATAACTTTTTAGATCACAAAACCGGGGGTTTGTTATATAGGAGTTTCTATTTTTACATGTGTTTTATACTCATATATTTTTATTTTTATAACCAGAAAGGTATGTATAAAGGACATCTTTAGATAAAATTTTGTAGAGGGAATGCTGTAATTGACAAAAACTGAGTCCATGTTGGGTGGGAAGATGTTTGATTTGCCTCTAAATGATATTTACAGACTATTCTCCTTCCATATTATGACAGTGTCAGCCTGGACCATCAACCACAGACAACCAAAGGCTTATGAAGCTTAAGTGTTCCCAAAGGTATTTGCTTCAAAGTCATCAGATTATCCTTGAAACCTGGGAACTTTAGCAACAAGACAAAGCAGATTTTTTTTTAGATGAATTAAGAGTTTATACAGTCTCCTTTGAAAACCTCTGACAGGTTAGAAGGAAGAGTCTGCATGAGAAACTAGTATCTGTTCTAGAAAGATCTTTTTTTGCTTGTTTCTTTGAATATACATTATGATAACAATGGTCATTTTTGACTCCCTAGACTAGCAATTCACACATTTAGAAGAATATTTTCCAACTATCCAGCTAGTAAGAACCTCACAGGCCTGACTGTCAGAGAGAATGGTTGGTCCACAAGGAGCACTGTAAGAGAAAACAAAATAAAACAAGGCTCAAAGCCAGTTCATTAAATGAATAGGGCTATAGATATTATAGAAAATGAAGTAAGAATTACTATTAATTATAGGCACATCTTTATATAAATAATCTTCCAAATTGACCATCAAGTTAAAATATCAAAAAAGTCTTTTTACCAGGTTGGCCTTGAACTCATGGCTGACAGTCCTCTGGCTTCAACCTTAAATGCTGGAATTTCAGACATATATCATGCTGGGCTTGAATACAAAAAAATTCAGTTCTGAAGAAGTGGTTTCTACCACTCCTACAAGTAACAAAACAAGCCAATGCAATGCTTGGAGCTGTCAGTGAATAGTTCCTTTGGAGGCTGGCGAGGGGGAGGTGTGATCATAGGTATGGTGGTCACAATGAAGGGATCGTGTGTATGTTTTTAAATTTCAGTGAGAAAATAAAACAAAAACAAATTTTGGCAACTGAATATAAAACCAGAACAGTTGTCTGAAGCCAGGAATAAAGGGCAGAGACACAGCACCGGGGTGGAGTACTTGCACAGTGTGTGAAAGGTGCTGTTCAACTGCCAGCATCACAAAGAGAAAAAAAAAGTTGGTGCCAAAAACATGAGAGGCTAGGACCAGGCATGGTGGATCTTCATGAGATCCAGGACAGCCTGGTCTACATAGTGAGTTCCGGGCCAGCTGGGGCTAAAGGGAAACCCTGTCTCAAAAAAACAAAACAAAAACCAACCAACCAACCGAACAGCACAAAAAGCCAGGCGTGGTGGTGGGTGGCTCCTGCCTGCGGTCTTGAGCACCCAGGAAGCTCAGAAGAGGAAGGAGTCCCAGGCCAGTCTGAAAATGACAAGTTCAAGGCCAGTCTGAGGGTTAGAGGAAGACCCTGTCTCCAAAGCCCCAAGGCCTGGGAGCTAGAGTATTTGCTTAGTATGTGCATGGCTCCAGGTTCAATCTGCAGTACCAGGGGTAAACGAAAACAAAACACAAAATGTGTTCTAATAGGATGATTCTGGAGAAACTAGAATGTTAAAAAAGATAAAAAATTCCGGTTTATTCTAATTCACAGCTAAGAAACAGAAAGAATCCCTGATAAGAACTTCCAGACTGCAGCCTCCTTCTTCTCTTTCTCTTCCTCTCTCTCATGTTTTGAGACAGTCTCACTATGCAGTCCAGGCTGGCCCAGAATTAGCCATGCAGCCCAGGCTTGCCTTAGATTTGCAGTCCTTCTGTCTTGCCTCCCAAGGGTTGAGATTACAGGCATGAGCCACCATACTGGGCTCAGACGACTGTCTTCACTCTAGAGAGTCCTTGTTAGGATTTTAAACATTTCACATATATATTATTTTAAAGTATATAATCAGCTCAGCTTGGCATAAAGAACTACTGTGTAGGCCTTTTCTCATTACAAAAAATTGTTTCATATTGAATGTTTCTGCTGATGAGATTAGTTCTGGGAAGATGATCTGTGGCTAAGGAAAGAAATACATCAGCATTTTCACCCCAGGTGGCTAGACAGATAGGAAGACGGGGCGGCTAAGCCACCCTAGATTACTTGGTTTATTTTGGTCTTTGAAGAATTTATCATTATCAATCCCACCCAGATATTTGATGAAATTGGACTTCAGGTTCAAAAATGTGACAAAGACTGGTGGAGCCAGAAAATTAAAATTAATTTGTTGCTTTTTGAGACAATGGAAAACACATTATAATACAGTCTTGTTTAATGATGGGGATACATCTGAGAAATGTGTTGCTAGGCAACTAGATCGACGTGTGAACACTATAGAGCGTACACACCAATTATAACGGCCATGATGTTACCAAGAGCTGTAGTCTTTTCTTTTTTTTTTTTTTGGTCTTTTTGAGACAGGGTCTCCCTGTAGAAGAGCTGTAGTCTTACGGGACCCACCGTACATCAGAATATCTGAAACTGGCCTTAAGCTTCTGATGCTCCCTTAGCGAGCCTTCTGTTTTTGACTGAAACAAGGCTATAGTGTTCTTATGTAACACGTGACCCTACAAGCATCTGGATGAGAAAGACTGCCCATTTCATTTAATTTCTGGAAGCCAGTAGTAAAATGACCGAAGATAATAAATCAGGTGTAGCTGGAGAAATCCTGTGAGGAGCTGAAGATGAACATGGCTCGGTGTATAAGAGCTGAAAAACAAAGAAACAACCCCCCAAAGCTACAAAGTTGACAAGGTTAAAAACAAATCACATTAGAAACCAGAACACCTTCCTCTATCAACTTTCTACCGTTATCTACTAATCAGACCGAGACAATATCTACATTGTAAGTCTATAATCCAAACTGTGCAAAGACACTGTATGAACTAATGCAGTCAGAGCAGGGAAAATCATCTAGAAAAGTAACAGATTTCTTTGTCCCAGGTCTTGGAAAACATGCTCATCTACACGAGAATCCTGCTGAAAGGATGCAGCTAAGTGAAACCTCTACATTTTATGGAATAATTTTTTAAAACATATTAAATTGATTTACTTATTTAATGTATCTGTGTGCACCACACACACGGGGGATGTGGGGGTCAGAGGACAACTTGCAGTGGCCAGTTTTCTCTTTCTACCATATGGGTCCCGAAGAAGGCTTGGAGGTAAGTGTCTGACCTGCAGAACCATCTCACAGGTCCGATTATAGGATAATTAATTAAGATACGTTTTAAACAATATATTTTATTTATTATTTTTAAGAGTATGCATGTATGCAAGTGCAACTGTGTCATGAAATCCCCAAAGAGGACAGAAAGTGGTGTTGGAGCCCCTGAAACTAGTTGTGGACAGTTGTTAGCTGCCATGTGGGTGCTGGCATTTGAACCCAGGTCCTCTGCAAGAACCACTCTTACCTGCTGAGCCATCTCTCCAGCCCTAATTAAGGAACTTCTGTGGAAATATTTTCTGCACAGATAGGAAAAATTAAAAATAACAAACTACATTTTAAGATTTTTGTTTTCAGCTGGGCGTGGTGGCACACGCCTTTAATCCTAGCACTTGGGAGGCAGAGGCAGGCCGATCTTTGTGAGTTCAAGGCCAGCTTGGTCTACAGAGTGAGTTCCAGGACAGCTGGGGCTATAGAGAGACCCTGTCTCAAAAAGACAAAAAAAAAAAAGATTGTTTTCAAAGTTGGGATCTGAACCAAGGGCTCTGTCTATCAATAAGCTAAATTAAACCCTCATTCCTTCTAATGTTTTAAACCAGGATATTCACTTGTCCATGGCAATCTGGCAGCCATACTTTTCAATGAATATGAGGATGCAGTTTAAGACAGTTACTGCATAGGGCTGGAGAGATGGCTTAGCAGTTAAGAGCACTGACTGCTCTTCCAGGAGATCTGGGTTTGATCCCCAGCACCCACAGGGTAGCTAACAACCATCCATAACTCCAGTTCCAGATCTGACACACTCTTCTGATCTCAGTGGGCACTGCACAACACAGGTGCATTTACATACATGTAGACAAAACACACATATAAAATAAAAATAATAAATAGAAAATATTAAAAAAGAATAGTTATTGTAGGCCAAGCATGGCCTTTAATCCTGGCACTTGGGAGGCAGAGAGGGGTGGATCTTTGAGTCTGAGGCCAGCCTGGTCTACACAGCAAGTTCTAAGCCGGACAGGGTTACATACTGAGACTGTCTCAAAGAAAGAAAGAAACAAACAAGCAAAAAGTTGTTGAATACAAATATCCCATTCAAATCCTCTAAGTTCTTTCGGATTTCGTTATTTTATAATTAATTTTGATAAAAATAGGCAATCTTTGATTAGCAAATGGATCCAGTGCTGTCACCAATTTGTTAAGCTAATTGTACTTTGAACAGATGCTAGCAAAAATGTTCTCTCCCACTGAGCTACACAACCACCCTAAAGCGGTTATTGTGTATAATGTTACCTCTTTTCTGTTTATGTAGCAGGTTTATACTGGTGCTTAACAAGACTTTTTCCGTGAACTCTGTGTCTGTTTTTTTAATATTTTTTTCACTTTTATTATCTGTAATATAATTTTGAAATCACTTAAGCTAGGGCATGGTGGCATATACCTATAATCCTAGCGCTTGGCTGGGTGTGGCAGAATCATGAGTTCAAAACCAGCCTGGGGTACATACATAGTGAGACCCTGTCTCAAAAACAAAACGAAACCCCCCCCCAAAAAAAAACCCCAAACAACGAAAAAACAAAGTAAACAGAGGATGGGGCCTGGGAACATAACTCAGTAGCAGAACATGTCCTTGAGTTTGATTTCCAGCACCTCAACAATAGAACAAACAAAATTATAGACTACAAGGTTAATAATACACTAAGTCCTGTCAACTTAAGTTTAAGTTGCATTATTAGTATATCAAGTAAATTAAAAAGAGCCCACAGCAATGACTATAAAATAGTCAAGGGAGAAGCAAATTAGAGTCCATTGGAATTTGAGACTCTGAATCTAACCCTTTCATTCCCTTCAATTACAGATGATATGCTCTGTCTATGGTTACACAACTCACCGAAAGAGAGGCAAGACTGGATATCTGGTAACCTGACTCAAAATCCTTGGATACTTTTTAAAATAACACATTTACTAGTTATTAAAGAAAACCTGGCCAAAACAAGACTAGTAAGCTTGGAATGTTAAAAAGCCAATAAGCATAATCAAAAAGTGTTTGCAAATTAGCTTTTCTACATAATAAAAACCTTAATGTTACAATATTAATAATAAAATAATTTATCTGCTTCAAGAACTAGAACAAGCTTGAAAAAAAAAATCTTTAAAATACCAATTTTAGCTGAGTGTGATGGCCTAGGCATTTAATCCCAGCACTCAGGGGGCAGAAGGATCTCTTTCTGTGAGATGGAGGCCAGCCTGGTCTACATAGTGAGTGCCAGGCCAGCTGAGGTTACGGGAAAATCTTGCCTCAAAAAAACAAACCAACCAAACTTTGTTAAAAAGTAAAAAGCAGAGTAATGAAACATGAAACACTACATCTTTAAATTTTGAATAATTATAAAGTAAAAATTGTTTATCAAGGAAAAATGGTACAAGAGAATTACAGTAGATTGTGAAGAAGAAAACATTCATGAGAAGGGTATAAGAGGTTTCCAGGTGGCTACTTTTAAAAAATTAAAGATAATTATCCTTTAGTATATCTAAATAGATCGCATTTATTGGATTCTGCACTGGCTTGGAGCTTGACTAAAATACTAGTCAAAGCTTAAACACCACCCCCCCCAAAAAAAAAAAACCCCGAGAGACCCCTGTGGACCAGATCCTCAACTGACCTCAACAAAACAAAACCTTGGTTAATCTGTGTGGCCTTAAGCATCCAGAAGGAAAGTACGACCAGAAATAAATAATCACTAAGACCAGAGAAACTGTAATGCAGACACAAAACTTGAGATCTTAGTAAAAAGACAAAAAGAAAAAAAGAGAGCACCGTTGTTTGGCCTGTCTACAATTCTTACTGGCAGGCGCATATGCTCTGTGGCTGCCACTGCTTTTGGTACTCCTCAAAGACACGAGATACAGCTTTTTTACTTTTTAGTCCTCCAATGTGGACTGAGGACTGCTGAGATACCCAGCTTGTGAACTAAGCAGCTAATGGGAATTCAGCCTCCTCAGAATATGGACTACCATTGTTGGATTACCTCGGCAGTATCATGAAGGCCAATGCAGGGGGATCAAGACAGGACGCATGCTTACTGGACTTTATTTGGGGGACTACAGAAGGGAAAGACCCCAAAGTGGAGCACAAGTGCAGGATTGATGGTTGTTTGGGCTTGCCAAAGAGGAGCCTTCGAGCACTTCCTTAAGGAAAATATGGCATCTTCTAGAAAAAAAAAAGTCCTCCAATTCAAGTGATATGTGTATGTATGTATATATTTATATGTATATACATGTATATATACTGAAGCAATACAAGTAGGAGAGAACAGTAACAACAAAAAAACTGGAAAAAAAAACTCTGGAAAGAATCAGAAAAAGATGCAGGACATGTATGGCAGAGTGCAGGGACTTGGGTGGGGTGGGGTGGGGGGCATGGAAAGGGAAGTAACTCTAGGTTTGATTGAGAAATGATATAAGACTTATGGAAAAAGTTTAATAACAATAAAAAAATAATTTTGTGGAAAAAGTTTAAATAATAAAAATTAAGACATTTTAAAATTTGTTTGCAATCTTCATGAACATATTTCATTAAAATTTTTCTAAATGTATCAAAAAAATCTTTACACCGAAAAATGTTCTAGTTAGAGAACACAGAGTAAGAAATATGCTTACTAACTCTCACTGACTACAGATTAACTCAACGGAAGCTCTACTAAAATGACCGGCTCTGGAGAGACTTCAACGTTTTCTTTCCTAGAAGATTTGGATCTTGAGAGAAAAGCATCAACTTAGTTATTAAAGACACATAGGATTAGAATGAAATTAGAGAAACAGTTACTGATGAGAGGGGAGGGTGTTTTGTCTCCCATGCTTCTCCCAGCACTCATGTGACTGGACCATCAAAAAAAGAGGAAAACTACAAAGAGTTGTGGATGGGTCAAGACATCTTTTATATAAAATACCAAATTTATGCAAACTTTTATAAATTATATCACATAGCTAAGTTAAATGTAAATATATTTTCTTATTTTAATTGGTCATAAAAAGGTATGTAAGAAGTTTAAAAGAATCATAAGTTCATCTATAAACCTAGTTCAATAAAACTGCTATCCCTTGTGTTTTTGTGTAAAACTGGAAACAAAAATTCTCATTTTATCCAGATTTCAAAAAACCATTTGCATGTATACAAACAACACTCCTGGTATAATATGAGTGACATGAGTTAGCTGTTCATTTACTGAACAACTAGGTACTACACTGTTATAGTGGTTACTAATCAACCGCTCTTTGGAAAAAATTATTGTGTGGAGCTTAATAGTGTCTTGGATCTTTTGTTTAAATACTTAATAGAACAATATTGCTAAAATCAAAGTACTTTTCAAAACCAGTTTGATAAATTATCATTTTAAACAGAACTATTATTTTCTTGGTTGTCAGCTGAACAAAGAAAACACTAAGTATCAGCATATGCCAATCATAACACAAATGAAAGTTAAGCATATGGTAAGAAAACTGTCCAGACTTGTTCAAGTTGGTTTAATCAAGTTAAGACTTGAAATGCTGTTCTGCTATATTCTTCATTGATCACTTCAAAAAGAAAGATTTTTAACCTGGAGCACCAATTTGATAACACAGCCCAAAGTAAACTGTGACTTAAAACAATAAGCTAACAATATTAGGTAAAGTTTGTAGAACAAATCCATGATATTTGCTGAAGTAACTGAAAGGTCAATAGCATTTACATATATATCAACCATTAGTTTAATAAGGAAGATACAAATAAATACATAAAAACCTGGAAGCACTAAGTTACAATTTTCATAGCAATGTTCACTTCACTGTCTCTACTTGGCCCACTTTACAAGGAAAGCGATGAACGTTTTGGCAGTTGATAATGGTGCAGATGGTGATAGACGACAACATCCTTGAGCTCAAACTGGTCCTTCTATTTTAACTTCTCATTTGGTTTGTGCATGTTTGTTTTGGTTTGCTCGTGCTGTTCTCAGGACATTCTTATTGATTTATTTTTAGACAAGTTATAAATTGGGCCTTATAGGGTATGAGGAAGGGGTTTCCTAACCACCAGCTGGAAGAGAACTCAGCCCTCTGAGTGGCGATTTTATTTCCAAGGAGAAAGATACCAGAACAGAGGAAAGAAAACACTTAGGGCCCAATGCTCAAGTGTGTTTTATGAACAATTAATAATTCATATTGACAGGAACTTCCAAAGAAACACATCCCAGAAACAAACTGTGATGACCAGAAAGCTAGCTCTTCTGTCAGACAAGAGCTCTCTGTTTTAAAGGGTGAGAGGAACACACATGTGACTTAAATACTTGTCAAGAACTGTACTACAGTAGACCTCAAATAAATCTCTTAAATCCTCAATAATCTTAATCCCTTCTACTTCATAATGCTTTACAGTTTTCAGGGCTTTCCTAGGATTCTTTTCCTTTGACATTTCTGTGAGGTAGGTAGAGCAGATACTAATCTTCAATCTTCATTTTCAAACCTGGGGAGCTAGGCTCTGAGAGGTTGACTTGTTCAAAGTCAAAAATGAGCATATGGCAGAATCAAGCCTCTCTAGAGTCATGTGATTCCTGGAGGGCCTGCTAGGAATCGTCTGTGGCATCTTTATAAATATAGACTTTTAGAAAACTACCACTTTCGATTTGAGTAAGAATCTCTAGAGAGAAGAGCTGAGAATTCTGCATTTTCTGATGGACAATAAGTAGGAAACTACTGTATATTAGGTAGCAATGCAAGAGTGTATTGCTGAGTCTGGCTAGATCTTCCTTTGACAACGTGACGCCATCGGATCAGCATCAAGGGTGAGTGAGTTCAAAACAATGTGTTCCAAGCCTGGCTGCAATCAGAGTCACCTGGAGAGCATTTTAAAGTATGAACTATCACCTGGGAGAAGGATGCAGGGGGTGGAAAGTTCTCCAAGCCATTCTTACCTGCAATCAGGGTCGGAGATCATCTGTGTTTTCCATACAACACATCTAGCATTTTCCAAAATTTTTTTTTCTTTTTCTTTTCATACTCGATTAAGTTCACAGTTTTTGTAGTAAATCATTTAAACATTACAAGATAAAATGTCAAACTTTTTACTTGATATTTTTAAGATAAAAAGGTATTTATAGAAAGAGTAATCATGCTCCACTTAGCTACAGTGATTTTCAAGAACCCAAATTAATCACCACTTTGGCTTTAGATGAATTATATATCTTATATATATCTACTATATATATATTTCAGTTGTAAACAACAACGATCCAGAAACTGAAAATAGGGATGTGGGGCAAAAGCTGTAGCCAGCAGGCTGGCCACTAGGGTTCAGTGCAGACAACAGCTCCCTGTAGGAGGGCCTAGATACCAAGGTCTGATGGCTTTGGCAAGGTCACATCTCACTGCAGAAAAATACAACATGAATATAGAGAAAATAGTTTGCCATTTTGTAACTGTGTTTACCATAAAAAAATCATTATGTGTGATGCCTCTCTTAGTGCACGTCTCCACGGAACAGAGCTGAACGTGACGTTCTCTATGAATCAATGCTATTACCTGGGAGAAGATGGGCACAAATGAAAATTTCTCCATCATGCATATGGATATTAGAAAAACATAGCCCATAAAAGTAATATTTACAAAACTAAAAGTAACACAACTCTAGGCAAAAATGCTCCTCTCTGCCTTATTCCAGTGCTGAACCATTCCTGCATATCTCTGGATGAAGGTTTGACAGACTTTTGAGAGAACTTCCGGTAGACGCATCAGACTCTTCTGCTGTACTTCCATTCTATTAGCTAAAATACCCTTGCTGATTTGTCAAAGTCTTCTACACTTTAAAAACAGTTCTTTTTTTCGCTTAGTGGCAATAAAACTACAAATCCTAGTATTCATCTGAGAAATAAGCCTTGCATAGAAAATTCCTTCAATTCTGAAACTTTGTTGTATTAACAGAGCTACCAGAATGCTATCTCACAACTGGTTCATGTTATATGAAAATTCACTACAAAGCAGTCACCACACATATAGGCTCTTTCTAAATATAAAATAAGTAGGTTTATAAAATGCTTACCAGACAAACAATCATCTCTTCACAAACTAGAAAGAATGAATTTTGTGATGCTATGACTCAGTGTTTTGGATGTGTGGATGTTTCAAGTCTGATGTGGTAGAAAAGCAAAGTGCTACCTTCCCCGTGGACATACTCTGCCCCAAGGAAAGCAGGACGCCCGAGAGAGTTACAGCAGCCAGTCATGCGAAGGCAAAGAATAAACCTGCTTTTTTAACAGCACACATTTTCACCTTAGACAAGACAGACTAAGCACTGGTTCCATCCTCTTCAATAACACGATTCATGCTGGTGCCGTGTGTGATATGAGTCATGGGGTTATTACTGAGATCTCTGATGCTGCTGTGTCGGGACTGTTCGTTGAGCCGATGAGAACTGCTGTGCCGGGAGTGATCCGTCAGTCGCGACATGCTGCCATGAGGTAGTCTCTCCTCCATCCCTCGGTAACTGCAGGGAGTGTACCTGCACGGAGAGTCAACGCTCAAGTGGGCAGCGGCACACCAGAGAGAACACTAGTAATTTTCATTAAAGTGTCTTAGTAAGCAAAGCACTTGGGAAACAGTTACTGACAAAGCAGTGACCGACTTACGACTGGAATGTTCAGAGTAGCTTCCCAATGCAGAATTCTCTGGCAAGGCTAACAGAATTTAAGTCAGGATCAAGGTTCAATCTTCCAGAGGACAAAAGCTAAGTGAGTAAGGCTGTCCTATCTGGAGCTCTAAGTAAGGATACTTTTCTTACTCAAATGCGTTTCAAATTCAGTGCGCTCCGAGAGATTGGGAAGAGCAGCTGAGGAGATATGGTTCTCCTGGGGACTCTAGAAGACCAGTCTAATCAGTAGAAGCATGGACTCAATTTGTACTAAAAGATCAGGGTCGGTGGAGGGAGGGAACAAAAGAAATCAGAGGAGGAATTCGAGGAACTTAAAATATCGGTGAATGGGGGCTGGAGAGATGGCTCAGTGGTTAAGAGCACCAACTGCTCTTACAGAGGACCCAGGTTCGATCCCCAGCCCCCACATGGCCGCTGAGAACCGTCTTTAACTCCAGTTCCAGGGGAATCTGACATCCTCTTCTGACCTCCGCAGCATTGCACGACATGGGTGCACAAACCTACATGCAGACAGTACATTCATACACATAAAAAAATAAATAAAGCTGGGCATGGTGGCGCATGCCTTTAATCCTAGCACTTGGGAGGCAGAGGCAGGCGGATCTTTGTGAGTTCAAAGCCAGCCTGGTCTACAAAGTGAGTTCCAGGACAGCTGGGGCTACAGGGAGACCATGTCTTGAAAAGCAAAAATAAATAAATAAATAAATAAATAAATAAATAAATAAATAAATAAATAAA
>VZQC01000355.1:368907-455014 GCA_009823505.1 Rhizomys pruinosus
AAAAAAAAAAAAAAAAGAGTGAAGCTCATGCCAAAACCATCTCTGCGGTCCCAGAGCCCAGCACAGGGCCACTGTAAAACTCCCAACTGCCTGCTACATTCATCTCTCTAGACCAACCATGTGCACTTTGTCTTGGTCATGACCTTAGTGACAACATACTGCTTTTGTGTCACGTCTAAACCCTAAGTCCTTTGACTGGCTTTAAGTCCCAAGATCTAGGATAACTATAAGGAGCAAAGTTTACAAGGCTTAATTATGTCCAGATTCTATTTCAGAATAGGCTAATCTTCTAACTGCAATCCTGACTGCAATCCTGAAATCAACTAAGCTCACCAGCACTTACCTGCCATCACGTGACCTGTGGAGGCTGCCATGGTAGCTGCTTACTTTGCTGTGGACGCTTCCAGCTTTGCTTCTCTGGTCATCCACCATGGCCAGCTGAGTTGAAGAAGCATGTGTGGATGTTCCTTGAGTGGAAGTTCCTCTTGATTTTCTTATAATAGGAGTATTTGGGTCCCTCAGGAGTGACTGGGCAAAGTCAGGTTCCTGGAGCACCTGCCGGCTCTCGTTCACTATCCTAGATGATGCAACGGTAAGTCTGAGACACAACACTGCTATACCATACAGGTTGGTGCTGTTCTTAAAGTTAATTGCTCTCTGAATTAAGTCATTAGGATCAACTGGAGGTAATGCTTTTGGCAGAGGAAAGAATGTAACAAAAAATCATGTCACAAGTTGGGCTTGGAGCCAATAATTGCAGCATCTGGTATGCTGAGATGGGGATTAGAAATTCAAGGTCATCTTCAAGTCCAAAGTCAGCCTAAGGTATGTGAGACCATGCCTCAAAAGACAACAACAAAAAAAACCCAAAACAAAACAAAACCCCCATCACTCTATTCCCTAAAGCAGTGTGACAGAAGACTCCTGTTTTAGAATAAAAAATTCACGATTTCTGTCCAACTCTGTCAATGCGTAGCTGATCGCAGGCAAGTTACGTTCTTTTTTTCCCTCATGCCCCTATCCATGAAGTGAACACACACAACTTTATCATTTCAAAATGGTCCCTTTCAGCTAAAGAAATTACCAGCAGTCTTAATTGTTTCAATAGCTTCAGACTACAATTAAACAGAAGAAATTGTTATAACATTTTAAAGTGTACTAATTTGGAACAGAGTGATTATCTATCTTCCAGGCACTCTGACATACTTGGAGGCATGAGGGAAAGCCCTGAAGTTTAAGTTAACTCTTCACATTAAATAACTGTGGCTTTGGCCAGGCACTTAAAATGCTCTTAGTTTTCTCTGAAGAGAGGTGAGAATACATTCCAAACTTCACAGAAAAGTCAGGAAGATCAAGTAAGACTGTTTAGAAAAGTATTTGTTCTCCATTTCAAAATTAATTATAAATTGGAATTTTTAAAATAAAAATTTTTTTGGTTTTTTTTTTTTTTGGGACGGGGTCTCCCTATAGCCGCAGCTGGCCTGGAACTCACCATGTAGACCAGACTGACCTTGAATTCACAGAGGTCTGCCTGCCTCTGCCTCGAGTGCTGGGATTAAAGGCGTGCAACACCACATTCGGCATAAATTGGAATTAAAAAAAATTTTTTTTGTATGTATGAATGTACTGTCTGTATGTAGGTTGGTGCACCTGTCATGCAGTGCTGCAGAGGTCAGAAGAGGGTGTTGGATTCCCCTGGAACTGGAGTTCAAGATGGTTCTTAGCCACCATGTGGGTGCTGGGAATTGAACCCAGGTCCTCTGCAAGAGCAGTCACTGCTCTTAACCGCTGAGCCATCTCTCCAGCCCCATAAATTGGAATTTTTTAACAATTAGTTTTCCTTCCAACGTTAAGAATTAAAACTGCTAGCCGGGCGTGGTGGCGCACACCTTTAATCCTAGCACTTGGGAGGCAAAGGCAGGTGAGTTCAAGGCCAGCTTGGTCTACAGAGCGAGTTCCAGGCCAGCTAGGGCTACAGAGACCCTGTCTTGAAAAGACCAAAAAAAAAAACAAACAAACAAACAAAAAAAAGAATTAAAACTGCTGACATGGAAATCTGAATTTTCAATAGTTTTCTTTTCATTCTTTGAATACTTCTATATGCTGTAGGGTTTTTTTTTTAAAATACTAATAAACTTTTTAACATTAAAATGAAAAAACAGAGCACGACTCTACTCAACCATCTCAAAATCTGATTTTCAATTGTTTTAAAAATGGAGTCTTCCTATGTTACCCAATCTGGTTTCCCTGTAGCTCCAGCTGGTCTGGAACTCATTACATAGACCAGGCTGGCCTTGATCTCACAGAACAACCACCTGCCTCTGCCTCACAAATGCTGGGACTAAAGGCAAGTGCCACCACACCTGGCTATACCTCAAACTCTTAATCCTCCTGCCTCAGTCATCTCAACAACTAGGATTATGGACATGTACAAGTGTAGGTCAGCTAGCTTTTAGTTTCTGAGTAAGACATGCCATTGTGTCAGATATTACTAGTAGCTGACGTTACAATCTAGTCACAATACTTCTCCAAATCCAAAATATTAAAACACACACACACACACGCGCGCGCGCGCACACACACACACACACACACACACACACACACACACACACGATGGCTCTGTGATTACTATGAGAACCTACTAACTTACTCTTTTTTCCTACGACCATGGAAAAAACTGGCCCATTCAAAGCATGTCTTTTTGCTTCCAACCCAAAATATAGAGGGAATGCCAACGATGAGAGCCATCAGATACTTCATCAGAAAGAGAATCAGGTCTGGACGACTCATCTGAGTAACCTGCAGGGGAGGAAAGAGAACCATCTTAAACATGTACGAGGAACTTCCTATCACAGACAGTTATAAAAATTATAAACAGAACAGGCATCAGTAAAATAATATTTTCATTTACAAAGTTCTATAATTTCCTTGCTTTATGGAAAATATGACAATTACATTTTGTTTCTATTGTATATATTATATAGGAGTGTCTTGCCTGGATCTATCTTCCTTACATTTTTCCAGGTATTCAGGGTAACTTTTGCAAAATTCTTATTTTCATTATCATCCCTAACTTTCCCCCAAACTACACTGCCTTTGGGTTCCTTCTTTCCAGCTAAAAGATGGCTTTTCTTTTTTTGGTTTGTTCGAGACAGGGTCTCCCTGTAACCTCAGCTGTCCTGGAACTCACTCTGTAGACCAGGCTGACTTTGAACTCACAAAGATCCGCCTGCCTCTGCCTCCCAAGTGCTAGGATTAAAGGCGTGCGCCACCATGCCCGGCCAAAAGATGGCTTTTCAGATAGGGTATACCAGAGATAAATGATTTTTGAGCCTCTGCCTGAAAATCTCTCTCCCCTCTGTAACCTTGACTGGTGGTATAGTCAAGTTAGCATCCACCAGCATGTTAAAGCCCACTGTGCTAGGGTCCTGTCCCTGCTGCTGAGAAGCCTGTCTTTATGTCTCTGGTACCGACTGTAACTTTTGCTTTGTTTGTTGTTTTTGAGACAGGGTCTCCCTGTAGCCCCAGCTGGCTTGGAACTCACTATGTAGACCATGCTGACCTTGAACTCACAGAGATCCACCTGCCTCTGCCTCCCAAGTGCTGGGATCAAATGCATGCACCTGCCACTCCTGGCCTGGCTATATCTTTTAAAGCTGAACTGAATACTGGTCACTGTAATTGTCTTTGACTTACTGCTAGTATTGTGATTGTACTTTTTCTTAAAAATTTTATTTATTTTTTTACGTGTATGAATGTACTGTCTGCATGTAGGTTTGTGCACCCATGTAGTACAATGCCGCAGAGGTCAGATGAGGGTGTCGGATTCCCCTGGAACTGGAGTTCAAGACGGTTCTCGGCTGCCATGTGGGTGCTGGGGATCGAACCCAGGTCCTCTACAAGAGCAGTCAGCGCTCTTAACCACTAGGCTACCTCTCCAGCCCCCTTCTGATTGTACTTTTTAATCGTTTTCAATTCTGCAAAGTTCTCAGCCACTCTGGTTATTGCTTCTTAGTCGTTCTTACAGCCTCCCTTTCTGGAACAATTCCCACTCAATGTATACTAGCCAGGAGTGGTGACGCAAGCCTTTAATCCTAACACTCAGGAGGCAGAAGCAAGTGGATCTCTATGAGTTCAAGGTCAACCTGGTCTATATACCAAATTCCCGGCCAGCTGGGGCTACTGGGAGATGCTGTCTCAAAAAAACCAAAAATAAAGTACACTGAAGTTCATCTATTTCTTAATGCCCAACTGTATAATAACATGATTTTGAATATTTTTGGCTCTCTATTCTGTATTCTAGGCAAACTTTTCATAACAATTTCTTACTTGAATAATTCCTTTTCAACCATGTATACTTTATAGTTCATTATATTTGCTGATTAAATTTCTATACTTCATTGTTTCATTTCTTAAGATGCTTAATAAGTTCTTACAATCAATTCTCCACCTCAATTTCATTTAGACTATCATTTTTTAAATATTTTTTTTGAGCTGGGCATGGTGGCACATGCCTTTAATCCTAGCACTCGGGAGGCAGAGGCAGGCGGATCTTTGTAAGTTCAAGGCCAGCCTGGTCTACAGAGAGAGTTCCAGGATAGCTGGGGCTACAGGGAGACCCTGTCTCAAAAAAAGACCAAAAAAAAAAAAAACCAAACAAATATTTTTTTGAGACTCCAGTGGCAGACAGTATGAAAAAAATACATAAATAAAATAACATTTATTATTTTTATTTTATGAGTGTATTCCTGCATGTGTGTATGTGCACCTGTGTCATGCAATGACTTTGGAGGTCAGAAAAGGGCATTGGATCCTTAGGATCTGGGGTTATGAACATGTGGGTGCTGGGACTTGAACCTGGGTCCTCTGCAAGAGCAGCCAAGTGCTCTTAACCACTGACCCATCTCTCCAGCCTGACAGTCATTTCTTCAAAAATGGTTATTTATCTTTTGGAGAATCTTAAACATGCTTATTTTTAAACACCTAATAAACCCTATTAAAATCAGCCTATTCACATTTATTTTCACCCAGGAATGACTCCATCTTTTGGCTGTTAATTTTGCTGGATGCTTTCTAGGGAAAGCACGTGTCCCACCTCTCCCCACCATCCTTGACTGGGTTTTACCCCTTAATACTTCAACATTCATCTCCTGAGATGAGGACAGCTGCCCACCTAACCATACAAACATCATTATGCCTTAGGAAATGAACATTCTTTATTATCATCTAATGCATGGCCCATATTCAAATTTCTGCATTGTCTCAAGAATGCCTCCTGTCCCTCCCTCTCTTTCGCTTCCCTTCCTTTCTACCAAGTTTGAGACTTTGCTTTTCAGATGTGGAATAGGAGCTTTCTGTATGAGTTCCTCAGGGTCATTTAGAATTACTTTTTTACTGAATGTAGTCTACTAATGAAAAGCATGTCAAGAACTATCTAATTCAAAGAAAAGGCCTCGATAAGAAAAGATATGGTTTCCTGGCCAGAGGCAAGGGTGAGTGTCTCTGAACAACAAACACAGTGACCAAAGCACCTGGGAAAGTATGTAGCAGAACGTGAACCCCATACTTCTATTGAAGAGGGGAAGCTTGTTCTCTGAGTATATTTAAGTTCTTTGATATTTTGGACTTTTTTGTTGTGTTTGAGACAGAGTTTCCCTGTAGCCCTAGATGGCCTGGAACTCAATGGATAGACCAGGCAGGCTTCCATCTTACAGAGATCTACCACCTGCCTCAGCCCCAAGCGCTCAAATCGAAGGTCTGAGCCGGAACCTCCTATCTTAACATACTATTTGTTGTTGTTGTCTTTCGGAGACAGAGTCTCCCTGTAGCCCCAACTGGCCTAGAACTCGCTATGCAGACCAGGCTGGCCTTGAACTCACAGAGATCTGCCTTCCTCTGCCTCTGACTCCTGACTGCTGCAACAAAGGCATGAACCACGATGCCCAGCTTAATGTACTATTTTTTAAAGGAAGATTTTCTTCTAATAGTAAGGAACAAATATATGTTGTATAGAAGAATAAAATGTAAATAGAACAATGCTTGTACATAATAAATATTTAAAAGTATGTTTCATGGAGCATTACTGTCCCAGATGTGAGCGCCTAAGACCCGAGGGCTAGAGAAGTGGCTCAGCTGGGAAGAGACTTGCTGCTCTTGCAGAGGAATGGAGTTCAGTTCCTAGCACCCATGTCAGGTGGCTCACAATCACCTGTACATCCAGCTCCAGGGTACCTGACCCCTCTTCTGGCCTTCACAGTACCTTCACATACAGGGCTCATGCACATGCACATAATACACAAATAAAAATTAATCTTTAAAAAGCCATTCAGTGGTGCAATAAAACATGTACTATAACCCCAAAGGAGTAAAAGTCCTGACGTAGAGAAAGGCTTGCCTCACTTTTTTCCTAAGCTGATACACACTTAAGAGTTAGAAAGGGCAGACTCTAGCACTGTCCTGGTAGTAAGCACTGTCCTGGTAGTCTATCAGCCTACTCTAGCACTGTCCTGGTAGTCTATCAGCCTACTCTAGCACTGTCCTGGTAGTCTATCAGCCTACTCTAGATCTGTTCTAGTAGTCTATCAGCCTACTCTAGAACTGTCCTGGTAGTCTATCAGCCTACTCTAGCACTGTCCTAGTAGTCTATCAGCCTACTCTAGATCTGTTCTAGTAGTCTATCAGCCTACTCTAGCACTGTCCTGGTAGTCTATCAGCCTACTCTAGCTCTGTCCTGGTAGTCTATCAGCCTACTCTAGATCTGTCCTAGTAGTCTATCAGCCTACTCTAGATCTGTCCTGGTAGTCTATCAGCCTACTCTAGCTCTGTCCTAGTAGTCTATCAGCCTACTCTAGATCTGTCCTAGTAGTCTATCAGCCTACTCTAGCTCTGTCCTGGTAGTCTATCAGCCTACTCTAGATCTGTCCTGGTAGTCTATCAGCCTACTCTAGATCTGTTCTAGTAGTCTATCAGCCTACTCTAGAACTGTCCTGGTAGTCTATCAGCCTACTCTAGCACTGTCCTAGTAGTCTATCAGCCTACTCTAGATCTGTTCTAGTAGTCTATCAGCCTACTCTAGCACTGTCCTGGTAGTCTATCAGCCTACTCTAGCTCTGTCCTGGTAGTCTATCAGCCTACTCTAGATCTGTTCTAGTAGTCTATCAGCCTACTCTAGATCTGTCCTGGTAGTCTTATCAGCCTACTCTAGCACTGTCCTGGTTGTCTTATCAGCCTACTCTAGCACTGTCCTGGTAGTCTATCAGCCTACTCTAGCTCTGTCCTAGTAGTCTATCAGCCTATTCTAGCACTGTGTTGGTAGTCTATCAGCCTACTCATCTCCAAAGATTTTCTTTTTCTTTTTTGTTTTGAAATGAGGTGTTTGTAACTTGGGCTGCCCTCGAACTCACATTCCCTTTCTCCTCTCCTACCCTTCCATCCCCTTCCCCACCTTCCAGGATCTCATTCTGAAGCCAGGCTGGATTCAAACTGTATACCCAAAGCTAGCCTTGAACTTGTGGCAATCGTCCTGACTCAACCTCCTGAAGTGTTGGAAAACAGAGTGAAGTGTTGTAATACAGGGGCAGGCTATGAAGCCCCTGACTCAGCCTCCCAAGTGCTAGGTGTGTGCCACCACACCCTAGCTGGAAAAAACTTTCCAGGGTGTGAGACATTCTGCCTCTTTTCCATGCCTTAGCATTCTATCATACTAGTTAAAATGTACACAGTAACCATGGGTCCATGCAGTGTTGGGAGCGGAGGACTGAGTGGGAGGGAGAGGGAGAGACAGGAATCCCTACAGAGGTGGAGGACTGAGAGGGAGGGAGAGAGAGAGAAACAGGAATCCCTACAGAGGTGGAGGACTGAGAGGGAAGGAGAGGCAAAAACAGGAATCCCTACAGGGGTGGAGTGCAGCAAGAAGAATGAAGCAGTTGATAAGCTTCGAACCACAGTTGCTCAGATTCCATGATCAGACAAAAATACTGTACCTGTAGAGAGGTGATTTAACTAAATGACACAAGGAGGAGGAAGTTGGACAATAACAAAACCATTACAACTTTACAGGTTATAAACAAGAGCAGAGTGGGAGGGCTCATCAGAGATCACAGAACTCTAAGAGGTGCTGTGGCCAAAAAAAAGGAGCATTGGCCCAAGCAATGTGACCTAGGTCACCTCAATTCTGGAAAGTGCCTTGAATCTGTAGAAGAGTGGGCCAGTGGCCTGAATTGGCCATACTCATAGGCTTAGTATAAGCCTTCGTTATACTGATGTGCAAGCAAAGCTGGGGGGTGAACCGAGTTGCTTCAAGGTCAAATTGCTTTGCAGCTTCGGCCACTTAAACACTGAGCGCTACTGCTACTCTGTCCTGGTCCAAGAGATGAAGCAACATTGGAGTGAGAAGGTTCTACACCTGCACTCGGCTGCCGAAACCCAAGGGCAGTTCAGGGAGCTCTAAGACTAGAGCGAGCTAGGGAACAGCATCTGGGTACAACCTGAGGAGGGATTCTACTTCAGATCACGGTGGTGGGTAAAGGTCTTTCCAAAGATGAGACATGCAAGCGTGGACTGGGGTTACTCCGGAGTACAAGCACTTCGAACAGAATCAGGGATACGATAATTTTGATGACAAATCTGTTACTTCTGAAGGAAAACAAGCATATAACCACTGAGAGCTGGGCATGGCAGGAGGACCGTGGTGGGAGATAAAGTCAGAGAGAGTCACAGGGACCGCAGTGTACAGTCCTGCATGCAACGGTGGGAAACATGGCTTGTACTCCCTGTAACGGGAACCCTGCTGAGGGGCTCTGTTCAAAGGGACAACACAATCTCACAGTTTCAAAAGGTCACACTGGCTATCAGCCTGAAATCTACCATAAGGGAGTCAGCATGAAGGAGGGTGACTCTGAAGGAAGCCACAGTGCCAGTGGTGAGCAGCCTGTCGGGAAGAGGCGGGGGGAGTGCAAAGCTGAGGGCTGAATGCGAGGTTTGAGAAGAAAGGGCTCAAAGATGGCTCCAAATTAGAATCTGAGCAACGGGGGCACTCCAATGCCATGCACCGAGGGGCAGAAAACTGGGGGTGACATGCAGGAAGCAGGCTTCAGGAGAAAAATTAAGCTTGGAAATATCATGCAAAAGAATATTCTGGAGCTGAGAACTCTACAGTCTAAAAAATGAGTGTGCACAGAAAGGAGGGGAGAGGGGCTGAGGCAAGAAATCCTGTTTTCCAATTTCTTTTCTTCTGTGGTTTAAAGTACACAGTACAGTCTTATAAATTAACATTGCTCACATAACAGAAATGCTTGAATTAAAGGGAAGGAGTGCTAAGAACAAAATCAGTAATACCCAAAGCAACCACTAAGACCTTCAATTACACAGGAAATTGGAAGGAAAGCTGGGATGGAACACAGAACATCTTGTATTGTAAGATTCTATTTAAATCCCAAATTCCAGGGAAGACAAGCCAGCACCTGTAGATGGTAGGGTACAGCGAGAAAGCAACTCAAAAAGTGTGTTTGTGAACATGGCATCAGCAGTGTTGGAACCACAAGTCCAAGACACTGGGGGGAGAGTGGCCGAGTGACTGCACAAGACACCGGGGGGAGAGTGGCCGAGTGACTGCATAAGACACCCGGGGAGAGAGTGGCCGAGTGACTGCACAAGACACCAGGGGGAGAGTGGCCGAGTGACCGCATAAGACACCGTGGGGAGAGTGGCCGAGTGACTACATAATACACCGGGGGAGAGAGTGGCCAAGTGACTGCATAAGACACTGGGGGGAGAGTGGCCGAGTGACCGCATAAGACACCGGGGGGAGAGTGGCCGAGTGACTGCATAAGACACCAGGGGGAGAGTGGCCGAGTGACTGCATGTGGAGCTTCCCTCGCAGGAATGGAGAAAAGAGCTCTGCTGAGCAGCTGGTGATCAGCCACACAGAAACACAGAAATACTGAGCCAGGTAGCATATGAAACAGAATCACTACTAGTCAGAAGGGCAGAGCCTACCAAAGAACTGTACTTAAATAGAAAAGAAATACAGTGTTCAATTTTTATATTTATTTATTTATTTATTTATTTTTGGTCTTTTCGAGACAGAGTCTCTCTGTAGTCCCAGCTGTCCTAGAACTCACTCTGTAGACCAGGCTGGCCTTGAACTCACAGAGATCAGCCTGCTTCTGCCTCCCAAGTGCTAGGATTAAAGGCGTGCACCACCACGCCCAGCCAGTTTTTATTTTAAAATAGTCTTATGAACTGAATGAATACAGATTTTAAAACTTTCAAAAACACATTAATCTTTTTATATACTGAAAGGGGCAAATGAGAAACAACTTTTCTCTTTCATAGAAGTTCCTGAAAGTATTAGAATTTTTCTGATATTATAAAATATAACCTGTTTTCCCTTCATTTTTGTTGCTATCATAAAACACTCACAAAACAACAACTTTGAGAGAAAGGGATATTTTAGCTCATGAGTCCAGGTCCCAGCCCATCACTGTAGAAGTCACCACTGTAGGAGCTGGTCATAGCACAGCCTGTCAAGACCACAGGAAAATGCATGTATGCATGCAATGCTTGCAGCTCAGTTTGCAGTTTTACACAGTTCAGGACCCAGAGCCAAGGACTGGGCTGCCCATAGTGGGCTGGGTCTTTGAAGGGACATCAATTCATGTAGTCAAGACAATCCCACAGACAGGCCCACAGGCAAACCTAATCTAACCTGATCTCATGGAGACTCCCCTAAGGAGTCAGCTGACAACCCAAACTATGCAGCACATAACCCTAACAACTAAAGAACTCACCTGAGGTGTCTTAGAGAAAAGGAACAAGCAAAGGGACATACCAGCATCTACCTTGATTACTGCCCATGTTAGGCTACAAACAACCTGCACTCATTATCTTCTAAACGCCCACATCTCTCCCAAGCACTACTCTAACTCTAATCAGTAATAAGTCTTTACTCAATCACTATGTGGAAACATTCACCTACACTTTGTTTTTCCTGTTAAGATCCAAAATCCAATGAAGACCCTGGGGCTTAACTTCTTTTTAATTAAATGGGAAAACTTACTCATACTAAGGGGGGGGGCAGCCTTGTATGAAACAAAAAACACTTAGGGCATATTCACATTATCTAGTGGCCTAAATTCAGTTCTTGTTTTTGAGACCATGATTGAATCAGATTGGCAGAGTCTTTGGCTCTTGGCTCCTCTGCCTTGTCAAGCAGAGTCTATTCTTTTCTAATGGAGACACAGACCGCATTAGATTAGATATTATTTTTTAAGTAAATTAATTACAAAACATTGACTTATACCAAGCACATGGTCAAGGTAAATCCCCATCAAATAAACTGTATCAATCAGCACAAGCAGCCTGTCCTATAAGTAACACAGAGGGGCTTTTTGTTTATTCCAACTCTCATATACTTCTTAATTACATTGCGCTGCTTTATCAGCCTTTACTTTTATTACACTTTGAAAAGTCAATTACTTGCCCTAATAACATAAAAGCTTATTATAATGCTATAGTAATTAAGAGACTGCAGCACAGAGACAGCCACCCCACAGACTAGAAAGCTTCATGTATGACCACGGCAACAGTGCAGATCAGGCTAGTCAGGAAATGCTGCCAACTCTCTATGTGTTTTGAAGTGGTATGTCGCTTATACCAAATATAAAGCAAATTAATAAGCCAAAGCTTATAAATTATATTTTGTTCCTCTCAGGAAAGCAATGATTTTTAAAATTTAATTTTTTTTTCTTTTGGCCTTTTCAAGATAGGGCCTCCCTGTAGCCCCAGCTGTCCTGGAACTCATTCCGTAGACTAGGCTGGTCTTGAACTCACAAAGATCAGCCTGCCTCTGCCTCCAGAGTGCTAGGATTAAAGGCGTGTGCCACCACTCCCGGCTTAATTTTTTTATGTGTATGAATATTTTGCCTGTATGTATGTAAGTGCATCCATGGCACAATGCCTTTAGAGGCGAGAAGGTGTTGGATTCCCTGAAACTGGAGTTAGGACAGTTGTTAGCTGCCACGTGGGTGCTGGGAACCAAACCCTGGCCCTGTGCAAGAGCAGCCTGGTGCTCTTACCTTTGAGTGTCTCGCTAGCTCCTGGGAAGCCAATGCTCCTAACTGCTGAGCATCTCCACAGCCCCACGGGAAGCAACGGCTATAAGTTATAATTTATCTACCTTTTCTTGTCTAAATTTCTATTATCCCATTCTGGGACCATCAATTTATATGTATCATTGTGGAAAATGTATAATAAAGTAAGATTTCAATTCACAGATTTTCCTTCAATCACTGGAAGGAAATCACTATGAACTCCACTTTTGAAATAAGTTTACAAATGATCTTAGTTTTCTAAACAGAGACATGGTAATAAACAACTTGGATTCTAATGACTATCAACCCTTAAGTAAATAAAAAATAAAATTTAACAAGAACAAATTTGTAGCCCATTACTCAAGCACACGTGACTACCCAAGTGAGAGATCAGATGGACAAAGAGACGGGAAAGGCTGTAAGTAAGCAGAAGGGAGATACAGCAGGGCTCGCCTGATTCAGAAGGGGAAGCACTCAGTGAAGACACTACAAGTACTACTTACTATCTTACAGTTTTATCGTGGTATTTGTCAGGACAGACTGTACCTATGAATTAACTTAAACTTAGAGTAGATCTGAAAAGGCTTAAAGCCAAAATTTACTCAAGAACTTAAAATGAGAGCAGAAATACAGTTATCTCAATCCTATCATCCCTTTGCTTTGCTGACAGCATGAAGAAATTACATTTGGCCAGGCGTGGTGGTGCATGCCTTTAATCCTAGCACTTGGGAGGCACAGGCAGGCGGATCTCTGTGAGTTCAAGGCCAGCCTGGTCTGCAGAGCGAATTCCAGGACAGCTGGGGCTACAAGGAGATCCTTGAACTCACAGAAATCCGCCCTGATTTCTGACATAACTCACTAATTTTAGAACCAAATCAATTCTGACCTAGATATCTAGTTCTCCTTTTGACCCTACTGGGTTCTGGATATATTTTGTTTAAAGATTCTATTCATTTATTTATCGTAAAGATCAAGTTCTTTAAAACTTAAAATTGTTCTGTAACTTGGTTATTTACAAATTAAGAAAATTAGGAGTGAAATTTTACTATTCCAAAATGAAATCGTTGTTATAAAAATGCCATGCAATGCCCATGGAGGTCAGAAGAGGGTGTTGGATCCCCTAGAACTGCCACCATGTGGGTCCTGGGAACCAAACCCAGGTTCTCTATGAAAGAGAAGCCAGTGCTCTTAGCCAGGAATCAAGAGCACTGACTGTTCTTGCAGAGGACCTGGGGTTCAATTCCCAGCACCCATGGCAGCTAACAACTGTCTGTAACTCCAATCCGACACTTCTTCTGACCGCCATTAGTATTACACAACACAGGTGCACTTACATACATGCAGGCAATATACTCAAACATTAAATAAAATAATAGTAATAATATTCAGTAACTCTGAGAGCACTGTTTTCATAGTGGCATTACATTGTGGGCTATTTGGCTGGACAATTAACAGAGAATCCTGTTAACTCAGCCTCTGGTGCCTGTGATCTAGGCTCAGTAGCAGGGTTCCTAGCTCCCCCCTTTTTGACTTTCAAGTTGATCAGTCTCAATTTCTAGTAACAGCAATCATGCTTAGGTGACTAACCCACATGTAGGTTTTTATAGTGTTGACTTTTTTTTCAAAGCCAATTTTTATTGAACCTTTGTGCATTTCATACAAACTTTCCAATCAAGTCTAGACCCGTTCCGCCTTCCCTGTTCCCCCCACCCCACCAGAACTCACGCATTCTGCCAAACATGTTTTTCATTTTTTCTCAGTCTCTTTTAAAATTTTCAATGCATAAGTTTACTGTTTTGAGCAGAAGTTTACTGTTTCAGTCAGTTCTTTGACCCAGTCTTTTTGTTGTTGTTGTTCCTTCCAATTTGCATCACTATTAAAAAAGGATATATGTATGCCTCACATATATCTTTTAGCATCTTCAGCTAATGATTTCTTTTTTTTATTATTAGGCTGAAAGATGTCATGTTTGAAGGCTCCTCCTTGGCAACTGCAAACAACCATCAGTCCTGCCCTTGTGCTCCACACTGGGGTTTTCCCTTCCCATGGTCACCAAATGAGGTCCAATGACCACCACGTCCTCTCTTGATCCTCCTGTACTGGTCTCCATGAGTGTTGACTTTTTTTAAATTTGGGGATTCCTCTCTCTCTCCTCACTATGTAGCTCTAGATGGCCTGGATCTCTGTGACATCCATCTGCTTCTGCCTCTTGAGTGCTAGGATTAAAGCCATGCACCATCACGCCTGGCACTGGAGCTTGCTCAAGTCATACAACCCCTGTAACAGCTGAGATATTAGGTCTCTCAGATTTTATTGATTCAGACCTTAATTGCTGGGTGCTTTACAAAAAAACCACACTGTCAAAAGTTGTATTGTCAGGAGATGCATGGATTTTTAAAATCTTTTTCCTAAGTTTCTATTTTCAGACAAACTTCTTAGATCTTTAGCATATTTATAAAATTCTAGGGAACTTGATGCCTTAACATAGGGCTTACGGTCATTGAGAAAATATCTGTGATTCACCTAAATGGATGAAAGATTTCTCCCTCTTCCCTTTGTTGTGCGTGCAGGAAATCCAACTCAGATTTCATAGCAGCAATAAAATCTCACTAAGTTTTGTTTTTCACAGTCTGCTAATTGGTATTCCAGGTTTCTTCATCCCATTTCCTTTTTCTTTTTTTTTTATTAATTTTATAAAAAATTATTAATTTTATAAAAAATTTTTTTTCAATTTTTATTTATTTCTGTATGTGTATGAATGTACTGTCTGCATGTAGGTCTGTGCACCCGTGTCGTGCAATGCCGCGGAGGTCAGAAGAGGGTCTCGGATTCCCCTGGAACTGGAGTTCTCCTGGAACTGGAGTTTCAGACGGTTCTCGGCCGCCATGTGGGTGCTGGGGATTGAACCCGGGTCCCCCTCTGTAAGAACGGTCGGTGCTCTTAACCGCTAGGCCATCTCTCCAGCCCCCCCTTTTTCTTTCTTTAAAAATAAAATCGTATTTTGTTATTCTTTTTGGATGTGTGGAGGTCAGAGGTCAACTCTGTGGTGTGAGTTCTCGCCTTCCATCTTTGAGTTCTCAGGCATGTGCAGGAACTGGTTTTTGGTTCTGTTGTTTTATTTTGTACCTGCTGACCCATTTCACTGACACCCCCCTTTCTTTCTTTTTTTGTCTTTTTGAGACAGGATCTCCCTGTAGCCCCAACTGTCCTGGAGCTCTCTAGGTAGACCAAGCTGGCCTTGAACACACAGAGATCCGCCTGCCTCTGCTTCTGCCTCCTGAGTGCTGGGATTACAGGCATGTGCCACCCTTTGTATCCCAAACTGACTTTTCAGATTGGCAATCTAAGTGCGGAATCCTAGATTTTAACAACCTCAAGTCTTTGATGGTTCGTCTTGCTCAAACCAACTTCAACAACTCTTTTTTTTCTAAACAATTTGCTAATATCATGTCTTTTCAAAGCAATCAATTTAGATTTCCTGAAAATAATGCTTTCTTAGATGACATCATGAAATGTGCAGGTAAATGGAACTAGAAGATTTTATGTTAAGTGAATACAGTCCCAGAAAAACAAAAGACGAATGGTATCCCTCATCTGTGGATGCTAGTACCAAGTACCTAGCGTACGGCAAACTGTGCAACATTAATGTTATATTCCTCATGATCTGAAAATAACTGTGCTCTTATACTGTGAATACCTAGACAGGTTCTAGAACTAACCTACCATTTATTTTCAGACTTTGGATTTTTGGTGTATGATGGTATGTATGCATCTTTTAGAGTAATATAAAATTAAAATGGAAAAATGCAAATCAAGAAATATGATATGGGAATAACATACAGTTTGTTTTCAGAAGATACAATTTTAATATAGGTGCAATGTATCAGGCTGGTGTAACTTAGCCTTTCTGGGTGCTTAACGAACATACTTAACGCCCATACCAATTTGGCTGAGGGACTTAAGGGATAACTTTGTTCCTTGCCCTCAGAAGTCAACTAAGTCTTAGGGGACTATGCATGGGGGCATTTCTTGAAATGTCCTGCAACTGTGGGTCACCAGTCTTCCTGTTCAGGGAGGTCTTGGAGATCAACTAATGGGAACTTCAGCCAGTGTCCAGTCTATAAAGAGGAAAGTATGCTTCAAAAAGAGAAGCCTGGTCTAGCAAGACCTGATCTTGTCCTCGAGTGGATGGAACTAGTAAATGAAAAGCTGAGGGCTGGAGAGATGGCCTAGCGGTTGGGAGTGCCGACCGCTCTTGCAGAGGACCCGGGTTCGATCCCCAGCACCCACATGGGGGGCGGCCGAGAACCGTCTGAAACTCCAATTCCAGGAGAGCTCCAGTTCCAGGGGAATCCGACACCCTCTTCTGACCTCTGCAGCATTGCACGACACGGGTGCACAAACTTGCATGCAGGCAGTGCATTCATACACATACAGAAATAAATAAAATTAATAAAAAAAAAAAAGAAAAGCTGAAAGGAGCCTGCCCCCCCCCAAAAAAAAAACTCCAAGTGACCCCTGAGGATCAGATCCTCAACTGACCTTAAGAAAACAAAAACCTTGGTTAATCTGGGCTAACTGTGTGGCCTTAAGCATCCAAAAAGAAAGTAAAACCAGAAATAATCAGTAAGGACTGAGAAACTGTACTTCAGATATAAAACTTGAGATCTTAGTAAAAAGACAAAAAGAAAAGGAGCACTGTTGTTTTGCATGTCTTCAATTCTTACTGGCAAGTGCATTTACTCCTGTGGCTGCCACTGCTTTTGCCATTCTTCAAAGACATGAGACACAGCTTTTTAACCCTCCAATATGGACTGAAGACTCATGTCTCTCCAAGAATCCTCCAAACCTTCAATGCCAGATGGGGACTGCTGAGACATCCAGCTTGTGGACTGAGCAGCTACTGGGATTTCAGCCTAGTCAGAGTATAGACTGCCATTGTTGGACTACCCAGGCTGTATCATGGAGGCCAGTACAGGGGGATCAAGACAGGACACAGTGCTTACTGGACCTCATTTGGGGGACCATGGGAGGGAAAGACCCCAGTGTGGAGCACAAGGGCAAGATTGATGGTTGTTTGGGCTTGCCAAGGAGGAAACTTCAAACACTTCCTTATGGAAAACATGACATCATTTCGGAAAAAAAAGAAAATCTTCCAATTCAGGTGATATGTGTATGTATGTATATATTTATGTATGTATATAATTATGTATATATATATATATATATTAATCAATACAAGTTAGAGAGAACAACAACAAAAGAATTGGCAAAAAAAATACTCTGGAAAGACTCAAAAAGATGCAAGATATGTATGGCAGAGTGCAGGGACTCGGGTGGGGTGGGGGGCATGGAAAGGGAAGTGACTCTAAATTCGATTAAGAAATGATGTATGGCTGGGTGTGGTGGCGCACGCCTTTAATCCTAGCACTTGGGAGGCAGAGGCAGGCGGATCTTTGTGAGTTCAAAGCCAGTCTGGTCTACANTAAATTAAAATTTTTAATTTCCTTTAAGACAAAGGAGATTATTAATTAAAGTACAAAAATCTCACAGAACTAGGAGGAAGAAAAATTTGAAGCGCCCAAGTTTCAGATAAAGGATCTAGCATTCATACCAGGCGTGATAGGGCACGCCTTTAATCCTAGCACTTGGGAGGCAGAGGCAAGCGGATCTTCTGTGAGTTCAAGGCCAGCCTGGTCTACAGAGTGAGTGTCCAGGCCAGCGGGGATACAGAGGGACCCTGTCTCAAAAAGAACAAAAAAAAACAAAGCATCAAAAAAGTATGATTAGATGTATGAAAGTTCTTAATAATTCAACAATGAAAGGACTACCATAAAATAAGCCATTAAGCACATGAAAAATGCTCAATATTATTTTAATTTATTTTTTATTGTTATTAAACTTTTCCATACATCATACATCATTCTCCTCTCTCTCTTTTTTTTTTTTCTTTTGCGTTCTTTTCGAGACAGGGTCTCCCTGTGAGGTCCCAGCTGTCCGGAAACTCATTCAAAAAAAAAAAAAAAAAAAAAAAAAAAAAAAGATGTATGATGTATGTAAAAAAGTTTAATAACAATAAAAAATAATTAAAATAATGCTTTCTTCACTGATTATCTTTTAATTCAATTCTTTATTTTAGTGACACTGTGATAAAGTGTTTTGTTATTTTTATTTTTTTAAGTCTTTTAATATTTTATTATTTTTATTTTATGTGTATAAGCATATAGCCTGCATGTGTTTAAGTGCACCTGTGTCATGTGATGCCCACAGAGGTCAGAAGAGGGCGTTGGATCCCCTGAAACTGGAATTACAGATGGTCATTAGCCACCGTGTGCATACTACGAATCAAACCAGGGTCCTCTGTAAGAGCAGCCAGTGCTCTTAACCACTGAGCCACTGCACATAATTCACTATTAACACCAACTCTGGGTAGGAACACTTCAGACAGGAGTCATCTAGCCCAGGTACTCTCCATGTAGCTGGCATCAGGTCATTTTCCAGAGACCTGGAAAGTGTATTCTAACCTCATAAGCCAGCCAATCTGAAAAGTCAACTATTCTGAGGATTCCTGGCATCCGTTCACAGCACTCACTGACATCTGAGGGAGCTCAAGTCTCACCTCTTGGGTCCACCAGCAGTACATTCTGATGTGGGCCAAACACAAAACAGAGTTCTCACAGAAGACAAGCCACTCAATCAAGGAAAGGACATTCTGTGGGAGGAGGAAAGGGAATGCTGGGAGAAAACTCTACAGTTCTTTTTGTTGATGTGTCCCTTCCCTGGGAAGGACTACAAAACTACAGAGAGACCCAGGAGAAAATGGGCCCTGCTTTAAGCCCTGAGGAGAAGGCTTATTTTCAGACCTTGAGTATTTCTCTAATTACAAAGTAAATGGTACATATCAGAGAGGGCCACAGCCAGAAGTGGACCTAACCTAGCAGTCTCTAAACAGGCCATTTGCCCTTTCTTTCATTAGAAGGGACAAGGGGAGCCTTCTTGACACTTTTTTTTTTTAATTAATTTTTTATTTATTTCTGTATGTGTATGAATGTACTGTCTGCATGCAAGTTTGTGCACCCATGTCGTGCAATGCCGCAGAGGTCAGAAGAGGGTGTCGGATTCCCCTGGACTGGAGTTCTCCTGGAATTGGAGTTTCAGACGGTTCTCGGCCGCCATGTGGATGCTGGGGATCGAACCCAGGTCCTCTGTAAGAGTGGTCGGCACTCTTAACCGCTAGGCCATCTCTCCAGCCCCAACACACATTTCTACAAGATCCTTTAAATGAATAGCATGCACACAACTAGCCAAGCAATGGGGCTTCAGAATTACAGCCACCACTCTCTCTGCATCAAGCATACAAAATATGACTGCAGTGTTCACACGGGAATACGTATTTGCATTTGGAGTGCTGCACTGGGTGGTATTTTTTAAGACACCATTTATTTTTACTTTTTCCATAGTTATCCTTTAAGACTTAAGTGCTATCTTTCATTTTAGGGCAGAATTAATAGAACATTTGTTTGAAAAATCTGTTAAAGTGACTATCTGGTCACTTTTTTTGTGTGTGGGGGGGTCTTTTCAAGACAGGGTCTCCCTGTAGCCCCAGCTGTACTGGAACTTGCTCTGTAGACCAGGCTGGTCTTGAACTTGAACTCACAAAAATCCGCCTGCCTCTGCCTCCCAAGTGCTGGAATTAAAGGCATGCACCACCACGCCCCACCTATCTGGTCACTTTTAAACTTTAGGACCCACAATCAGAGACATTTTAACCTGGCTGTGAAGAATTTTCATGGGAAGTGCTACAGAGATCAATGTAATCTTTGTGGCTTTGCTATAGGAAACAATCACACTCTTTAGGATGTTTTCACTAGGTCTTCCCAGCTTTGTCTGTTGCTGTTTGCTTACTTTCTGTGGGGCATGATAAGCAAATGCTCAATTTTTTGAAGAACAAAAGACAGTAAGAACTCACACATAACTGCTTTGGCCACAGTATTCCATGACTCACACATCTACTATCGTCCATGGCGTTGTGCACTCCTTCAGGATGGGCTACATCTGAAGCACTCCTGCCTCCCCAGTAACTAGGAGCTCCAGCTGTCCTGGAACTCGCTATGGAGACCAGGCTGGCCTTGAACTCACAGAGATCTGCCTGCCTCTGCCTCCCAAGTGCTAGGATTAAAGGTGTGTGCCACCATGCCCAGCTAGAAGCTACATTTAAAAGGAGCTGGGCATGGTGTCCCACCTGTAACCAGCCCGGGGGAAGCAGAAACAAGTAGATCCTTGGGGCTCTGCTGGTCAGTCAGCCAACACCCAAGGTTATCCTCTGCCTCCGCATGCACATGTGCGCACGCGCATGCACGCAAGGCACCTCAGGAGCTGCTATGATTATTAGCCTGTGTTGCTGATGTCCTACTATTCTCACAAACTACTAAAAATATTCCTTAAATTGGCATGGTGATGCATTCAGGGACCATTAGAAATAACCCTTATTGACATGTCTTATAGCAGTAGTGTCATTTTATTTAATATAATGATATAGCAGTATTAGATTACACTAAATATTTTAGTACATTATACAATAAAATGAACTCCAAAGAAGTGAGGCTGCAACTATGACAATGTACTTGATACAGAAAAACGGCACAGGTACCAAGTGTGTTATGATTTCATAACGGAACATCCGAGCTGACATAGAATAATGCATGGTGTTGGTCAAAGGGTGGAAAATTGCAGTCTGCAGGCTAGATGACAATTATGGAAGTCAAGTTTTACTGGAACACTTGCTTCCTTGTTTATGAGTGCTTTTGCAGTACACAGCAGAGTTAAGTACTTGCAACGAAAACCAGCATGGCCGGCAAAGCCCCAGGCCGGCAAAGCCCTGGGCATTCACCATGTGGCCCTTCACAGAAAAGCTGTTGTGGCCTTTTGTAGATAGGGCAGCTACATTGAATTTTTTCTTTTTTTCAAAGTAAACCACAAAGCATGGTGGCTCATTCCTATAATCCTAGCACTTGGAGGTGGAGGTAAGGAGGATAAGTTCAGCTCAAGGCCAGCCTCAGCTACACAGTAAGTGTGAGGCCAGCCTTGGCTACTCAAGACACTGCCTCAAAAACCAAAACAAGAAAAAGTGCACATCATTTATGCACCGAGTAGAGCTAGAGCATGTCTTAAATGGCTTCAGGGCTTCAGCTATTCACACCCACAGAGGCTATAGCAGCAGCAGCTTCTATACTTGACAATTCCATAAGAGAAGTACAATGTTTTTAGGGGATTTCACTTTTTTCCTCTTCAACAAACTAAAAAATTTTGAAAAGAAATGAACTGGAACTCAAGAAGTTATAAGCAGAAGAGTTTCCACTTTAAAGATTAGTAGACCCTACCAAAAAAAATCTGTAGAACTTAATTATAAAGAAGAATCATTCACTGTCTTTAATAATGCAAGTGCGACACACACCCATTTCTCGCGTGGGCCTTTCAAGGGAGTCCTGATTTCTTCTGAACTGCTTGGAAATGGAACACTATCAAAAAATGAAGCTAAAATCATAATAAATTAATTTAATGTTATTCTGGTATTTTTGTATTTTTCTGAATCAAGACTAGATAAACAACAGATGGGTTGCCTGGTGTGTCTGGAAGGATAAAATCATGTTTGGTTTTCTATAAAAATCTTTTTTTAGATTCTACAAATTGTTCTAACATGAATTTGATAGAGTACACTAAGCTGTCTGCACCAGGCAATGTGTTCCCATTACTGAGACAAAAGTTCTAGTGTCAAAATTCCTTGAGACATATTGCATTGGGTTTAGAAGAGTCAAAGACTTGAGAAAATTAAAGGAAATTTTAGGAAAGAAAACATATGGTTTCGAAGATTAATGTTTAGAAGAAAAATAGATTATTATAGTAGAGAGTGCAAGAAGACAGTATAGTGTAGATTATTACAGTAGACAGTGCAGGAATACTTATGTATAGTGTAGATTATTACAGTAGAGAATACAGGAAGACTTATGTATACTGTAGATTATTAAAGTAGAGAGTACAGGAAGACTTATATATGGTATAGATTATTAAAGTAGAGAGTACAGGAAGACTTATGTATAGTGTAGATTATTATAGTAGAGAATACAGGAAGACTTATGTATACTGTAGGTTATTAAAGTAGAGAGTACAGGAAGACTTATGTATAGTGTAGATTATTACAGTAGAGAATACAGGAAGACTTATGTATAGTGTAGATTATTAATGTAGAAAGTACAGGAAGACATATGTATGGTGTAGAATATTACAGTAGAGAGTGCAGGAAGACTTATGTATAGTGTAGATTATTCCAGTAGAGAGTACAGGAAGACTTATGTATAGTGTAGATTATTCCAGTACAGACTACAGGAAGACATATGTATAGCGTTAACAGTGGAACTTTATGTAAGACATTCTGGTAAGAAATTTAAATTTATATTAATCATCATAATGACTCAAAAGGTAGCTACTATAGCATATTATTTCCTGTAGCTTACATAATTAAATGGTAAAGACACGATATAAACCTGTCTTAGTCTAGTTTTTAACTAATATGTTCTGGTACATTCAAAAGCTATTCAAGGAATATTGCAAGTTTTGAGAATTACAGCTCATAAAATGCTTCGAAAGTCTCTTAAAATCCATTAAATAAAATGAATTGTTACTTAAGGAAAAAAAAAAACAATGATTTGGAAAATAACTAACATGGCACTTAAATACTCTAGGAATAAACTTCACTGCTTTTAAAGATTTCTTTTAAAAATGATGTGTATGGGCTGGAGAGATGGCCTAGCGGTTAAGAGCGCCGACCGCTCTTGCAGAGGACCCGGGTTCGATCCCCAGCACCCACATGGCGGCTGAGAACCGTCTGAAACTCCAACTCCAGGGGAATCCGACACCCTCTTCTGACCTCCGCGGCATTGCACGACACGGGTGCACAGACTTGCATGCAGACAATACATTCGTACACATACAGAAATAAATAAAATTAATAAAAAAAAAATGATGTGTATGTGTGTGCTCTGCCTGTGGATGTGAGCATGTGAGTGCATGTGCCCAAGGAAGTCGGAAGGGGGGTTCCCCTGAAGCTGGCTGGCCAATGCAGGTGCCAAGAGTCTAGTCCTCTGCAAGAACAGTACCTGCTCTTAATCTGAGCCACCTGTACAGCCTCTCCACTGCTTTTAAATTGTGAAAAATTACTCTGACTAATCTTAGGCACTAAAGATTTCTTATGTTAATTTTTTGAGATATTATTTCATGTATCCCAGCCTGGCCTTGAACTCCTGACCTCCTGCTTCCATCTCCAGAGTGCTAGACTGCAGGCCAGTGCCACCAACACCAGGTTCATGTGGTGCTGGGATTAACCCAGGACTTTGTGCTTCCCAGACAAGCACTTTATCAAATGAAGTATATTCTCAGCCCTAAGTATTTTTTGCAATGTATATGTGTATGCAGTGAAATTCTGTTGCAGCAAGCAGACTTATTTCTACTTTTTTTGGTCTGAGACAGGGTCTCCCTGTAGCCCCAGCTGTCCTGGAACTCATTATGTAGACTAGGCTGGCCTTGAACTCACTCAGATCTGACTGCCTCTGCCCCCAAGTGCTGGGAGTAAAGGCATGCGCCACTGCATCTGGCTCATTTCTACAATTTTAACTAATTTACATCCAACCTACTTCTCTTCAAATCATAAACTTACATACATGCAATTTACATTAAGCCCAATTGGTATTTTTAGATAATGTGATAAATTACTTCACAAACTGATTTTTAGATATTTCAAGCCAAATATTTTTTAATTTTATTATTATTTTATGTGTATGAGTGTATCGCCTGCATGTAAATGCACTCATGCCCTCCATTGTTAGCTGACCCATGGGTGCTGGGATTTGAACCTAGGTCCTCTGCAAGAGCAGCCAGTGTTCTTAACTGCTGAGCATCTCTCCAGCCCCCAGGGACCTTACTATTTTTGTCAGAAGCCAAGTATCTTCTTCCTTACCAACTTTGTGTCATTTGTTTTTAGGATCTCACTACCTTGCCCAGGCTGGTCTTAAACTCGAGATCCTCTGCAGCAGCTTCCCGAGTTCGTGGATTATGAGTGTGCGCCTCCACCTGGACCTGCGTCCTTCGCTTTTAAGCACATGCAATGCTATCTAGTCTTTCTAAGTCACCCAAGGCAGCAACTCCATTCTTAAGGCTTTTAGGCATGCTCAATGACAGAAAATCTGGTGTGGGGAGCGGGTGTGGCGACAGTCCCAAGAAGTCATCCGAGACTTTAGCCAAGTCTTATAACTAACACCTGAGTCTTATGACTAACACCTGATTCCCTCCTACCTCTAAGTAAAGCCACGTTCACCGTTTGAGCTACGCAGGTGCACCCTGTATACAAGATCAGGCCAGATGATCCACGTAACCTGGGCTGGGAAGGTGGATAAATAGAGAGACTTTCTAGCTAGAGGGATCTCTTTTCTGGTCTTGGAGAAAGGAAGCTTGGAGAAGGAGAAAAGATGTGCCTGAGTAAGCCGTTTTGAGAAGACCTGAATAAACCGCTTTGAGAAGAACCAGCGAGAGGTGCTTTGTTTCTGTGGGTTCATACAAGTGTTTCTGTGGGGAGACAAGTGCTCCCTACAATCTGGCACAACATGTGGCTGCTGCTTCAAAATAGGTATCACTGCTTCAAAATTCAGTATCACTGATGCTCAAGATTCCCATAAAATGAAATACTGAATGAAAACTAATATCCTAGTATCTGAATATGTAAAGGCTGTAAGCTAGGACAGTGTCTGACTAGGTACATGAGGTACATGCTCTCTAGGGAGAGCACTCAGGTTCACACAGACGGAAAGGGGATAGGTGGTGGCGGCCAGGAAGGGGAGAGTGTGGGGTTCTGTCAGTGTTTAGCTTCATACTTAGAACTATACACTGAAGAGGGTTAGAACAGGGCTGAGAGTGCAGTTAAACTGGTAGAGTGCTTGCCTGGCAAGCACAAAGCCCAGGGTTCCATCCTTAACACTACACAAACTAGGTATGGTGGCACAGGCCTATAATCTCACCACTCAAGAGGTGGGAAGTAGGAAGATCATGAGTTCAAGGTCATTCTTGGCTATAGAGTAAGTTCACCTGTCTAAGGTCAAATGGCAATGGTATATATTTATATGAATAGGAACTCACACTACTTTTTGTGTGTGTATGAATTGTACTGTCTGCATGTAGGTTTGTGCACCGCACCCGTGTTGCCCAATGCCGCAGAGGTCAGAAGAGGGTGTTGAATTCCCCTGGAACTGGAGTTTTCCTGGAATTGGAGTTACACTCGGTTCTCAGCCGCCATGTGGATGCTGGGGATCGAACTCAGGTCCTGTGCAAGAGCAGTCAGTGCTCTTAACCACTAGGCCATCTCTCCAGCCCCGAACACACACTACTTTAATAACATCATAGAAATGGCCAGCCTTACAGTCAGTCACTGGGATGCAGTTTGGCTGGGTTATTTTTGCTGGGCTCTTAGCTACTGTGATTGTGTAACCCACATGACTTCAAATGCTTCTGGAAGCAGGAATGAAGCCATGCTATATTCTTTATAAGGTTATTGTGGGTATGCAATCACAGCATGGAGTTTACTCAAGTGAGGTCTACACTAGTGAGTTCCTCTCTATAGCACTTCATTCCTTTGAACACACCAGGTTCAACTCAACAGACATTTACTCAAGTGACGGTAAAACCATGCGACCACAAGGACTTTACTTCAAGAGAAAGGTTAATACTGATAATGGAATAAAAATAAACAATGGAAAGAAGTTTAAAACATAAATATACTAGTTCTATTAACCAGGAAATGTTAGTGGAAAAAATGTTCCCATCAAACTGTTTAGAGTCAATATGAGAAAGTGGGAAAAAGGATGAATTATTACCTAATTTGTTATACCCTTTGATTAAATTTAATCTCTTCTCCCCAAAGTCTATGTAGGCAAAACGCCTCTACCACTGAGCTACATGCCCAGTCCTAAGGCTGAACATTATATGCCTCTTTAAAATTGGGAAATACTGACAGCATACGATTATGCTTCCAATTCGAGAATCTAAACAAGCAAAAGTAGTATTAAAAACAAAACCCGGGGCTGGAGAGATGACCTAGCGGTTAAGAGCGCCGACTACTCTTACAGAGGACCCGGGTTCGATCCCCAGCACCCACATGGCGGCCGAGAACCATCTGAAACTCCAATTCCAGGGGAACCTGACACCCTCTTCTGACCTCCGCGGCATTGCACGACACGGGTGCACAAACTTGCATGCAGACAGTACATTCATACACATACAGAAATAAATAAAATTAATAAAAAACAAAACAAAAAAAACACCCATAGCCGGGTGTGGTGGCGCAAGCCTTTAATCTTAGCACTTGGGAGGCAGAGGCAGGCGGATCTCTGTGAGTTCAAGGCCAGCCTGATCTACAGAGTGAGTTCCAGGACAGCCAACAGCCAGAGCTACAGGGAGACCCTGTCTCAAGAAAGACAAACACACACACACACACACACAATCACCCGCTGGGCATGGTGGCACCACGCCTTTGTTCCTAGCACTCAGGAGGCAGAAGCAGGCAGATCTCTGTGAGTTCAAGGCCAGCCTGGTCTACAGAGCAAGCTCTAGGCCAGCTGGGACTAAAGGGAGACCCTGTCCCAAAAATACAAAAACAAACAAAAAAACCCCACAAATATATTTATACCATCTGTTCTAGTTTCTCTTCAATTGCTATGACAAAACACTCTGACCAATACCAACTTGGAGAGGAAAGGGCTTATTCAGCTTACATCTCCCAGGTCACAGTTCATCATTTAGGGAGCCCAAGGTCTGAACTCAGGGCAGGAACCTGGAGGCAGGAGCTGAAGCACAGGCCATGGAGGAATGCTTCTTACTGGCTTGCTCCCCTGGCCCATGCTCAACCTGCTTTCTTATAAAATACAGGACCGCTGGGCGTGGTGGCACACACCTTTAATCCTAGCACTTGGGAGGCAGAGGCAGGCGGATCTTTGTGAGTTCAAGGCCAGCCTGGTCTACAGAGTGAGTTCCAGGACAGCTGGGACTACAGGGAGACTGTGTCTTGAAAAAAACAAAAATAAATTAATTAATTAAAATAAAATACAGGACCACCTGCCCAGCGGTGGCACCACCCACAATGGGCTGGGCCCTCCCACATCACTCAACAATCGAGAAAATACTCCACAGATGTGATCACAGGCCAGTCCAATGGAGCCAATTCTCCCATAAAGGCTCCCTTAACCCAGGTGCGTCAAGTTGACACTAAAGCTATCCAGCACACCATGTATTAGAAAACTCAGACTGAATAATTTTCCAAATAATATAAATTACCAAAGCGTCCCAAGATAAGAGCCCTGACAATTACCGTCAGATAGAAATGGCGGCGGGACGGAGCTGCTCTCCACTCACCACTTCTCTCTTCTTACTTCAAAGGTAACAAGGGGGGCTGGAGAGATGGCCTAGCGGTTAAGAGCGCCGACTGCTCTTACAGAGGACCCGGGTTCGATCCCCAGCACCCACATGGCGGCCAAGAGCCGTCTGAAACTCCAATTCCAGGAGAACTCCAGCTCCAGGGGAATCCGAGACCCTCTTCTGACCTCCGCGGCGTTGCACGACCCGGGTGCACAGACTTGCATGCAGGCAGTACATTCACACACATACAGAACTAAATAAAATTAATAAAAAAAAAAAATATAAAAATAAAAAAAAAAAAAACAAAGGGTAACAAGGACAGATTTTTTTTTTTTCTTGTATGTATATGAATGTACTGTCTGCATGCAGTCTTGTGCACCCGTGTCGTGCAACGCCGCGGAGGTCAGAGAGGGTCTTCAGATTCCCCTGGAACTGGAGTTCTCCTGGAATTGGAGCTTCAGGCGATTCTCAGCCGCCATGTGGGTGCTGGGGATCGAACCCGGGTCCTCGTAAGACGGGTCGGCGCTTTAACCGCTAGTCCATCTCTCCAGCTCCACAGGAGGACGATTATTTTATTTTTTATTTTTTGAAGACAAGGGGTCTCACCTGTAGCCGTAGCTGGACCTGGAACATGTCACTCTGTAGACAGGCTGGGCCTTGAAACTCACAAGAGATCTTGCTACGCCTCTGCTTTCCTTGCTAGGGACCAAAGGTGTGCAGTTAGCCGCCATGTGGTCGCTACCGGGAATTCAAACCTGCGGTCCTCCTTCGTTGGACAGTTTACGGATCATCCGGATGCTCTAACTCGCCACTGGAGCCCTGAGCCTTCCCTACTCTCCGCCTAGGAGACAGGTTTTTGACAAGCAGGATCTACAAAACTTAAACCAAATATTACTGCTATTAAATTACGGACATGGAGCTACATTCATAGAATCAATGAATAACGAAAGTCCATTAGCCATTACCCCCCTCTATGCTTTCATGCATGCCGAGGAGACCTTGTGGGACCCACCCGTTTTAACATGGTGGGTGAATTAATAGCAGAACCGTCACATGCGAAAGGTACAGAATTGGCTCTGGAATGCCAGAGAGTGTTCCAAAGGCCACTAAACCAAAAAGCAATTAAGAAGGATCTCCCATGAGTCAAGCATACACTTACTCAAACACCAGCAAACACTTCAAACTATCACTGATCCTGGTAAATTTACTGAGTGACAACAAGAGGGCGCATGTGCCTGTAAATATCCAAATCTAAATTGTGCTTGCTCTCGTTGGCTCTCCTCCCCTCTGGCGGAGGAATACCCACCCCCAAATTGGCTGATTCAACAAGCCTATTAGCATTCGCCTCACAGGTTAGGAGAGATTAAGTCACATAAAGCCAGCATAAAGACCCTGTTAGATAAAATTAGTAGGACATTGCCAGAGGGGTATAAAATTAATGAGTACCATGAATTTTGAACGATATATCCAAACGCGATAGTGTTTTGTATGGCCAAATAAGTAAGACTTTTATGCCATAAACTATTAGTGCCAGCCTGGTTAAATACCTACTACATATCAGAAATGCTATGTTATGCTTCATTAGTAGGTCGAGAGGAAGAATTGACTTCCTGAACTGAATGACCTACGAGTCAGCCCATCGAATAGGAAAACAGCCAGAAATTGAAGCCAAAATCACAGATCAACATTCATTTTGTTACCATAGAGGAGGAGAAGGAACAATTGGGATTTTACTAATCTCGATTCCCACCGTAGTGGCTGACCTATGTCACTATTTGCTAAGAGAAGTAGGGAATCAGGAATACTGCGAATTGAGGGGCGGAGGAGGTTTATAGTGCCATGATTAAGGCCTGCTCTATTTTGGTGTGCAGATACATCCAGTCGTTTATTGCAGGGGACTGACATGGCGATGTAGATGCAAGTGGAACTCATTGCACTCAACTTGTTATGAACAAATCGAACCCCTTTTGTCAACCATCCACTGAATGAGTGGGACTGTAGGGGGTTGGGGCACAACAGTTTATAGATTGGTTTTTTGCGTAACGAGAGAGCTACATTGTACTACATGATTATCACTTAATAAAGAAAACAACAAAAAAAATAAAACCTGAAGATCAGGACAAGTTATGGCAGAATAACATGATCTGGGATGGGGTGGGGGTGGGGGGGAAGGGAAAGGAAATATGCCTGACTGAATTGGAAAAAGATGTATTAAATGCACAACCATCAATAAAAATTAAAAAAAAAAAAAAAAAAAAAAGAAAGAAGAATCAGGGTGTTGGTTCTGCGCGTGACCACCCACAGCCCTGGAGGTGGCGCCCAATTCCCAGATGCCTACAGAAAGGAGCTCTTTGACAAGACCAACAAACACCACTTTTTCAACAGCCTGGCACTATGAGGGGTACCCTACTGCAGAAAGCCCCTCTGGGCGGGGTTGCTGTTAGCCTCTGGAACCACCTTATTTTGCACCAGCTCTTACTACCAGGCTCTGACTGAAGACCCTTGGATCCAGATGGTGGGTCCAGTTGGAGGGAGCCTGCTAATCTTGGGCTGGCTTGCCTTGGCTTTTTGAGGTCTCTTGTTTACTCAACTTCAGGCTTTTTTGGAAGTTGGAACAGAAAGAAAAATAAAAGAAAAAGGAAAAAAAAAAAAGAATCAGAAGGCCAGGAAGAGAAAAATCTGTCCTTATTTGTAGACAACAAGACTTCTACAAATATCTAAAAGAATCTATAAATAATTAGAAAGAACTCAGCAGGAATGCTTGATATAAAATCAATACACAAAAATCTGCCAGTTGCATTCTTCTATGCCAGCAAGAACCAATTTATAAGCAATGGAGATAATATGTCATTCATAACTGGGGAAAAAATATAAAGTGCAAGGAACAAATGAATTAAAAACATTATTATTGAAGAATATATCCAAACTCAGGTGGACATGGTGGTGCATGCCTTTAATGCTAGCACTTAGGAGGCAGAGACAGGCAGACCCGATCAAGTTCAAGGCCAGCCTGGTCTACATAGTGAGTTCCATACAGCCGGGGTAGCCTACAGGGAGACCCTGTCTCAAAAAGACCAAAACAAACAAACAAACAACATGCAGAAGCTCAGTATTGCAAAGGTGACTATTTTCCTTAAATCCATTTATAAGTAAAAAAATAATCTGAACCAAATCTTGATCGTATTTTCAGGAAAAATTGATTCTAAAATTCATATGAAATGGAAAAGTGTCAAAAACAGCGAAAGACCCTAAAAATGAAATTTGTATCTGACAGGTTGATGAACTATTAGACAAACAGCTCAGAAAGCACACTGGCTATTTCTATGGAAAAATAATGTTCCTTATAACACAAGAAAAAAATTCAAGTAATTAGAAATCAGAATTAAAAACAACAAATTGTAAAAAAAAAAATTTTTTTTTTAAACCTGCTAAAGGATAGTTATGGCAGAGTGCATGATCTGGGGTGGGGTGGGGTAGAGGGAAGGGAAAGGGGAATATGTCTAAACTGAACTGAGAAATAATGTCTGAAATACACAAAACATCAATAAAAGCATTAAAAAAAAACCTGCTTAAAAAAAACCCAACATTCATTTTAGAGTTTTTTTTTTTTAAGACCTGTATAGAAGAGGGGCCAGAAAGACTCGATGGCTGCCCTTGCAGAGGACCGGGGTTCAGTTCTCAGCACCACATGGCAGCTAACAAGTTTCCGTTCTAGGAGATCCAACACCTCTGGCTTCCATGGGCACTGCCCTCATGTGGTACACTTACAGACATGCAGGTAAAACTCATACACATAAAATAAAAATAAATATTTTAAAGAAACAAATAAATCATAGAAGACAAAAAAAAAAGAATAAAGTGAAAAGGTGGAGACCAAAAGATGCTTGTGTTGTGAATAACTGGAAAACACAAGAGCAACCCAACAGAGCAAGGACAAAGGAAATGAATAGACAAGTCACAGGAGAGGAACCCCAGTGGCCAACGAGCATATGAATGTATCATCTTCTTACTAATAAGGGAATGTAAATTACTAAAAATCTGGGACAGCATTTAAAGACCTGACGGGGAGAAAAGGGAAGCGCAAATGCTGAGACTATAAATTAAAATGGCCGATAACCGCTTGCATTGAAGACGCTTTTATCCTACAATGCAACAATCCCATATTTCGGCAAACAACCCGTGCAGAATCTCACTCGTGTCCAAAGAAGAGAGGTATTACAAAGGATGATCATCAAGACGTTGCATAAAAGAAGAGAGAGGAATCAGAAACTCTCACATAGCTCTCCACAGAACATTTGCAGCACAGTTACACGTAAACAGCATATCCCTGCAGTTAAAAAAAAAAGATGTACAGATATCAGCAGCATGTGTAGCCTCAAAAACATAAAACTGACTGAGAAAAGCAAGCTACAGAATGATCCCATTCACAAAATGGCAGGTTTGTAGATGCATGAACAGAAACAGCCCAAAAGCATGGGGAGAATGGTTAAATGCCAGATTCATGAGGTACCTTTAGGGAGGCAGATGGAGCAGGACTGGGGTTCTGGAGGAGGAGGAGGAGGCCTGGTCAGCTCTGCCTTTCCTACCAGACAGCTAGAGATACACACGGCTAAACTGAAAGACAGCTGGGCGGCAAGCACGCAGCATTTGTTTTCTGTATTTAATGATTATCTATATTCCCATGTGTTTGAAATATCTGGGGCTGGAGAAATAGCTCAGCGGTTAAGAGCACTGACTGCTCTTGCAGAGGACCTGGGTCCTAGCACCCACATGCAGCTAAGAACCATCTTCAACTCCAGTTCCAGGGGAATCCGACACCCTCTTCTGACCTCTGCAGCATTGCACAACACAGGTGCACCAACCCACATGCAGACAGTACACTCATACACATAAAATAAAATAATAAATAATAAAAATAAAATAAAGGCATGCCCCAAGAAATCTGGGGGAAAAAAATGAAATATCTTATGATATATGCTTCCTTAACATAAAATACATGAACTGGGATTGCAGTAGTAACACCAATACATTTCAAAAACAAGACACTAAGTTACAAAGACAAGTAGGGGGCTGGAGACAGTTAAGAATATTGGTTGCTCTTTCCGAGGACCCAGGTTCAGTTCCAAAGATCTGATACCTTCTTCTGGCCTCTCTGGGCACTGTACATGAGTGCACTTACATACATGCAAGCAAAACACTTCTATACATAAACTAAAAAAAAAAAAAGACAAGTGGGACCAGGTATGGTGTCACACACCTTTAATACTTTTAATTTTATTTATTATTTATTTATTTATTTATTTGTTTATTTATTTTATGTGTATGAATGTACTGTCTGCATGTAGGTTTGTGCACCCGTGTCGTGCAATGCCACGGAGGTCAGGAGAGGGCATCGGATTCCCCTGGAACTGGAGTTCTCCTGGAATTGGAGTTAGAGATGGTTCTTAGCCGCCATGTGGGTGCTGGGGATCAAACCCAGGTCCTCTGCAAGAGCAGTCAGTGCTCTTAACCGCTAGGCCATCTCTCCAGCCCGGCACATGCCTTTAATCCTAGCACTCAGGAGGCAGAGTCAGGTAGATCTCTGTGAGTTCAAGGCCAGCCTGGTCTACATAGGGAGTTTCAGGCCAGCTGGAACTAAAGGGAGACCCTGTCTCAAAAAGACAAAAAAAAAAAAAAAAGACAAGTGGAAAAAATACACGAAGTATGATATTGCTATATATAATATTTATTTAAAACAAGATTCTAAGGCTATTTGTACAGAACTTCACAAGACTGTTACACTCCAGGACGATGGTTCCTTCTGCAACAGGGAAAGAGGAGGATTCAGGAAGGTTAAAGCTAAGTCTATAATATAATCTCTAAAAGCAAATCACCTGAACTTGCTAAAAGGCCTTGGTATATGGGGATCATAATAAAACAAAATAAATCAAATTTACATGTTGTGGTGGTTTAAATGAGAATGTCTCCCACAGGCTCCAAGTGTCGGGACATTTTTGCCCCCTTCTGGAGGAACTGTTTTGGGAGATTTTAGGAGGTGTGGCTTTGCTGGAGGAAGCACATCACTAGGACAGGCTGTGAGAGCTCTTAGCCAGGCCTCCCCTGCCATTATGGATCCTGACCCCTGAAACTCTAAGCTCAAATCAACTCTTCCTTCCATAAGTTCCCCTGATCACTGTGTTTTAACCACAGCAACAGAAAAGTAACTTTAAAAGGGGGGGGGGGGGAAAAAAAATCGGCCAGGTGTGGTGGCACATGCCTGTAATCCCAGCACTCAGGAGGCAGAGGCAGGCAGATCTCTGTGAGTTCAAGGCCAGCCTGGTCTACATAGCAAGTTCCAGGACAGCTGGGGCTACAGGGAGACCCTATCTTAAAAACACACACACACAAAAAAAAAAAACACACACACTTACATGTGTATAGAGTAAATACCAGTAGCAGCAACAATAAAAAAGAATGCAGCTAACAAGTGAGCATAGTATGTTGTGATACTCCTGTTTACAGGTGAAATCCTAAAAATAACCCCAAGATACAGATTCTATTCCTATCCTCTTAGAGGTGAAAATCTGGAGGTAGTGGTGAGATTGGCCCCAAGTTATAAAGACCATAAAGCAGGAAGGGAAGGTGAGAAGATGGATTCTGCTCCAGAGCTGGCAGTTCAAGACCTGTGTTGTAGTGTCATCTTCCATTCTATTACATATGCTGGAAGTGTTTCATAAAAAAGCTTTTAACCTATAACTATAAGCACACAACACACACACGAACGTTCCAATGGTAACAAAAGAATTCTAAGAACATCTTGAAAAGAACAGCATCCTGTCTACTCTAACTTACCAAGTCACATATTTCAGGTACTGTAAAAGACTACTTACGGCCAAACATTACTTCTTCAGTAGCCCTGGAACAACATATACTTTGAATCCTCAATAATTTACATAGGGTGCAAGTCACGTAATTCAACCACCTCACTCATTTATCTTCAGGTCTGAAAACCATAGTAAGCAAGTCTAGCAAGAAATTTAACAGTTCAATTATTCTTTTTTCCTACTCTCTAAATTGTGAGATTTTAGGGGCTGGAGAGATGGCCTAGCAGTTAAGAGCGCTGACTGCTTTTTCAGAGGACCCGGGTTCGATCCCCAGCACCCACATGGCAGCTGAGAACCGTCTTTAACTCTAGTTCCAGGGGAATCCGACGCCCTCTTCTGATCTCCATGGCATTGCACACACAGGTGCACAAACCTACATGCAGACAGTACATTCATACACATAAAAAATAAACCAGGTGTGGTGGTGCATGCCTTTAATCCTAGCACTGGGGAGGCAGAGGCAGGCGGATCTTTGTGAGTTCAAGGCCAGCCTGGTCTACAGAGCGAGTTCCAGGACAGCTGGGGCTACAGGGAAACCCTGTCTCAAAAATACCAAAAAAGAAGAAAATAAATAAATAAAAATTTTAAAAAAACTTTAAATTGTGAGATTTTAAAAATAACAGTAGGGGGGAGGGGCTGGAGAGATGGCCTAGCAGTTAAGAGCACCGACTGCTCTTGCAGAGGACCCAGGTTCGATCCCCAGCACCCGCATAGTGGCTAAGAACCGTCTGTAACTCCAATTCCAAGAGAACTCCAGTTCCAGGGGAATCCGAGACCCTCTTCTGACCTCCACGGCATTGCAAGAGACGGGTGCACAAACCTACATGCAGACAGTACATTCATATACATACAAAAATAAATAAAATTAATAAAAAATAAAAATAAAAACATAAAAACAACAGTAGGTAATGTTTATTATGACGGTGTATTGGCCTTTACACAGGACTTTTTATACCACAGAGCAAACTGGAGATGGTCATCCTCGTCATTGACTGACTAGCGTGTTAACCTCAGCTCTGCTGTTACCATTTCTTTACAATGGCCATTCTTCTCAACCTGCGCCCACATTCTCACTGCTATTATTTACTCATTTATAGCATGCACATTCAATTAAAAAAATTTAAATAAGTTTTTGCTTTCCAAGAGCTTGCTGTCTCATAGGAAGAAAAGAGAAGAGAACCAAAGTACTTTAGGATAAGCGTAAGTGCTTTAATAAGTGTGTAAAAGGTCTCAGAGAGGGGCTGGAGAGATGGCCTAGCGGTTAAGAGTGCTGACTGCTCTTGCAGAGGACCCAGGTTTGATCCCCAGCACCCACATAGTGGCTGAGAACTGTCTTTAACTCCAATTCCAGGGGAATCCGACACCCTCTTCTGACCTCCGCAGCACTGCACGACACGGGTGCACAAACCTACATGCAGACAGTACATTCATACACATAAAAAATAAATAAAATTAAAAAAAAAAAAACAACCTTGTTTTAAAAAGGTCTCGGAGAGCCATGAGAGAGATGGAAAGATTGCTGGTGCACTAGAGAAAAGGAAAGCTGAGGTCCAAAGCTGAGGTGAGGGACAGAGCGGAACACTCCTTCACGAAAACTTCTAAAACCAAGACAGAGAACCAGTGAGGGGACGGGTCCTGCTGGACTGTCTTCCTTGACTCTCCCCTAAGACTAAATCTCAGCTGGGCATTTACCACACGCAGGCAAGTCACTTAATATTTTGAGAATTCAATTGAGACAGACATTTGTGAGTTTTAAATTAGAGAGAATACAAGTAAGTGATCTTGAAAGCTCTTTCTAGATTTAAAATTCTCCAAGTCTATGCCTCTTGAAACTCAAAGGTACATCACAAAATCTTCAGTATGCAAACAAGAAAAAGAAAGACCAGAAGAGTTTATACAACTACATTCTATTATTTTTGCAAAGCCATTCAAATAATTCTTAATCTGAATAGCAGCAAAACGTCCCTTCTGTCAGAGTCGGACGGGGACCGTGCTTCTCCCCCAAACCGTGACTGCCAAAAAATCAATAAATGATTATTCGCTGATAATGGAAATAAGTTGCTTAAAAGCCCATAGTTTGGAAATGCAAATCATCTCTTAAAAGGAAGGCCTATACATGTATTATATACTTATTACAATATATTTATCAATTATCTTCACTTTAAAACTTTAATGTTACAAGCTTGTGAAGACCTAGGATCAGCTCCTGTAATAGTGTGCATTCTTCTCACTAGTGGGCATTCTGAAATTTGTAACAAGGTGTCCCTTACCTGGTATGGACATGGAATGTGATATTCTCGGCAGCGTTCCTGTATCCACGTCGTTTCCCAGATGCCACGGTAAGCTTGCTCATAAAAATAGCATCCGATTACAACCAAGAGCGGGACGAGGTAAAGAATGCTGAAAACACCGATCCGGATCATGAACTTCACTAATTTATCTTGGTTCTCCTTCTCTAACGGAATCTCAATTCGAACTCTGTTTAGAGATATAATGCCAGCTAACAGAAGAGAAACCCCAACTACCACATACAGGCAGAGGGGAGCAAGAACAAAATATCTTAATGCATCAACATCGTAGAGGCCAACAAAACACACGCCACTAATATTGTCACCTTCAATTTTATTCATCGCTAAAAGGATGATAGTTAGAGTTCCAGGAATGCCCCATGCACTGGCATGAAAAAGCAATGCTTTCTTCTCAATAGCTTCACTACCCCACTTTGGCACAGCTGCTAAAAACCATGTGATGGTAAGAATTACCCACCATACACTGCCAGCCATAGTGAAAAAATAGAGTACCATAAAAAGCATGGTACAAGCTTTATTATGAGATCCTTGAGTCACTGTGGAAGCCTTATACTGAGCAGGGCTGGATGCGTTGCAGGCTACACGGTCCTCAAGTAAAAACCCAATGAAGAAGATTAATGACACCATCATGTAGCAGACTGCATAAAATATTATAGGCCTTTCAGGATAACGGAATCTTGTGACGTCAATCAAAAAGGTTAAAAAAGTAAACAGTGTGGCAGAGAGGCAGATGATCGAGATCAGTCCTATGAAATAGCGAGCAAACGATAGTTCTTCCCTCCGAAAGTACATATTCGGACATGGTGGTGAACAATCACGCACGTGCAAAAAAGAATAGCCGAGCTCAGGATCAATTTTCAGCTCTCGGGGACACCAAAACCCATAGTCCCTCTGCACCGCCACTGCGGCTCCTTCAGTGGGATCTCCAACTAAATTCAAATCCACAAGTCGAGGATATGGCTCATCGCAATCTGGAAACCTGAAAAAGAAAAGATAAAGACCATTTTTACTTCCAGGGACATCTGATGTCACTTAGCAATTTTAATTTCTAAATTTAGCACCCATGACCTCAATTCTTCCTGTCTCTTTGAAATAAATAGGAATAAATTAAATGCAGTATCCTGGGGGCAGGGAGCAGAAATTTTAAATGGCATGTTCTTAAACTTGATTTGTTTTACCTTCAAAATCAGCATTCTATTACAATAATCAAACATAGCCATCAATTATAAAATATATATTGTATAGAGAGAATATTTAGGACAGTTTTTAGAACATGGTCCAAATATGGAAATAAACATAGGTGCAATCATACAGTGCCAACAGAACAGTAGCTGAAAGCTTAATTAAGCCAGTAAGCTGGGTGTGGTGGTGCACGCCTTTAATTCCAACACTGCGGAGGCAAAGGCAGGCGGATCTCTGTGAGTTCAAGGCCAGCCTGGTCTACAGAGAGCTACAGCTGTCTCAAAAAGACCCCCCCCTAAAAAAAATCTTCAGTAAGGGCTAGAGAGATGGCTCAGCGGTTAAGGGTACTGGCTGCTCTTGCATAGGACCAGGGTTCAGTTTCCAGCCCCCACATGGTGGCTAACTATCTGTAACTTGAGTTTCAGGGGATCCAATGCCCTCTTCTGACCTCTGTGACCACTGCACAACACGGGTGCAATTACACACATGGAGGCAATACACTCATACACAGAAAATAAAATTAATAAATAAAATCATTAAATGCATGGCCCAAGGTGCTATAAGATTAGCATTAGATAGCCTTACAAATGACAAAGTTTTGAAATTTCATGTGTACTCTCTAGTGTGTGTGTGTGTGTGCGCGCGCACGCATGCCCACGTAATTGCTGGATATAGAATCAAGGGCTTTTAGTACACGTTGTGCAAGAACTCTTACCACTAAGCTACACACCTAGCCCAGACTCTGCTTATTTAACTGGCTAACTAACTGAAGGGCTTCTAGGGTCTTTAATGTCACCTAGCTCTTTCCTTTCCAAGCCATTGTGTTTTCTTTCTAGTTCAAATCAATTATTTTCAAACTCTGATGAACAGAAAGCTGAGGATACTTTCAAGTGAAAATTCTATCTACCTATCCCCACAAATCGCATTTCAGAATGATCAAACTTCCTCTTAGGACTGCTTTCCTTCTATCCCACAGATTTGGGTGCACTGCTTTCATTTTCTTTTGATTCTAGGAATGTTTAAAACTCTCATTATTGCCGGGCGTGGTGGCGCACGCCTTTAATCCTAGCACTTGGGAGGCGGAGGCAGGTGGATCTTCAAGGCCAGCCTGGTCTACAGAGTGAGTTCCAGGACAGCTGGGGCTACAGGGAGACCCTGTCTCAAAAAAGACAAAAAAAAAAAAAAACTCTCATTATTGATTTCATCAATGATCTAGTCATCATTTTATAGTGTGTTGCATAATGTACAAGAGTTCGTGTATTTTCTATAGTTTCTCTTGCCATTGATTTCTAGCTTTATTTCTCGATGGTCAGATAGAATACAAGTCATTTCAATTGTCCTACATTCGTTGAGACTTGCTTTGTGAGACTCTACAGGATCAAAGACCTCAGAAACTCAACTCTGAGGAGCAGAGTAACAGAAGGGACAGACGGGAAGAGGACCAAGGAAGGAAGCTGAAATGGATGGGTCTGATGCAGTAGACCACAATAGCTCAGATCCGATGGGGGCAGGTTGGGGGTAAGTGCTCAAAGATGAGATATGGGTTCAGTGCACGCTAGAATCTTAGCCCTTAATTCGTCTCAAAAGCCTCAATTTCAACATGGCTAAAATTGGTTTTACTCCTTTGTTTTTTAGTTCTCTGGATGTCCTCCTTTGTCTATACTTCATTAACTCAATCCCTACACCTAATCAGTCATGAATTCTGCTGCTTTCATCTAATGATTTTTCACATCCATATCAATTCTCATTAGTTCATCTGCTCTTTTTTTCTATTTAAAATCTTATTTACTATGCTCCAACTGTCCTCTCTCTCCACATTTCTGCCCAGCTTAAACCTGTCTTCCACTCTGCTCTTTGTTGCCTTTTAAATGACTTGGATTGGGGTTATATGAATATATTTAACAGTTATAAAGTCAACAAATGTTGAGTATCTGGTACAGCAGCCTCTATTCTAGAACAAAATCCCTGTTCTTACGAAACTATAGCTCTATCAGCAAAGGTGCTGAGGGGAACAAACAGGAAATGTCCTTACCAAGACAAGTGGTTACAAACAACAAACAGAATGGCTATGGTTTAGGAATCAGTAAATAGAAAGCATAAGTAATTTGTAAAAAAAAAAAAAATTGGTCAGATCAGTCCATTTGGAGATCTAAATAAATACATAAGAATGTGTTCAGGGCTGGAGAGATGGCCTAGTGGTTAAGAGCGCCGACCGCTCTTGCAGAGGACCCGGGTTCGATCCCCAGCACCCACATGGCGGCCGAGAGCCATCTGAAACTCCAATTCCAGGAGAACTCCAGTTCCAGGGGAGTCCGACACCCTCTTCTGACCTCCACAGCGTTGCACATCACGGGTGCACAGACTTGCATGCAGACAATACATTCATACACATATGGAAATAAAAAAAAATTAAAAAAAAAAAAAGAATGTGTTCAAATTATCAACAAAAGTATTAGTTCAAGTGATAAGCCACCAAGTTTACACTAAATCAAGAAAAAGTGAGGTTAGGAAGGAATTTAATCAAAGTCGTCTGAGGATGTCTATACAGTTGAAGAGTGAGTGCTGTGGTCTGTATGTCCCCCAAATCTCCTGAGACTTAATCCTCACTGTGGTAGTATTAAGAAAACAGGGCCTCGCCGGGCATGGTGGCGCGCGCCTTTAATCCTAGCACTCGGGAGGCAGAGGCAGGAGGATCTTTGTGAGTTCAAGGCCAGCCCTGTGGGGCCTCTGGGAAAGTGATTAAGTTATGAAGCCAAAGCCCTCATGGATTACTGATAACAGAGGCCTCAGGGATTTTGTTCTCCTGCCCTCCTGGGATGTGAAGGTGCAGTATTCCTCCACTACCTACTGACAGATCACAAAATTAAGGAAGGAGAAAGGAATATTCTTCTTTTTTTTGAGACAGGGTCTCCCTGTAGCTCCAGCTGTCCTAGATACTCACTATGTAGACCAGGCTGGCCTTGAACCACAGATATCTGCCTGCCTCTACCTCCCAAGTGCTGGGATTAAAGGCACGTGCCACCATGCCCAGCATGAATACTACTTCTAATAAGCTACATGACCACCAATAGGAAATGGAAATGGCTAAATAATTATAGGATAATATAATTAGCTATCAGATATTAACTTGTAATTACTAATCACAAGAAACGAATTAGACCTATAGATATAAAAACAAAAATACATGAGGAAAAACATTTTGTTTATAGATAGCATATATATGACTATCATATATCATAACATGAGATGGCAAATAATAAAAAACTAAATGGCTAATTACTTTACCATAACGTTTACCTCACTCTGGGGGGTGGTGGGAGAGAACAAAATGAGATCAAGACAAACACCAACCAAAAACACAACTTTACTGGAGAGTTGTTTTTTTCTTCTGAGGCAAGATCTCACTATGTTGCTCAGGCTGACCTTGAACTTGCAGTCCTCAGCCTCGGCCTCCCAAATGCTGGGATTACAGGCATGTGCCACCAAGCCCAGCTTGTACTACAGTGTTTTATTTCCCATCTGAAAGCAAGCACTACAGAATGCTGGGACGAGATCATTATGGGTACACAGGTATTCATTCACCTCATTACCTCTGAAAGGTTTCAGAATACTAAAATGTACATTGTTGTATAATATAGTATACTCTTACCACTTAATAAAGCTCCTTTTTACAAAACTGTAAGAATATCTAATCAACAGATCCTCAAGACTCTAGCAACAGCTTACAGTCTATCTGAAAAGTAGCTGACATTTTTCTGGACTAGGTATTAGCACATGACATGAAAACCCCCCCAAAACCTCAGTTACTACCATATTAAATCAAAGGACTAAAGGCTGCTGCATAATAAACTCATGAGTGGTTACTTTCTTCTCTGTATTTTCTAATTTTTTGTGAATGCCATTAACTCTACAAATAGGAAAAAAAATGTTTTTAAAGGAGACAAGTTAACTAAATGTCCTGTTTACTTAATTTTATTAGTTGTTTTTTTTTTTTTTTGTATTTTTGAGATAGGGTCTTCCTGTAGCCCCAGCTGGCCTGGAACTCACTATGTAGACCAGGCTGGCCTTGAACTCACAGAGATCTGCCTCCCTCTGCCTCCCAAGTGCTGGGATTAAAGGTGTGCATCACCATGCTCAGCTTTTTAAAAAATATTTTATTTTATGTGCGTGTGTATGGCCTGCATGTAGTTAAGTGCATCCATATTGTGTAATGCCCAAGGAGGCCAGAAGAGGGTGTTGAAATCCCCTAGAAGCAGAGTTCCAAATAGTTGTTAGCTACCATGTGGGTGCTGGGAATAGAACCCGGGACCTCTGCAAGAGCAGCCAGTTCTCTTAACTGCTGAGCCATCTCTCCAGCCCCTTACTTAATTCTTTTTAAGTTTCTTTTTATAAATGTTTTCCTGCCTTTTTCATTTAATTCTTCCAAATTCTTACTAAAATATGAGACTATGAAACTGTTCCTCAAAGTTTATATACACCTACATATATATATATATATTTAAAATGCTATTCAAGATTTATTTTTAAGGCATATATGTGTGTGTGCATTAGTTTTATGTGTACCATGTATGTGAAGGTACCTTTGGAGGCTAGGGGGCATTCAGATCACCTACACTGGAGTTTCAGGTGGTTGTAAGCTGCCTGATATGGATGCTAGGAACTGAACCTGAGTCCTCTGCAAGACTGAAATGCAAAACTGCAGAGCTGATTTTCCAGCCCCCCAAATCTGCTTTTTAAAATAGATAAAAGACAAGTACTTTCCAGCACACTTTGCATACAAAAATGTCTCATACCTACTGCATTCCATATCTTCAGGCCAGGGAACACCAAACATCTCCATGAGCTTTGAGCACTCGCTATAGGCCCGCTGACACAGCCTGCGACAGGGAAGTGTGACACGTCCATATTCCATACAAATAGGAGCATAGAGTGCACAAAGAAACGGCCGAAAATCCCGAGAGCAATCCAGATTCACCATAGGGTGGAATGGCTGGAAAAAGTTAAAAGTTGAACAATTAGATAAGGAGCTTTCTGCAAGGCAACACCTTTGTAACTCTCCAGCTTCATTATTCATCTTTAAAAAATCTTTGAAGATTATTAATATTTCTAAGGAGACTTTTAAATTAGAACACTCTCAACTCTGCCTACCCCTGAGGAGTTGGACTTGGCTAAGTCCAAGAAATATGGCAGAATGGATAAGTCCATATGCACATTTAAGCATTAGAGATGATACTAATGAAGAAGTGGGCTGAGCCTCACCAACAGCGTGATCCATTTTACATAGGAAATCCCACACAAGACACATGAGATAAAGTCAACCTCCAGAGCAATCAACTACTGTCTGGCAGTGAGATTAGGAATTAATTACCTCTTATGTATTTCAATTTCAACATTTTCTTCAATTAACATGTATGAAAAGAGAGAATTAGTAGTTAAAAGACTTTGGAAAGGAGAGAATGGGAGAAGACAAGTACTTCCACACAGTGGCAGCACGTCAGGTGGGGAAAAGGTCTCTCACCTTTGGATGAATGTTTCTTATTCTTTCTACATTAAAAAAAAAAAAACGCTTTAAACAGTTCTTTAAAGTGAAATAAAATATTGTTACTACAACCAACGCTCTAAACTCAGACTAAGGAAACAGCCTGGGTTCCTCAACAAAACTGGGCTGAAGTAGCCACTGTCACCACAGGCGCAGATTACTCTATTTAAGTGCTCCTGGATTTCTGACTATTCGCTATTTTTCCAGTTGATGGTAAAATAATTTGAGTCACTGCTGATTCTGAATTGGACATAGATACTCTTACCACTTAGTTTACTTACTAAGAATTGGTTAATTTATTTCTATTCATAGTACAATCAGAAGACCAAAAGTCAGGTAATAGACACCAAAGAAACTAACTGTAACCTCATCCTAACTAACTACATGTGGAATGATCCTTCAAGTCAAGTCATGTTCTGATGCACTAAGGTTAGGACTTCATTACAGCACATTTCAGGGAGACAAAAACCCATAATGTGATGTTCATGGACTAGAAAACTCCATGTAAAGACGTCAATTTGTCCCCTGAATGACCTCTAAATTTTTTTTTAATATTCTAGACGGACTACTCTCTTCTAATCATGGTTCCAAAGGAAAGGCAGTGAGAAAGACCCAGAACTGTAGTATTTACTACCAGAATAGGGGAAAGGAAAACCTTTTGATTTTATTCTTTCAAAAACTTCTGTGTAGGCAGCGGATCTGAAGCTGTACAGAGCCAGCGGTGCAGCTCAGCCACCCTCCGCCCCAGGCCTAGAGGCACAAGATCATGTGGAAGGCCCCGGCCCTCAGGTGCTCTGGCTGCCAGACTTGCAGACTGGCAAGTCCCTTAACCATTAAATACATTTGGTCCCCAAGAGTGTTGGGAGAAGCCCCTGAAGTGTGCTGGCCTTTCCAGCGCGACCCCCGCTGCCCTGTCTGCTTTCACGGTGGCAGGACAGGCTGCCCTCAGCCTCTAAAATTTCATAATTTTTTTTTTTATGTATAAGGCTCTGGGTTTGATTCCCAGCCCCACATACTCACAGACCTTAGCGTGATTTTCAGTAGACAAAAGCAAATTTCATTATAAAATTTATGACAAGGGGCTGGAGAGATGGCTCAGAGGTTAAGAACACTGGCTGTACTTGCAGAGGACCCAGGTTCAACTCCCAGCACCAACACGGCAGCTAACAACTGTCCATAACTCCAGTTCCAGGGGATCCAATGCCCTCTTCTGATCTCCAACAGTACTGCATGAAATGGGGGCATGCAGGCAATACACTCATTAAAGTGTAAACTTCCTTTAAAAAATTTATGACAAAGCAAAAGTGCAGTGTTTCCAACAAATGTTGCTGCAGATAATGAACATTAATAAGCCAAAAAATGAACCATGCCTTATACGGTTATTGACTTGAGTTCAATACCTAGAACCCAGGTAAAAAGCTGGATGCTGGGGCACACAACTGAAATCCCAACACTCCTACAGTGAGTTGGGAGGCAGAGACAGGAGAGTTGCCTGGGGGGCCAAGGGCCTGCTAGCCTGGGGTAGCCAGCTGCTAGCCTGGGGTAGTACCCAGCAGCAGCAAGAGAGGGACTGCCTCAACAAGGAGGATGGTAATAACTCAAAAGTTGCTATCTGACCTCCACGTGCACTGTGACATACATGTTCATGTGCCGTCTGACCTCCATGTGATATACATGTTCATGTGAATGCTCACTCACACACGTTTTTAATTGACATATGATTAACTGATGAAATATGATAAGGTCTACAGACTGAACCAATATTAGCCAGATGGCCTGCTACACAGCCATAAGATCTGCAACAGGGAAAGGGAAAGTCAGAGTACACCTGTCAGACCTAGGGCCAGATGAGTTCCTCTCAGACCTAGGGCCAGATGAGTTCTTTAGAAATGAGACCAAAAACATTCCTAATACAAGGGAAAAAAGCAAATTGGACCTCATTAAAATGAGGTCCTGCTGAAAGATGAAAAGAGCAGCTGCACATGGGCTGCACGGTTACATATCTCATACCCTACAAAAGCCTGTGCTTTAGCCAGGTTTAGTCTTTTGAGACAGAGTCTTGCCATGTGTAGAGGCTGCACTAGCCTGACAACAATCCTGCCTCCCAGGTGCCAGGATTACAGCTAGAAAGGATTTGTATCTGGAATCCATAAATAACTCAAGAGTTCGGGACAGCTGAGCAGGTAAAGGCACTTGCCGAAAGCCTGGTGACCTGAGTTTGAGTCCCCCAAATCCTCCCATGTAACGGTGGAAGGAGAGAACCAATCCCACATGCTGAGGGGGCTCTACCTCCCCCACAATGCAGTAAAAACAATAATAAAAATATTTTTTACTTTTATGTGATTAATTTTATGCTCCATTCAATGCCATAAGCTTTTGTTCCTTCAGTTTCTTCTGGGATATTGTGGTGGTTAGAATGAGTGTGTCCCCCACAAGCTTCAAGTATTCAGACATTTTTGGCAGCACTGTTTTGGGAGGTCTTAGAAGATATGGCCATGCTGGAGGAAGTACATCACTGGGGGTGCGGTTAGTGAGTTTAACAAGCCTTGCAGTCTCCAGCTACTCTCTCTTGGCTTCCTGTGTTCATTGGAAGATGTGAACCTTGGCTTTCTGCTCCAGCCCCGGCCACCATGCCTCCCGCTACAATGGACTCTAATTCACTGGAACCGCCGATCATAAGCTCAAATAAACTCTTCCTTTTATAAGTTCCCTTGGTCATGGTGGTTTTATCACAGCAACAGAAAAGTGACTAATACAGATATCTTTTGCTCTTGCAACCTCTTCTTCAGGCTTAGGAACAAGTTGTTCCTTTTCAGTGAGAACCATTTCGATGAGGCATGGGGAGCTCATGTATGGGTTAATTTGACCATGAGCTTTGTAAGTTCTGTGGCCCATCATGGGTGATTTGTTTACGTGGATGTGCTCAATGACTAGGGACTCTACATCTAAACCCTCAAATTCAGCATTACTCTCTGCAAAAAATAAAATTTAAAATAACTTAAGACTAAAAAGTGAAATATAAGCAGCCTGGGGGGGGGGGTTAAGGAGGACTGGCAGAGAAGGGAACAGAATACAGTAGTCATGAGGTGGAAATGGGAATACTGAGGGCAGAGGGACAGGGAAAGGGATCAGGAGAGGAAGACTGACCAGAACAAAGCAAGCCCGCGAGGAATCTGCTACTTCACAGGCTAATTTAAAACTTTTTTAACAAAGGAAAAAAATACAATTGGAAACTGAGCATAAAGTATGAACAGCTATTTCAACATGGGAACAGCACGTGAAAAGATGGCCAACAACACTGCCATTTGATATTGGCACATGAGCTACCACTACATGTATATCTGAACTGCTTAAGTAAAACAAAAGACTCCTGCTCATATGAAATGGTGTTAAGAATGTAGACAAAACAGACTGCCCACACCTTACTGCTAGGAATTCCAAAACAATGCTGACATCAGCTTTATTATTATTACTATTATTATTTGGTCTTTTTAAATTTATTTTGGTCTTTGTGAGAGAGGGTCTCCCCATAGCCTCTGCTGGCCTAGAGCCTACTATGTAGAGAAGGCTGGCCTTGAACTCACAGAGATCCGCCAGCCTCTGCCTCCTGAGTGCTGGGATCAAACACACCCAGCTCCAGCCACTGGCTTTACTTGTAATAGTAGAGACCTAAAAAACAATTTGTGGGGGGGGGGCTTTTTGAGATAGGGTCTCCTTGTCACAGCTCCAGCTGGCCTGGAACTCACTGTGTAGACCAGGCTGGCCTTGAACTCACAGAGATCCACCTACCTCTGCCTCCTGAGTTCTGGGCTTAAAGCCAAGCACCATCACTCCCGGCTTTAATTTTTATTTCTTTATTTTGTGTATTAGTGTTCTGTCTATGTGTATTTAATGCACATGCCATGGAGGCCAGAAGAGAATGTTGGATCCCCTGGAACTAGAATTACAAATGGTTGTTAGCTACCATGTGGGTGCTGGGAATTAAACCTGATTTCTCTGCAGGAGCAGCTAGGGCGCTTAACCATTGAGGCACCTCTAAGCTCCACCAAATGTCTTTCAATGTTAACCATAGTTATACAAAATATTAAGACTGGGGCAGGAAATAGAAAAAATATATATAAGGGCTATATAAACTATGCATTGTTTTTCCAACTTTATATCAGCCTATAATTATTTAAAAATTAAAGATCAAAGGTATTATATACTAACATGTACATATGTGGAAACACACATATGTGTGGTACTAACCAATGTGTAAAATACCAACCAGGTATCTTTGTTAATACATTAATAAAACTTCCACCTGTGAATTAGAAAATGTATTTGAGAGGGGCTGGAGAGATGGCTTAGCGGTTAAGAGCACCGACTGCTCTTGTAGAGGACCCGGGTTTGATTCCCAGCACCCACATGGCAGCTAAGAACCGCCTTTAACTCCAGTTCCAGGGGAATCGGCGCTTTCTTCTGACCTCCACAGCACTACACGACACAGGTGCACCAACCTACATGCAGAAAATACACTTATACACATAAAAATTTTTAAAAGAAAATTTGAGAGCTGGAGAGATAGCCTAGTGGTTAAGAGCACCAATTGCTCTTGCAGAGAACCCGGGTTCAATCCCCAGCACCCACATGGCGGCTAAGAACCGTCTGTAACTCCAATTCCAGGAGAACTCCAGTTCCAGAGGAATCCGAGACCCTCTTCTGACCTCTGTGGCATTGCACGACATGGGTACACAAACCTGCATGCAGACAGTACATTCATACACATAAAAAATAAAAAAAATAAAATTTGAGAATATTTTGTGTTGGTTATGCTGAACTGTAAGTAAAGTCATGAAAGCTAGGTCTTAGTTGACGTCTATTAACACTGTAGGATAGGTACTGTACAAATCACATTGACTATTTCATTTCAACCTCACAATAATTTCAAAAGGCAAGTACTATTATTTTTTTTAATTTTATTTATTTCTGTTTGTGTATGAATGTACTGTCTGCATGTAGGTTTGTGCACCCATGTCGTGCAATGCCGCGGAGGTCAGAAGAGGGTTTTGGATTCCCCTGGAACTGGAGTTCTCCTGGAATTGGAGTTTCAGACGGTTCTCGGCCACCATGTGGGTGTTGGGGACCGAACCCGGGTCCTCTGTAAGAGCGGTCGGCACTCTTAACCGCTAGGCCATCTCTCCAGCCCCCCGCAAGTACTATTATTATAAATCCCATTATATAATACATGTGAAGAAATGAGACATAGAAAACTAATGTGCCTAAGTCATAGATAGAAGCCTGGATCCAAAGGTCAAGCCTGGTCACATTTACCCAGGTCCCTGTACTTCACCTCTATACTTTAGTTTCCGTTTTGTAAAATGGTCTTAATACACATACAGAACATGATTAGTAAATAACAGATAGAAATTAGGGAACAGTTACAAGCTAGCAGAGTTTTAGCAACCCTGTCTGATTCCCTGTTCTCAACTGTCTAGTGGGAAATGCAACTAGAACAAGATTTTTTTTTTTTAAAGATTTTCAAAAAGCCAAACAATGCAGACAAATCTCAACATTGTGATGCTAGGCCAAAGAAACAAGACCTAAAAGGTAGATACTATGGGGGCTGGAGAGATGGCTCGTGTGTGCATTCCTCTTACAGAGAACCCACATCTGGCAGCTCACAACAGCCTGTATTTCCAGCTCCAGGGACCTGATGCCCTCTTCTGGCCTTCACAGACACCACACTCCCTCCCCTCATCTCTCTCTCTCTTTCTCTCTCTATCTTTCTCTCTCCTCTCTCTCTCTCTCTCTCTCTCTCTCTCTCTCTCTCTCTCACACACACACACACACACACACACACACATAATTAAAAGAAAACCTAAAAGAAAGATGCTGTATCACTATGTCTACAAAACTCTAGAATGAAAACTAACCCATAGGGACGAAAGCGTGTCAGTGGTTGGTTGAAGCTGGAGCAGAGAAGAGGATGGACGGTGAGGAAACACAGAAGCTGGAGCAGAGAAGAGGATGGACCACAAAGAGACACAGAAGGCTTTGGAAGCAATGGAAATGATAGTGCCAGAGCAATGATCTGTCACAACCCATAAAAATAAACACTTCAAATGAGTAGTTATACAAGTCAAAACTCAATAAAGCTGTTATAAAAACCAAAGTATTGGCTGGGCGTGGTGGCACACGCCTGTAATTCCAACACTTGGGAGGCAGAGGTAGGTGGATCTTTGTGAGTTCAAGGCCAGCCTGGTTTACAGAGTGAGTTCCAGGCCAGCTGGGGCTAAAAAAAAAAAAAAAAAGTATTAATACCTTAATATTCAAATTGCCTTGATCTTAACCGTAACAATGTTTTTTTTTTATTTTATTTATTTCTGTATGTGTATCAATGTACTGTCTGCATGCAAGTTTGTGCACCCGTGTCGTGCAATGCCGCGGAGGTCAGAAGAGGGTGTCGGATTCCCCTGGAACTGGAGTTCTCCTGGAATTGGAGTTTCAGACGGTTCTCAGCTGCCATGTGGGTGCTGGGGATCGAACCCGGGTCCTCTGTAAGAGCAGTCGGTGCTCTTAACTGCTAGGCCATCTCTCCAGCCCAACCGTAACAACGTTTAACCTCACCAGAATCCAAACTGAAGGAGGCAGCCTGGATAGGCAAGTAGAGGACAAGCTCTAGGAAATGAAACAATTCAGCTGACTGAATTGGAAAGGATTCTCACTGAACACATCCCTAAACAGCAATAGTTCTGTTCATTCAATCAGGACTAGAGTGTAGGAAGTTTACAAACTGGAAAGTGCCTTTCTAAAACTAAATTTCTGGTTTCTACCACAAAGGTGCTCTACATGGAACCTTACACTCTTTGTTTAAATTCAAATCAGCCAAGCTTCCTGCTGCTCTCATTCTTTTTCTTTCTAATTTCCCTTGGTTACCATAGGAACTCCTTAGCTGACAAGCCTTCAAGCATAGCAAGAGCCCAGACTTAGCAAGAGTGTGAAAAGGGTACAGAGTCAAAGGCCAAAATTTGACTCAGGAGAATCAGAATTCCAACCTTTGTCACTCTACAAAGGGCCTGGTAACCATAGAAACTGTGCAGTACTGGATTTCGGAAGTGTGACTACGACCACATCCACTAAATGTGAATCAATGTGAAAAGACCTTGAAAATTAAAAAATGTTGATAGCTATTTTAGACCCAACAGGAGTAAGAAATTATTTCAAAACAACTTTTTAAAATAATTTTGCATGAGTAAAAATAAGACAAAAAAATCCCTCCCTTTGTGTAACAATAAAGTTTCTGATAATAAAAGGTCCAATGTTTAAGAATTACTTTGTTCCTAAAATACAAAAACAAAAATCCTAGGTTTGTAAAAATGTCTTTAATTTCATAGAGTTCTTTTCCTTCTCAAGCCTTAATTTTCAAAAATTACTATGGTGATCTACTAAATTCTAACAGTTTGGAAAATGGAATAGTTTGTTTTTTTTTCTTAGATTCACCATTATCACAGGAATCTATTAACCTTAGTAAGTCAAGAGGAGTTCCTACAACGACCCATAAATTTGTCTCTTCTTTAGGAAGCCAACTTGATATTTTCATTATCATGGAGAGTTTTAGATTGTGGCCAGTGTCAAGAAAAGTCACAAGTCAACTTCTACTGTATTTGTTAATCTAATTTAAAGTAAGAATTTTTTTTAAGTTTTTTTTAATTAATTTTATTTCTGTATGTGTATGAATGTACTGTCTGCATGCAAGTCTGTGCACCCGTGTCGTGCAACGCCACGGAGGTCAGAAGAGGGTGTCGGATTCCCCTGGAACTGGAGTTCTCCTGGAATTGGAGTTACAGACGGTTCTTAGATGCCATGTGGGTGCTGGGGATCGAACCCGGGTCCTCTGCAAGAGCGGTCGGCGTTCTTAACCGCTAGGCCATCTCTCCAGCCCCTAAAGTAAGAATTTTAAGGTATTCCTTTAAACTGATTTATCACATCATAAGAAAACCAATCCAAAATTGCAAAAATAAAAAATAACTACAAATAATTCTCCACTACCTTACATACATTTCCAAATTTAGAAGCTTCTTGATCTGGCTGGGTTACCCTAGTCACAGAACAGGCATCTAACACCACACCAGGGTGATAGGCAGGAGGAGAGGATGGCCAGTGGTAGATGGCCTGCCGATGCACAAGCTAGCACCGTGAAAATGCATAAATACAGATGATAAAATAAAGTAAAGCCATTTCACTACATTGTTGTTTAGAGAAAATTTTCCTTATGAACGTTAACCTAAACAAGGATAATGAGAAAAGTTAATCTGCTGAGCAATAAATTCTAAAGGTTAAAAACATGAATTTGAAGAAAAAATATTTTATTTTCTAAAAAGCCCATCTGTAAATTTAGATAATTAGCTACGTGGGGTACACTATACTAGTCTCTTAAAACACAAAGTATGCTAGGCCCACGTGGTGGCACAAGCCTGTAGTCCCAGCACTCAGGAGGCAGAGGCAGGCAGATCTCTGTGAGTTCAAGGCCAGCCTGGTCTACATAGTGAGTCTCAGGCTAGCTCGGGCCACAGGGAGACCCTGTCTCAAAAACACCAAAAAAACCCAAAAAAAACAAAAAAACAAAAAAACAAGCAAAGCTCACCTTCCTGTAAGAACTCTGCACTTGAAGCCTTCTTGACCACTCCCCATGTGCTCCTCCGCTCTGAAAGCACCTTCTGCCTTTTTCTGTGACACTTACCATGTTCCTTTTTTTTTTTAAATAATTTATTTACTTATTTATTTTTAAATACTTTATTTATTTTTTTGTATGTGTATGAATGTACTGTCTGCATTCATGTAGGTCTGTGCACCCGTGTCGTGCAATGCTGCAGAGGTCAGAAGAGGGTGTCGGATTCCCCTGGAACTGGAATCAAAGACGGTTTTCAGCTGCCATGTGGGTGCTGGGGATTGAACCCGGGTCCTCTGCAAGAGCAGCCGGCGCTCTTAACCGCTAGGCCATCTCTCCAGTCCACCATGTTCTTTATATTGTAATAATTCAAACAAAATATAGTTAACAAACACTAAACCTTGGGCTTTACAGTAGGAGAGGACCAAAAAAGAAAGTTTTTTTTTTTTTAAGGGATTTACAATATAAGAGCACAGTTGTTTTCAGATCACATTAATGTTGCTCAGTTTGCCATACAATTAGGTAATTGGTGCTAGCATCCAGAGATAAGGGATACCATTCATCATTTGTTTTTCTGGGACTGTGTTACTTCACTTGGTATTTTTAAAATAAAGTTTCTTTCCTAACTTGTGTTTTTAAAAATGTATTTTTGGCTGGGCATGGTGGCACACGCCTTTAATCCTAGCACTTAGGAGGCAGAGGCAGGCAGATCTTTGTGAGTTCAAGGCCAACCTGGTCTACAGAGTGAGTTCCAGGACAGCTGGGGCTACAGGGAGACCCTGTCTCGAAAAGACAAAAAATATATATATTTTTGTATGTATGACTGTTTTGCCTACATGTATGTATGTACACCATGTGTATACAGTGCCCACAGAGGCCAGAAAAGGGCGTCAGATCCCCTGGAGCTGGAGCTACAGATGGTTGTCAGCTGCCATGTGGGTGCTGGGAACCAAACCTGAGTCTTCTGGAAGAGCAGCCAGTGCTCTTAGCTGCTGACTCATCTCTCCAGCCCCTAATTTTAGTATTTTTAAAGAGCAGTGTGTGGACTGGTAGTGTGGCTCAGCAGCCAAGTGTGCTTACCATGTGCACAGATTCAATCTCCTGCACCCCAAAAAAAGATATGTTTCTTTATAGAAAATTCAGGAAATACACTAAGCATTAGAGACTAGCAATATGGCTCAGTGGTAAAGATCTTACCAGATTATTTTCTCTGTATGAATATGCATATGTTTTGGTTGGCTCCTCCCCCTTTTTCCCCTCCCAGCCCTTTTTTTTTGTCTTTTTGAGACAAGGTCTCCCTGTAGCCCCAGCTGTCCTAGAACTCTCTCTGTAGACCAGGCTGGCCTGAACTCACAAAGATCCGCCTGCCTGTGCCTCCCAAGTGCTAGGATTAAAGGCTGTGTGCCATCACGCCCAGCCCTTTTTATTTTTTTAACTTAACAATTAATAGATCAAGAACAGAAGAAGGGAGGGAGGTGCTAGTGAGCAGGCAGAGAAATAAAGCATCCTTGTTTTACTGGGAGGAATCTCAAACAGTACAGCCAGTACGAAAGAGTACAGCTGCTCCTTAAAAAATTACAAACTTTGGGGCTGGAGAGATAGCCTAGCGGTTAAGAGCGCCGACTGCTCTTACAGAGGACCCGGGTTCAATCCCCAGCACCCACATGGCGGCAGAGAACCGTCTGAAACTCCAATTCCAGGAGAACTCCAGTTCCAGGGGAATCCGATACCCACTTCTGACCTCCGCGGCATTGCACGACACGGGTGCACAGACCTGCATGCAGACAGTACATTCATACACATACAGAAATAAATAAAAATTGAAAAAAAAATTTTTTTTTAAATTACAAACTTTGTAGAACATTTCTCTAGCATGTTTATGACCCTGGATTTGATCCCCAGCACTAGAAAAAAAATATTCAAACACACAATTAGTGTGTGACCCAAAAAGACCAAAAAAAAAAANAAAAAAAAAAAAAAAAAGAGCCAGGTGTGCTGGCACCCACCTGTAGTCACAGCTCTTGGGAGGCAGAGGGAGACAATCTCTGTGAGATCACGGCCAGCTGAGTCTACATAGTGAGTTCCAGGCTAGCTGGGGCTACAGGGACACACACACACCCAAAAGAAAAAGAAACAGACTAATACTGTAAGATTCCAGCCACTCCAACTATTATCCATGCTGGGCGCAGCATTAGTCTGAGCAATCAAAAAGTAGAAGCGGCAGCTGGGGATACAGCTGAGTGGTAACAGTGCTGGAAACAACCAGCGTCCCCTGAAGGATGAACGGAAAAATGAAATGTGATCTACACCCTCAGCCTTAAAAAGGAGAGAAGCTGGGTAGGTGACCGAGAGGGCAGAGTGCTTACTGTAGGCATGAAGACCTGAGTTCAGATCCTGAGCACCCACAGAAAAGCTGGGTGAGCAGAACCCAAGCTCTGGGCAGGGCCAACGACAGCACATTGCTAGGGCTCTAGGCAGCCAGTCTAGCCTTGGAGAGCAACGGAAGAACGCACCCAATGTGAACCTCTGGATTCCACACACACCTGCACACATGTGAATATACCACAAACACATGGAAAAAGGAAAAACAAGGAACGAGAACCCGGGCATGGAGGTACATTTGAGACTAACCTAGGTTATGAGGGCCAGGCCAGTCTGGGCTACATGGTAAGACCTTGTTTCAAAAAAAAACAAAACCAAAGAATCTAGGATACCCGGTATGACAGGGTGAGCCCTAAGCAGTCATAAAAGGACTAACACCACAGGCTCCATCTACTCAAGTCTTTGGAACAGTCAAATTCAAAGTAAAACGGTGGTTGCCAGGGAGGAATGAGGGGATTGAGGTTTCATGGGTATATATTTTGAATTCTGGAATATCAGAAAATTGAGGAGATTAAATTGTAAACTATATATTTAACCAAAAATTCTAAAATAATTTAAAAATGAGGACTAGCTATAATAAATGCTACTATGGAATATCCAAGATATGGGTGTTAAGTGGGAAAAAGGTCAAGAAAAGAAGCATGCAGAATCACTTCATGACATATCAAAAACAAAGCAAAAACTCTATAGATGGATGGAGAGGTGGCTCAGTGATTAAGAGCACCGGCTGTTCTTGCAGAGGACCCAGGGCAGCGAACAACTGTTCATAACTCCAGTTCCAAGAGATCTGACACTCTCCTCTGACCTCTGCAGACACTGCACACAACACGGGTGCACTTACAGGCAATACACTCATACACATAAAATAAAAAGTAAAAATAATAGGGCTGGAGAGATGGCCTAGCGGTTAAGAGTGCCGACTGCTCTTGCAGAGGACCCGGGTTCAATCCCCCAGCACCCACATGGAAGCTGAGAACCATCTTTAACTCCAGTTCCAGGGGAATCTGACACCGTCTTCTGACCTCTGCGGCATTGCACAACATGGGCGCACAGACCTACATGCAGACAGTACATCCATACACATAAAAATAAATAAATAAATAAATAAATAAATAAATAAATAAATAAATAAGTAAAAATAATAAATGGCCGGGCGTGGTGGCACAAGCCTTTAATCCTAGCACTTGGGANGTTTTACTGGGAGGAATCTCAAACAGTACAGCCAGTACGAAAGAGTACAGCTGCTCCTTAAAAATTACAAACTTTGGGCTGGAGATAGCCAGCGGTTAAGAGCGCCGACTGCTCTTACAGAGGACCCGGGTTCAATCCCCAGCACCCACATGGCGGCAGAGAACCGTCTAAAACTCCAATTCCAGGAGAACTCCAGTTCCAGGGAATCCGATACCCACTTCTGACCTCCGCGCATTGCCGACAGGGTTGCACAGACTACATGCAGACGTACATTCATACACATACAGAAATAAAATAAATAAAATGAAAAAAAAATTTTTTTTTAAATTACAAACTTTAGAACATTTCTCTAGCATGTTTAGACCCTGGATTGATCCCAGCAACTAGAAAAAAGAAAAAAAAAAACCAAAAAGACCAAAAAAAAAAAAAAAAAAGAGCCAGGTGTGCTGCACCCACCGTTAGTCACAGCTCTTGGGAGGCAGAGGGAGAACAATCTCTGTGAGATCACGGCCAGCTGAGTCACATAGTGAGTTCCAGGCTACTGGGGCTACAGGGACCACACACCACAAAAGAAAAAGAAACAGACTAATACTGTAAGATTCCAGCCACTCCAACTATTATCCATGCTGGGCGCAGCATTAGTCTGAGCAATCAAAAAGTAGAAGCGGCAGCTGGGGATACAGCTGAGGGGGTAACATGCTGGAAACAACATACGTCCCCTGAAGGATGAACGAAAATGAAATGTGATCTACACCAGCCTTAAAAAGGAAGAAGAACTGGGTAGGTACACCGAGGAGGCAGAGTGCAGTACTGTAGGCATGAAGATGAGTTCAGATCCCTAGAACCCACAGAAAAAGCTGGGTGAGCAGAACCCAAGCTCTGGGCAGGGCCAACGACAGCACATTGCTAGGGCTCTAGGCAGCCAGTCTAGCCTTGGAGAGCAACGGAAGAACGCACCCAATGTGAACCTCTGGATTCCACACCACCTGCACACATGTGAATATACCACAAACACATGGAAAAAGGAAAAACAAGGAACGAGAACCCGGGCATGGAGGTACATTTGAGACTAACCTAGGTTATGAGGGCCAGGCCAGTCTGGGCTACAAGGTAAGACCTTGTTTCAAAAAAAACAAAAACAAGGAATCTAGGATACCCGGTATACAGGGTAGCCCTAAGCAGTCATAAAAGGACAACACCACAGGCTCCACTACCAAGTCTTTGAACAGTCAAATTCAAAGTAAACGGTGTTTCCAGGGAGGAATGAGGGGATTGAGGTTTCTGGGTATATATTTTGAAGTCTAAGGAATACAGAAATTAGGAGATTAATTGTAAAACTATATTTTCCCAATTCTAAAATAATTTAAAATGAGGACTAGCTATAAAATGCTACTATGGAATATCCAAGATATGGGTGTTAAGTGGGAAAAAGGTCAAGAAAAGAAGCATGCAGAATCACTTCATGACATATCAAAAACAAAGCAAAAACCTTATAGATGTTGGAGGAGGTGGCCCAGTGATTAAGAGCACCGGCTGTTCTTGCAGAGGACCAGGGCAGCGAACAACTGTTCATAACTCCGTTCCAAGGATCTGAACACTCTCCTCTGACCTCTGCAGACACTGCACACAACACGGGTGCACTTACAGGAAATACACATACACATAAAATAAAAAGTAAAATAATAGGGCTGGAGAGAGGCCTAGCGGTTAAGAGTGCCGACTGCCTTTGCAGAGGACCCGGGTTCAATCCCCCAGCACCCACATGGAACTGAGAACCATCTTAACTCCAGTTCCAGGGAATCTGACACCGTCTTCTGACCTCTGCGGGCATTGCCCAACATGGGCGCACAGACCTACAGCAGACAGTACATCCATACACATAAAAATAAATAAATAAATATAATAATAAATAATAAATAAATAAATAAGTAAAAATAATAAATGGCCGGGCGTGGTGGCACAAGCCTTAATCCTAGCACTTGGGAGGCAGAGGCAGGCGGATCTTTGTGAGTTCAAGGCCAGCCGGGTCTACAGATGAGTTCCAGGACAGCTGGGGGGCTACAGGGAGACTCTGTCTCAAAAAGACAAAAATAAATAAAGAAAATAAATAATAATGTAAAAAAAAAATCAGATAGGTATATTAGTATAAATATATATATATAGACACACACACACACACACATTTATGTAAGTGTTATGTTATGGTCATGATTCTAACAGAAAGATAAAAACTTTTTAAATGGCTATTTAAAAAGGTTTGATTATTATTACTGTATGTGTTGTGCACATGCCACAGTGTGTGTGTGAGGTCAGAGGACAACTCTCTGAAGCTTTCTCTCCTTCCAACTTTAGTGGGTTTTAGGGAATTAAAACCAGGTCAGTAGACTACATATTCATGACCTTTACTAAATGAGCCATCTGGCCCCAAATTATGGTCTTGTGGGCAAAGGAAAGAACAAGACAAAAATAAGAATAGAAACTAGGGTTCTCATTTTGGGCGTGGTGGTGCACGCCTTTGATCCCAGCACGGAGGAGGCAGAGGCAGATGGATCTTGTGAGTTCAAGGCCAGCTGGGAATACAGGGAGACTTCCCTCAAAAGACAAAATATAAAATAATAATACTAAATAAATAAATCTACTTTTCCTCCTTTTTATTATATTTTAAATTTTATATTTATTGAATTTTGTGTATTTCATACACAATATCTTTTGTGGCATTAACAAATATTACATATTGTTAAAGCACGGTAGTAAGAGTTTTGTCATAGTCAATGTTCAGACATTATAGTAGACATAGAATTTAAAATTTAGTGTTCTAAATATAATTACATTATTTTTACTTTGAGGCTTAAAAACGTTTCAGTTGAGTGTTTAGTACTTCGTTCTATGCCTTTTTTAATTTTATTTTTTATTAGTTTTTATGTGTATGAGTGTACTGTCTGCATGCAGGTTGGTGCACCCATGCCATGAAAATGCTGAAGAGGCAGAAGAGGGCGTCGAGTTCCTGGAATGGAGTTCTGGAGTTGAGTTTAGATGATTGTTAGTTCAGTGTGGGCATGGGAACCTAACCATGGTCCTCTCAGAGCAGTCGGGGCTCTTTAACCACTGAGCCATTTCGCCATCCCCCTATTTCTTGTTTTGTATTGTTGTCCCTTTAATTATATTATTCCAAATACACATATATACTTGGACATATAAAGCCAAAATGAGCAGGAGGCCTGAAAATAAAGCTGTAGTTTAATTTCAAAACACATTTGGGATACACCTTTAAGTAATTTTGAATACTCCTCTACAACATCAAAATGAAACATTTCAGTTTCACTGAATACTGAGTATGACCACAAGAAGAAAAAGTAATTTAAATGACTTTAAAAAAAAAAAATTGTGCCAGGACGCGTGGTGTGCACACACCTTTAATCCTAGCCTTGGGAGGCAGAGGCAGGCGGATCGCTGTGAGTTCAAGGCCAGCCTGGTCTCAGAGTGAGTTCCAGACAGCCAGAAGCTACAAGGAGACCATGTCTCAAAAAGACCAAAAAAAAAACCCCAAAACTTGTTATGCTTGTGACAAAAAGCACAAGGACCCTTATATTGCTTTTCACTAACTGTACTGCTGGATACACCTTTGCTGTCAAGAGCTTTTCTGGCATGCACTCCCACCATGAGGTTCTGCTCAAACTCACAGCACCCAACCAACTCCAGCCTGGACCCTTGGAAACCTTGAGCCAAAAAATCTTCTCCCTTTGTTTTTCTCAATCCAACCATTTGGTTATAACGACAAGAAAAACTAACACAATCAGATACTTCATAATATCAGAAAATGATGAAGGCAACAAACTATTTATATATTTTGAAAGAACTACTTTTCAAAGAAAATGTCAATGACAAACACTTTTTTCTAATACTAAAATTTGAAAATAGGTAGCTAGGAGCCTGATTCAAACATACTTTGTTCAGTGAACCATAACAGAAAGGTGGTTACCAGAGCCTGGGAAAGGTGGAGGGATGGAGAATGGAGAGAAGATGGTTAATACACAGAGCAGGGAAGTGAGAAATGTTTTATTCAATCTCTAGAGCATCATCAAATATATGGAATATCATAAGATGCCTGACATATTTTAAAATCTATGAATAATAATCTTTCTACAAATTTCCCAGACAGATTTATATTATACTCTGAAGCAATGAACATGGAGTTTTTACATGACTTGAAGAATTCCAGAACACATGAGCCTCTGTCTGCTGAAAGCATTGTCAAATTGGTTAAAGTATAAAACATTTTTCCCCAACATATTATGTGACCATGTTAACATAGAATACAGAAAGAGTAAAAACTGTTGTTTACAGAGTGCTTATATGTAAATATATGCACATTTTCATGTACTAACGAAACAACTACAATATGATCAGCCTATTTCACTGGGGGTTTTGTTTTGTTTGTTTATGAGATAGGGTTTCATGTAGCCAAGGCTAGCCTCAAACATGATGTAGGCAGAGAATGGACCACGAACTCCTGATCTTCGGCCTTCACCTTCCAACTGCTAGGATGACAGGCCTGTACACCACCACATTGACTATTAGCCTTACTTTTGAGAGCAAACAAACTGTGGTGACGAAGTTCATACAAGCTGCCCAAAGAGAAAGAAAGAGAGCTAATTCAAACCCTGGGCTGTCCAACCCCAAAGCCTATGCTCCTCACCAGACTGTCTAGGGCCTCCCCATTCCTACCTACTAAATATATCTTTGTCCTCAAATCTAAAACCATTACAGACAGACATGCGCAAATATTTAAGTCTAGGAACAACTATATCCATTAGAAAAATTCAAGTGAAGGAACAAACTTTCATAAAATTCTGAGTGGTGAAGAACAAGAAATCTGCTAACAAAAAACTATTCGCTGCTTGATTTATTCTAAAGTTGATACAGACATAATATGACCAGAAAAATCACCTTGAATATTTAAGAAAAACTGAAATTCTGTAAATCTACAGGTAGCACAATAGATTCAGTTAAAAACCAAATTTATTCAACATGTAACAACTGAACACATGTAGTATAACATTATGCTTCTATAAAAAGTTGCTCATTAGTCAAAGAACAGAATAATAATATCAAAACTTGACAATGGTAAATTCTGAATGGCTATTAGCACGGATGTTCGAGAGTTCATTTAAAATAAATTCGAAAGTATTATTTCTCCAAACACAAATTCTTCAATCTATTACAGTATGAGCCAAACTATATACACACTTTCCTTTTTTTTACTTTAACATACAGATATAGTTTTTTTTTTTTAAGATATAGTTCTAAATAGCATTTTCCATTTGTTTATCAAGCACATGAGATGGGTCAAGAGGGTAATGTAAGTTATTTCTAAGATCTGTCAAGGGTATAGCTCAAGACTTACCTCCATTGCTAAAGCTGCTGTCTGTTGGTCATAGTGATTCAGGAGATTAGGCATGAAGGTAGTATTATAAGGCAAATCTTGGCACATCCTCAGGGTAATAGGTTCACAAGAAAACAAGCTGTGCCCACCTATACGCCCCACGAACACAGTCAAGAGCCAAAGACAAAGGTCGATCCAACTCATAGCCATTCTTCCCGGATCTGAATGAGATTCTGATGATCAGGTCTACACGATATGTATCTTAGATCAATATACACCTGCAGGTCTCGGCTTGAAAGTTCTTCTGTATCTTACTGTTAAGTTCTTCAAACAGCTAAAAACTCTTTGTACCATCAGAGGTTTGCTAACTTGGTCTCACAAAAGGCATTTGTTTTTGGTTTCACAACCTGGGAAAATGACATCATCTTGTCTCTTCTCTTCATTTTTATTACATGGGGCACATCTGGCCAACATATCAACTTGATCAACCACATTCCCAAATCACAGATTCCATCTTAGGAGAACAGTGATTTCTTCCTTACTGAAATATCTGAAAAGTATTTGAAAAATGGGGAAATTAGTCATTTTTTCTCAAGATACTGTGGGCTTGACATTAAAATCATTGATGCATCATACCGATCTAACAGGTAAAAACAGTGGGTACTTCACAAATAGACAGGTCTTCTACTTTATTGTGCACAATACAGATAACTAAAAATACTTCTTGAATAGCATTTAAATACCAATTTTATTTCCCAAGTTGCATATATATAGCACATGATGGAAATTTTTTGTCAAATGGATTATGAAATTTAAAACTAGTACATGTGTATTGGTTAGAAACTTTTTAATTAACTGACTTGGCAGAAAACATCTGTAAAAGATCCAAAAAAAAATCAAAGGATAGACTTAAGCTTCTTATTAGTTTTATTAATGTAAACACTGTCACTTAACTCATAATTTTTCTTTCTTAAGATGATGTGAACATTGCCTCTCTCATTTGGTGACAATAAATTATGAGCTATGTACGTACAAGTTCTCATAAGCTGCTGATGGACAAAGGCTACCTCTATTAACAAAATACAGAGCTGACAAACAGGAGGTTCTAAAAATAATGCCAACAGAATTTCCCAACATTACATCATCTGTTTGTTTGTTTGTTTGTTTACTTATTTTGACATGGTCTTCTTAGTCCCAGCCTACCTGGACCTCACTATGTAGACCAGGCTGGCCTCCACTTCACAGAGATCCACCCAGCTCTGCCTCCTGAGGGCTGGACTTAAAGGTGCCTGCTGCCATGTCCAGTGTCCATCATCTTTTTAGATTACACAAAAATTTAATACCACAGATACTGCCCTTGAACTTGAAACATTTAACTGACAAATAGTCACTACACACAGCCAGGCTTCACAGACAGAAATTATCCCCAAACAGTCAGAGCAGGTCTAGGAATCGTTCCCACTTCATTTCCACTGAGGAACAGTATATAGTCTAAAGATGACCTCAGGTTACAGTGTTCTGAAGGTCAGATCTTGAGAAACACTATGTAAAATAGAAAATTAAAAGAAAAGGCATGTTTGTACATAATAATATACATAAAGCTAGTTCTAAAAATAAAAGCATATAAATAACTAAAAGAAAATCGGTAAATGACATAAATTTACAAAAGGTTAATAAACACATGCGGTGATATTTAACTTTACTAATAAAAACAATCAAACATAGGTTAATACTTCTGCCAATCAGATGGGCAAAAATAACAATGACAGAACAGAGTATAGGACAGATTAAAGGGAAAGGATCCTTCTTAACATTTTCAAATACTTTGCATAAGATTATAAACTAATTGATACTTTAAGAAAAATGGCTACTTATATCAAAAGTCCTCAAGTGAGCAGAATTCTATCCAGCAAACCTATCTGTAATTTATTCCAGAAAGCACACAAGTGCATCCGGTATATAACGAAGTATTAGCATAGGATTATTTCTAACAATAAAAAACTGGAAAAGCTTGTCAATAAGAGTTTAGCTAAATATGATAAGCAGGACTGCGTGCCTACCTCAGTGGTAAAGTGTGCTTAGCTTGCACAGGACCCCGTGTTCAACCCCCCGCACTGCCCCTCCTCCTCCATGGGAGATGCACACAGATCTGTATTTTCTGTCACAGTAATGTAACAACTATATACAAAAAAATTAAATTAGGAAGCAATTTAAGACTGAGTAATAAATAGATCACTGGGTAAAATGTTTGCTGAGAGAGCTTGAAGACCTGAGTTCAAATCCCCAGAACCCATATAAAGCCAGGCCTGCGGGCGCATGTCTGTAATTCCAGCACTCAGGGTGAAATGGAAGCAGAGACAGAAGCCCTGGAAGCTCAAGGGCCAGCCAGCCTGGTGTGCGCAACGCTGAACAAGAGACGTCTCAAACAGGTAGCCAGCAAGGACTGACACCCAAGGTGTCGGAGGGCTTCCACATAATTACCACTCTACCAGTGCTCCTGCAGTCGCACGCCAACATCACCCACTACGTAGCCTTGGCCTCAAGTTCACAGAGATCCACAAGCCTCCCCAGTGCTCTTGCGGAGGACCCAGGCTTGGTTCCCAGCACCCCATATGGTGGCTAACTACTGGTTGCAACTTCAGTTCCAGGGGCCCCAACACTTTCTTCTGGCCTCCACAGGCATCAGGCACACATGTGGTAATACATGCAGGCAAAGCACTTGTATGCATAAAATAAAACTTATGAAAAAACATGGGAAAAAGTATTTCAATTATTTAAGAATAAAATAAGTACTCTGTGGAATTTTGTGAAGGACATGATGTTACATTATTCTGTGTAGTGGTGGTGCATGCCTTTAATCCTAGCTCTCGGGAGGCAGAGGCAGGCGGATCTTTGTGAGTTCAAGGCCAGCCTGGTCTGCAGAGCGAGTTCCAGGCCAGCTGGGGCTACAGGGAGACCCTGTCTCAAAAAGACAAAAATAAATAAATAAATAAATAATAAATGTAAAAAAAAAATCAAGATATATATATATATATATATATATATATACACACACACACACACACACATTTATGTAAGTGTTATGTTATGGTCATGATTCTAACAGAAAGATAAAAACTTTTTAAATGGCTATTTAAAAAGTTTTATTATTATTACTGTATGTGTGTGCACATGCCACAGTGTGTGTGTGAAGGTCAGAGGACAACTCTCTGAAGCTTTCTCTCCTTCCAACTTTAGTGGGTTTTAGGGAATTAAACTCAGGTCAGTAGACTTACATATCAATGACCTTTACTAAATGAGCCATCTGGCCCCAAATTATGGTCTTGTGGGCAAAGGAAAGAACAAGACAAAAATAAGAATAGAAACTAGGGTTCTCATTTTGGGCGTGGTGGTGCACGCCTTTGATCCCAGCACTGAGGAGGCAGAGGCAGGTGGATCTCTGTAAGTTCAAGGCCAGCTGGGAATACAGGGAGACTTCCCTCAAAAAGACAAAATAATAATAATAATAATAATAATAATAATAAATCTACTTTTTCCTCCATTTTTATTTATATTTAAATTTTATATTTTATTGAATTTTTGTGTATTTCATACACAATATCTTTTGTGGCATTAACAAATATTACATTATTGTTAAAGCACGGTAGTATAGTTTTGTCAGTAGTCAATGTTCAGACAGTATAGTAGACATAGAATTTAAAATTTATGTTCTAAGATATAATTACTTATTTTTACTTTGAGGCTTAAAACAGTTCAGTTTAGTTGTTATACTTCTTTCTATTTCTTTTTTAATTTTATTTATTTATTATTTTTTATGTGTATGAGTGTACTGTCTGCATGCAGGTTGGTGCACCCATGCCATGAAATGCTGCAGAGGTCAGAAGAGGGCGTCAGATTCCCCTAGAACTGGAGTTTAAAGATGATTCTTAGCTGTCATGTGGGTGCTAGGAATCAAACCCTGGTCCTCTGCAAGAGCAGTCGGTGCTCTTAACCACTGAGCCATTTCTCCAGCCCCTCTATTTCTTTTTTGTTATTGTTGTTCCCTTTAATTTTATATTATTCCAAAATACACATATATACACTTGACATATATACCAAAATGACAGAGTCTGAAAATAAGCTATAGGTTAATTTCAAAACACATTTGGGATTCACCTTTTAATAGTAATTTTGAAATTACTCCTCTACATCAAAATGAAACATTTCAGTTTCACTGAATACTGAGTATGACCACAAGAAGAAAAAGTATTTAAATGACTTTAAAAAAAAAAATTGTGCCAGGCGTGGTGGCACACACCTTTAATCCTAGCCATTGGGAGGCAGAGGCAGGCGGATCTCTGTGAGTTCAAGGCCAGCCTGGTCTACAGAGTGAGTTCCAGGACAGCCAGAGCTACAAGGAGACCATGTCTCAAAAAGACCAAAAAAACCCCAAAACTTGTTATGCTTTGTGACAAAAAGCACAAGGACCCTTATATTGCTTTTCACTAACTGTACTGCTGGATACACCTTTGCTGTCAAGAGCTTTTCTGGCATGCACTCCCACCATGAGGTTCTGCTCAAACTCACAGCACCCAACCAACTCCAGCCTGGACCCTTGGAAACCTTGAGCCAAAATAAATCTTTCTTCCCTTTGTTTTTCTCAACCATTTGGTTATAACGACAAGAAAAACTAACACAATCAGATACTTCATAATAATCAGAAAATGATGAAGGCACAAACTATATTTATATATTTTGAAAGAACTACTTTTCAAAGAAAATGTCAATGACAAACACTTTTTTCTAATACTAAAATTTGAAAATAGGTAGCTAGGAGCCTGATTCAAACATACTTTGTTCAGTGAACCATAACAGAAAGGTGGTTACCAGAGCCTGGGAAAGGTGGAGGGATGGAGAATGGAGAGAAGATGGTTAATACACAGAGCAGGGAAGTGAGAAATGTTTTATTCAATCTCTAGAGCATCATCAAATATATGGAATATCATAAGATGCCTGACATATTTTAAAATCTATGAATAATAATCTTTCTACAAATTTTCCCAGACAGATTTATATTATACTCTGAAGCAATGAACATGGAGTTTTTACATGACTTGAAGAATTCCAGAACACATGAGCCTCTGTCTGCTGAAAGCATTGTCAAATTGGTTAAAGTATAAAACATTTTCTCCAACTATATTATGTGACCATGTTAACATAGAATACGAATAAAGAGTAAAAACTGTTGTTTACAGAGTGCTTACTATGTAAATTATAGGCACATTTTCATGTACTACGAAAGCTTGTACAATTATGATCAGCCTTATTTCACTGGGGTTTTTTGTTTGTTTGTTTATGAGATAGGGTTTCATGTAGCCTAGGCTAGCCTCAAACTCACGATGTAGCAGAGAATGGCCACGAACTCCTGATCTTTCTGCCTTCACCTTCCAACTGCTAGGATTACAGGCCTGTACTACCACCACATTGACTATTAGCCTTACTTTTGAGAGCAAACAAACTGTGGTGACGAAGTTCATACAAGCTGCCCAAAGAGAAAGAAAGAGAGCTAATTCAAACCCTGGGCTGTCCAACCCCAAAGCCTATGCTCCTCACCAGACTGTCTAGGGCCTCCCCATTCCTACCTACTAAATATATCTTTGTCCTCAAATCTAAAACCATTACAGACAGACATGCGCAAATATTTAAGTCTAGGAACAACTATATCCATTAGAAAAATTCAAGTGAAGGAACAAACTTTCATAAAATTCTGAGTGGTGAAGAACAAGAAATCTGCTAACAAAAAACTATTCGCTGCTTGATTTATTCTAAAGTTGATACAGACATAATATGACCAGAAAAATCACCTTGAATATTTAAGAAAAACTGAAATTCTGTAAATCTACAGGTAGAACAATAGAATTCAGTTTTAAAAACCACATTTATTCAACATGTAACAACTGAACTACATGTAGTATAACATTATGCTTTCTATAAAAAGTTGCTCATTAGTCAAAGAACAGATATAATCATATCAAAACTTGGACAATTGTAAACTTCTGAATGGCTATTAGCACGGATGTTCGAGAGTTTCATTTATAAATAAATTCGAAAGTAGTATTTCTCCAAACACAAATTCTTCAATCTATTACAGTATGAGCCAAACTATATACACTTTCTTTTTTTTACACTTTCAAACATACAAGATATAGTTCTTTTTTTTTTAAGATATAGTTCTAAATAGCAATATTTTCCATTTGTTTATCAAGCACATGAGATTGGTCAAGAGGGTAATGTAAGTTATTTTCTAAGATCTGTCAAGGGTATAGCTCAAGACTTACCTCCATTGCTAAAGCTGCTGTCTGTTGGTCATAGTGATTCAGGAGATTAGGCATGAAGGTAGTATTATAAGGCAAATCTTGGCACATCCTCAGGGTAATAGGTTCACAAGAAAACAAGCTGTGCCCACCTATACGCCCCACGAACACAGTCAAGAGCCAAAGACAAAGGTCGATCCAACTCATAGCCATTCTTCCCGGATCTGAATGAGATTCTGATGATCAGGTCTACACGATATGTATCTTAGATCAATATACACCTGCAGGTCTCGGCTTGAAAGTTCTTCTGTATCTTACTGTTAAGTTCTTCAAACAGCTAAAAACTCTTTGTACCATCAGAGGTTTGCTAACTTGGTCTCACAAAAGGCATTTGTTTTTGGTTTCACAACCTGGGAAAATGACATCATCTTGTCTCTTCTCTTCATTTTTATTACATGGGGCACATCTGGCCAACATATCAACTTGATCAACCACATTCCCAAATCACAGATTCCATCTTAGGAGAACAGTGATTTCTTCCTTACTGAAATATCTGAAAAGTATTTGAAAAATGGGGAAATTAGTCATTTTTTCTCAAGATACTGTGGGCTTGACATTAAAATCATTGATGCATCATACCGATCTAACAGGTAAAAACAGTGGGTACTTCACAAATAGACAGGTCTTCTACTTTATTGTGCACAATACAGATAACTAAAAATACTTCTTGAATAGCATTTAAATACCAATTTTATTTCCCAAGTTGCATATATATAGCACATGATGGAAATTTTTTGTCAAATGGATTATGAAATTTAAAACTTATTACATGTGTATTGGTTAGTACATTTTTAATTAACTGACTTGGCAGAAAACATCTGTAAAAGATCCAAAAAAAAATCAAAGGATAGACTTAAGCTTCTTATTAGTTTTATTAATGTAAACACTGTCACTTAACTCATAATTTTTCTTTCTTAAGATGATGTGAACATTGCCTCTCTCATTTGGTGACAATAAATTATGAGCTATGTACGTACAAGTTCTCATAAGCTGCTGATGGACAAAGGCTACCTCTATTAACAAAATACATAGCTGACAAACAGGAGGTTCTAAAAATAATGCCAACAGAATTTCCCAACATTACATCATCTGTTTGTTTGTTTGTTTGTTTACTTATTTTGACATGGTCTTCTTAGTCCCAGCCTACCTGGACCTCACTATGTAGACCAGGCTGGCCTCCACTTCACAGAGATCCACCCAGCTCTGCCTCCTGAGGGCTGGACTTAAAGGTGCCTGCTGCCATGTCCAGTGTCCATCATCTTTTTAGATTACACAAAAATTTAATACCACAGATACTGCCCTTGAACTTGAAACATTTAACTGACAAATAGTCACTACACACAGCCAGGCTTCACAGACAGAAATTATCCCCAAACAGTCAGAGCAGGTCTAGGAATCGTTCCCACTTCATTTCCACTGAGGAACAGTATATAGTCTAAAGATGACCTCAGGTTACAGTGTTCTGAAGGTCAGATCTTGAGAAACACTATGTAAAATAGAAAATTAAAAGAAAAGGCATGTTTGTACATAATAATATACATAAAGCTAGTTCTAAAAATAAAAGCATATAAATAACTAAAAGAAAATCGGTAAATGACATAAATTTACAAAAGGTTAATAAACACATGCGGTGATATTTAACTTTACTAATAAAAACAATCAAACATAGGTTAATACTTCTGCCAATCAGATGGGCAAAAATAACAATGACAGAACAGAGTATAGGACAGATTAAAGGGAAAGGATCCTTCTTAACATTTTCAAATACTTTGCATAAGATTATAAACTAATTGATACTTTAAGAAAAATGGCTACTTATATCAAAAGTCCTCAAGTGAGCAGAATTCTATCCAGCAAACCTATCTGTAATTTATTCCAGAAAGCACACAAGTGCATCCGGTATATAACGAAGTATTAGCATAGGATTATTTCTAACAATAAAAAACTGGAAAAGCTTGTCAATAAGAGTTTAGCTAAATATGATAAGCAGGACTGCGTGCCTACCTCAGTGGTAAAGTGTGCTTAGCTTGCACAGGACCCCGTGTTCAACCCCCCGCACTGCCCCTCCTCCTCCATGGGAGATGCACACAGATCTGTATTTTCTGTCACAGTAATGTAACAACTATATACAAAAAAATTAAATTAGGAAGCAATTTAAGACTGAGTAATAAATAGATCACTGGGTAAAATGTTTGCTGAGAGAGCTTGAAGACCTGAGTTCAAATCCCCAGAACCCATATAAAGCCAGGCCTGCGGGCGCATGTCTGTAATTCCAGCACTCAGGGTGAAATGGAAGCAGAGACAGAAGCCCTGGAAGCTCAAGGGCCAGCCAGCCTGGTGTGCGCAACGCTGAACAAGAGACGTCTCAAACAGGTAGCCAGCAAGGACTGACACCCAAGGTGTCGGAGGGCTTCCACATAATTACCACTCTACCAGTGCTCCTGCAGTCGCACGCCAACATCACCCACTACGTAGCCTTGGCCTCAAGTTCACAGAGATCCACAAGCCTCCCCAGTGCTCTTGCGGAGGACCCAGGCTTGGTTCCCAGCACCCCATATGGTGGCTAACTACTGGTTGCAACTTCAGTTCCAGGGGCCCCAACACTTTCTTCTGGCCTCCACAGGCATCAGGCACACATGTGGTAATACATGCAGGCAAAGCACTTGTATGCATAAAATAAAACTTATGAAAAAACATGGGAAAAAGTATTTCAATTATTTAAGAATAAAATAAGTACTCTGTGGAATTTTGTGAAGGACATGATGTTACATTATTCTGTGTAGTGGTGGTGCATGCCTTTAATCCTAGCTCTCGGGAGGCAGAGGCAGGCGGATCTTTGTGAGTTCAAGGCCAGCCTGGTCTGCAGAGCGAGTTCCAGGCCAGCTGGGGCTACAGGGAGACCCTGTCTCAAAAAGACCAAAATAAAATAAAAATAAAAAATAAGATAACTGAGCCGGGCATGGTGGCGCACGTCTTTAATCCTAGCACTTGGGAGGCAGAGGCAGGCAGATCTTTGTGAATTCAAGGCCAGCGTGGTCTAAAGAGTGAGTTCCAGGCTGCTGGGGCTACAGGGAGATCCTGTCTCAAAAAGACCAAAAAAAAAAAAAGATAACTGAATCTGCTAAACCTAAGAATAAATTAGTTGAATGGTTTACTGGCTGGTAATTAAAGCACCAAGCAAGGACATACTACCTTACTGTAGGTAGTAAGAAAAGCAAAAGTGGTAATTCAGTGTGATTCCAAACTTGATTTTTCAGGCCAGTGAAGAGAGCTCACGGGGTAAAATGTTCCAGACCCCAAATCCACATAAGGATGGGAGAGAATCAACTTCCGAAAGTTGTCCTCTGACCCTCACACAAGTACTGCTGCACGTTCGGTCCACTCGCATACATACAATAAAGAAATAAAACCACAGAAGATTAAAAAGAAAACCAAAACTTTAACAAACTTAAAAAAATCAAATCACCCATTTATTCAATCAAATGGTTTATGCATTTTTTAAAAAAACTATGACACATATTCCAAAGTACTCAAAAATTCTCTCTCTCTCTCTCTCTCTCTCTCTCTCTCTCTCTCTCTCTCTCTCTCTTTCTCTCTCGTGTATTTGTGTGTCTGGTCTGCGCAGGCTAGAGGCCAGCTTCAGGTCTCTGCCAGTCTACCTGGTTTTGTTCTATTTAGAAAGGTCCCTGACTGCAGCCTTGCAGCTGTCTGGCTCAGCTGTCCACTTTTCACCTAGCCCCAGAACCCTGCCTCCACCTCCTGGGCACCGGGGTCACAAGCACCTTTCTTTTTTTGTTTTGTTTTGTTTTTGTTTTTTTGTTTGTTTGTTTGTTTGTATGTGTATGAATGTACTGTCTGCATGCAAGTCTGTGCACCCGTGTCGTGCAACGCCGCGGAGGTCAGAAGAGGGTCTCGGATTCCCCTGGAACTGGAGTTCTGGATTTGGAGCTTCAGACGGTTCTCTGTAAGGTGCTGGGGCTCAAGCTCAGGTTCTCGTGCTTGTGCGGCAAGCACTGTACTGCCTCAGCCATCTCCACAGCTCCTGAAATACCTATTTCTAATCAGAATCATGGGAATTTGCCACTCTACTCAAAGCAGGGTCATTTATGGAAAAGCTCTGCAGCTCCAGTTCCAGACCTGCACAGAGAAGATTCTGAACACAGAAGAGCTTGAAAAAATACAGCAGCTCTATTTAAATAGAGGCTTACCACTGTCTGGGGCATTTTTTGATGTTACCATACTTTTCATTACAGGAATCTGTAGGATTCCAATTGAATAAAGGGGCCTTACAAGGCTAACAGAAGGACTGAGCAGTTTCAGGAACCAGGGTGGAAGAGAAAACGAATGCTACGATGACAGCTGCTTGGGCACTATCTGTGGGCAACACACACTTTCCACCTCTCCATAGAGCAGTACAAAACACTTGGAAAACTGATTTTAAGCACTTGATAACATTCCTCCAGGAAACAGAACAGACTAGCACTGAGAGCACAGCTCAGCAGTAATGCACGTGGCTGGCACATTTCACACCCAGCACTAGATGAGGAGATACTTTACCTTTAGACAATTCTAGTTTTATGAATGGACATCATCAAGAATCTGATATTCTCCACTCATTTGTCAGTTTTCTTTTGATGATAAAATGTAAAAGTCCTGGGCCTGGAGAGATGGCTCAGTGGCTTAAGAGCACTGGCTGCTCTTGCACAGGACCTGGGTTCAATTCCCAGCACCTACTTAGTGTCTAACAGCTATCCATAACTCTAGTTCCAGGGGACTCCAACGCTTTTGTCTGACTCCTCGGACACTGTACAACATGGGTGCACTTATACACATGCAGGCAATATACTCATCCACATAAAATGAAAATAATAAATAATAAAAAATAACAAAATCTTAAAAAAAAAAAAAAGTCGGCCAGGAGTGGTGGCACACACCTTTAACCCCAGCAAGTGGTGGCAGAGGGAGGCAGATCTCTGTGAGTTCAAAGCCAGCCTGGTCTACATAGTAAGTTCCAGGATAGCTGCGGCTACAGGGAGACCCTGTCTCAAAAAAGACAAAAAAAGTTCTTAAAATGAGCTGAGCTGAGCATCTGTCCTAAAGAGAACAACGAAAGGATGGAGGGAGGGCTGGAGACAGTTCCCGGGCTGCAGAGCCAGTTCCGAAGAACTCGTGGGAAGAGCAGGCTGATCCCTGAGGAAACAATGAGAAAACCGCCGTAGGGGTTCGTCAAGAAAGTCTGGCAACAAAAATTATGTTCAGAAACATCTCCCAACACCCTCTCTACCAACAGGTGGATCTCACCACACTTAGCTTAAGTTTCCTTGATCCTCTATAAATACAGACAACATTCTGCATCCAATTCAGAAATATCATATAAAATTGTCTCACTGTAAAGCAGGCTACGATGGCTACAGAGGAGAGGGGAAGGGTATTCTTCTCTTCTGGACACATTTCCAAGAATGCACTGCAAGGATTAGCAATGGCTACCTCTAAGCAAGTCTCTGTTCTGAAAGGAAGTGTTGTCTTATGGGAAAAATATTCATTCAGGAATACCCTCACTGCTCCAGGGTCACGTCCCTTCCCCAAAGCCAATGTATGCTCTGGCCTTTTGTTTTCCCTCTTATTTTGTGTGGGGAGGAGTGGGGGAGCGTACTCGTCCGTGTCTGTGTGGGGGCTTCTGTAGAGCTATCCAAAGTATTATTATTACTATTGTCATCATTATTTGAGACAGTCTCTCACTGAGCCTGGAGCTTACCCATTGGTTAGATTAGCTGGCCAATGATCCTCCAGTCCCGCCTTGCCAGCACCAGGGTTACAGGCCTCCACTGCCACACACGGCTTTCTACATCTGTTGAGACTGGAACTCGGGGTGCAGGGCTTTAACCCTAGCATGGAGGTGGAAGGACAGGCAGGCCCATCTCTCTGAGCTCCAGGCCAGCCAGGGCTATATAGTGAGGTCCATTAACCCCGCCCCCAAACAAAAGGGAGGGGACTAGAGAGATGGCTTGTCTGCCCTTGCAGAAGACTGAGGTTCAGTTCCCAGCACCCACATGGTGGCTAAAAACTCCAGTTCCAGCCGGGAGTGGTGGCACAAGCCTTTAATCCTAGCACTTGGGAGGCAGAGGCAGGCCTCTGTGAGTTCAAGGCCAGCCTGGTCTACATAGTGAGTTCCAGGCAAGTTGAGACTAAAGGGAGACCCTGTCTCATAAAAGACCACTCCCCCCCCAAAAAAAAAACAAAAAACAAAACTCCAGTTACAGGGAATCCAACCCCCTCTCCTGGACTCTGTGGGAACTACACACATGGCACATTTACATGCAGGCAAAATACTCACATGCAGAAAATAAAAATAAAAAATTAAAAACAAAAAAGTTTATTCTCATGATATTGCCTTTTAACTACTACCAAAAAATTTTATACAGCATCATACTTAATTTACAGGACCTCAATTCCTTTTAATCTCGGAGTAATTAGTTTCTGACCTTTCTGACTACGTTGCTCTACTTTTTCCTTGGATTAAGGAGTAAGAGAGTGTCTGTGTGGCCAAGGCTGCCCTCCAATTTGCTATGTAGCCAAGGCTATCCTCTGTCTCCTGATCCTCCTGCCTCCACCTCTCAAGTTCTGAGATGACAAGCGTGTGCTACCAGGCCCAACCATCTCTTTCATTTTTAAAAGTACATTTTGTTGTCGACTGCTCACAACAACAACAACAAAATCTAATCTATCAATGTGTTGAGTGGTAGTGCTTAAAGAAGAAACACAGAAAAAATGCTTTCTAGATTCAGAATGGAAGGGAATGCCAGGCATTAAGATTCAGTCTAATTTACAAGTTTACTAAGTCCTGAAGGTATAAAAAAAAATTCATCCTTTAAAATTAACCTGCACATAAAACTGGAAGTTCAAAGACGATAGATTCTACTTGTTTGTTTCAATCGGTACTGGGGCATGGACCCAGGCAAGGAAGCATCCTACCAATTGAACTGTATTCCTGGTCCTGAAGATGGATAAATTCTGGTCTAAAATAAATCAGGATGAAATTCCAGCCTAGCTCCATTTCCAATAAAATCTGTTTATCAGAAAACTCTTAATTTCATCAGGAAATAGCGAGTCCCATGCTTTCCCCTTAACAAGATTACATGGCCTTCTCACTTGGACGACAGCATTATTTCAGTGGGATAGGATGGGGAGCAGACTGTGTTAAGCTCACAGCCCAGTTATATTCTTCCCAATCCATTTACGAACTATTTCTTGGATCCACCAAACTTGCTGGTTCCCAGCATAATAAACTAGAAAGCCAAGAGAAGGAATTCATTTCTGACACAACAGTTAAGTTTTATTCTGGCCAATGAAGAGCTGTTCATTCTGAAACATTTACTCCCACCCTTAAGAGAAATACCACCGCTGAAAAAATTCATCTTTGTGCCTCAAGACCTCATTTTATCTCAACCCTGATCTCTACCGAGTCGGGTCGCGAGTGTTATTTTTGAAGCTGTTCTTACCCTTCTGAGCTTTAGCTTTAAGCAGGCATAGTTCTAGAGTCTAGGAGATTAAAAAAAAAATGTTGAGGCCAACAATGCTGTCTGCCCTACCAAAGAAGATAAAGATATGGTAACTGTTTCTTCACTACCATCTAAAGAAAGCAAAGTTTTGAGTATAAAATGAGTTTTGAGTATAAAATGAATTTTAGTGACAAACTCATATGAAATGCAAGTTGGGTAGAGTCCCGGCTCCCAAAGAGCTTCAGGGAGAAACAATCTTTTGTAAGAAGGGGAAAAACAAACAAACAAAAAACCCCTCCTCTCTTCCCAGATGAAAAAGGTTTCACATAGTACCATACAGAGAAAGAAATCTACATTTGGCAACTAAATTCAACTCAACTCTCTCTACCTTAACTATCTCAACTATGAAACTCCCAAGAAAAATTCACCTGCATACTCAAAACACAAAATGAAGCTCAAGGGAACATAATATTTAAGATGAGGAAAGGAAGGAGGGGGCTGGAGCCCCAGAGTCCTTTCTTCTTTTATTAATGGGACCCTGTTACAAATTAAGAAGCAAATTAAGGATCGGTGTTATTGCTAGATGGAGAGAAAAACAAGAAGACAGGGTAGAAAAGTGATCTTTATCAATAACAAACAGTACGTATTTCCCTAACAGTTTCAAAGCATTTGGGGGCGGATAAAACACTACACATTATTTTACTAAAATGCAGGCCAACAGGCTCCAAGAGAGCTACGACTCAATTAGAGCTTAACTTGGGTTCCATCCTTCCAAGACCACGCAAATAGTTTACACCTCTCTCCTTGACTCCCTAATCCGAGTTTTTCTAGCCTTTATGTTGTGGTTTGACGTAGCTCAAGTGAATTGTTGTTGCTGTTGTTTGCTTGCTTGCAACGCTTTATCATCTGGAGGACCTGCCTTTTCTTGATAAAGGGTTAAACCTAGCACTCGTGGTGATCCTCCTGCTTCAGCTTCCCGATTACTGGGATTATTAGGCGTGAGCCATCACGTGAGCCCGATTACAGTACCTGCTTCTTCCTAACAGAACTCAGCCTTTATCTAGTCCCTTTTCAACCCACCAAGCTACCGGTAACGACTAAACGCTGAGGAGGAAGGTAACATCTCTAACGCCAGGCAGGCCTTTGTCTCCTTGCTCTTATGTTATTGGCTTTGCAAAGTAACCCAATTCCCATCAATAAACGCCCCGATCTTAGAAACGACTTTTCTAACGTTAAGGTTTTGAATACTTTGCACAGCGGTACTGCCCGGATGCTACTAGTCTGTTCTGCCACTGAAGCAACCGAAATTCAGAAGAGGTCTGAAAATTCTGATTTTCATTTATAGTGGGGCTTTTGAAAAAGCAGGATCGCTTTCATGGTATTTTTTCAACAGACTCCGCTCTAATTAATGGCATGCGCTTTTGTTTTCTTCCCTGGGGGGAAAGGGAGGAGGAAATCAAGAAAGGGCGATGCAAAAGGCCCCCTTTCCCTTCTCTCACAAGGAGAGGCCCGAACTCCAAAGCTCCTAGGATCAGCCGCTGGCATGTTTGCATTCTTAATATTCGTATTAATCCTTCCTCTCCGTATCTCAGCCTTTATCCCAGAGGCCACCGATTCAGCAGCAGCGGTTGCATGCCAGGGCCAAGCACGCCTCCCCCGAGAGCAATAGGAGAGCACTGCGGGGGGAGTCCAGACTTTGCAAAGTGATGGACAGGAGGGGAACAACTTCAGGCAGCAGGTTGAGGGAGGCTCGGCGGGGCCGGGCTGGAGCCGGAGCAGGGCCGGGAGCGCGACCAGCCGGCCGACGCCGGGCGCTTTGTCCTGCCGCCCACGCCCCCGCGGCGCCGGGCAGGAGCTGGGCGCGGGCCTCGCTGCACGCAGCCGCACGCACCCGGCGGGCCCACGCGCGGGACCCGCCGCGGCCACACTCGCACAGGTTGCCCGGGTTGGGTGGCGCGCCTCCCGTACATCTCCTCCCGGCCGTGCGGGGCGCCGACCCCGACCCGGACCCCGACCCGGTCTCGGACCCCGCTCCGCCCCCCTCACCCCGCTCTGCGCGCCTCGCCCCGCTCCCGCCCCGGCCCCGGCGCCCGCGCTTTGTTCCCGGCCTGGCGACCCGGGGACAGCGGCCGGGCTGCGGGGGCTCCGCGGTCGGCTGAGCGCAGCCGGGCTGGTGCACTCGCGCCGCGCGCCTCCCTCCCTGGGCGCTGCGCCCCGCTGGGCTCCGCTCACCTCTGCCCGACGCGGGCTCCCGGGCGGCTGTGACGCTGGACCCGCGTCCCTCCGGTCCTGGAGCAGCCGAGGAGCCACCGCGAGCTCCGGCGAGCGTCGGGGCGCGCGGCCCCGCGGAGGTGCGCGTGCACGGGGGCGCATGCGCGCTGCGCCCAGCCTCTGTCCGAATCAGGCCGCGCGGGGCTTGCCCCACTCCTCGGTTCCCGGGGCTGCGGCAACTGGAGGGATTGGTTTCTAGCCCTGGAGGCGTTCGTGTGAAATATGCTCGAGCTTCCTCACAGGTCCCGAGCCGGGACCATGGACTCGGGGTGCTCGGGAAGGGGTCACGGTGCAGGCGTGCAGCCGGGTTCAGGTGGCAAGGGCCACAAGGGCTGTGCAGCGCTCCGCTCTGAACCGGTGGGGCTCTCTGCACATCCTGACCAAGACCTTTCCAAACAGGTGGAGCCTGCTGTCAATAATGGCCTGCCCCACGTTCTGCTCCTTAGGAAAGGTTGCAGCCGGGCGTGGTGGCGCACTCCTTTAATCCTAGCACTTGGGAGGCAGAGGCAGGCGGATCTCTGTGAGTTCAAGGCCAGCCTGGTCTACAGCGTGAGCTCCAGGACAGCTGGGGCTACAGGGAGACCCTGTCTCAAAAATACCAAAAAAAAAAAATAATAATAATAATAATAATAAAAATAAAAAGGAAAGGAAAGGTTGCCCTTCCACCCTGCATAAAGTTTCAGAGCTGAACGACTCGTTACAGATCATCTAAGTACAATCAATCCCTCTCTCCACTTCTCTCTCTTTCTTCAAAAGGTGAGAAGGTTTAGAAAGGTTAGATCTCTTATCCAAAGCCACACAGCATTTTTTTTTTTTTTTTTTTGTCTTTTTGAGACAGGGTCTCCCTGTAGCTCCGGCTGTCCTGGAACTCACTCTGTAGACCAGGCTGGCCTTGAACTCATTTTAATAGTATTGGCTTTACATGGTTGCGTTGGTTTGAACCCACAGAGTTGTTCTTCCCTCTGCATCCCAGAGTGCTGGAATTAAAGGTGTCCACCACCACACCAGGCAGTGATTGCTTCTTTTTACTAAACATACTTTCCCACCTTTCTTTTCATCCATTATCACCTGAGATTTCAAAGCATCATTTTGTTCTGTCGGTAGAACACAAGACTTAAAGTAACATTAGTCTTATTGCATATGACCTTTATATTGCTGAGCTGTATGTTTATAACTGGTTAGTAACTTAGGAGTCAGGAGAGATGGCTTAGTCAGTGGAGCAGTTGCTGTACAATTATGAGAACCAAGGTTCCATCCCCAGAAACCACTTTCAGGTCATGGGGACTGGAGAGATAGCTCAGACATTAAGAGCCCTGGCTGCTCTTACAGAGGACCCAGATTTGGTTCCTAATACCCACATGGCAGCTAACAACCATCCATAACTCCAATTCCAGGGCATCGGAAGCCCACTTCTGACCTCCTCAGGCATTGTGGGATATGGGTGCACTTACATGCATGCAAGCAATACACTCACACATAAAATAGAAATAATAATTTAAAAAATATAAAGGAAAGGTCATGTTGGCAGGCACTCTAATCCTAGTGCTGGCAAAGCAGGGACAGATGGATACCTGGAGCTAGCTGGCCAGCGAGCCAGGCCCACTCCATGTCCCACTCCAGACTCTCCCTGTCTCAAAAAACAAGTTGGCTCAGCAGTTAAGAGTCCTGTCTGGACTTGCAGAGGACCCAGGTTCAGATCCCAGCACCCAATGCAGCTAACAACCACCTGCAACTCCAGTTCCAGGGGACCCTCTTCTGACCTCCGAGGGCACTGCACAACACAGGTGCACTTACATCTATGCAGGCAGAACACTCATACACATAAAATAAAAACAATAAATAATTAGCAAAAACAATGTGGAGAGCACCTGAGGAAGACACCTCTGACATACAGGCACACACCACACACACACATACATGCAAACACCTCTGACATACAGGCACACACCACACCACACACACGCAGACACCTCTGACATACAGGCACACACCACACACACACACACACACACGCAGACACCTCTGACATACAGGCACACACCACACACACACACACACATGCAGACACCTCTGACATACAGGCACACACCACACATATACACATGCAGACACAAACACACACCAATAACATAAGACATTTAAAAAATACTTAATTTTTATTTTATGTGTATGAGTGCATTGCCTACATGTATATTAGTGCATCCATGTCTTGCAGTGACAACAGAAATCAGAAGACAGCATTGGATCCCCTGGAACTGGAGTTATGGACAATTGCTAGCTGCCATGTGGATGCTTGGAATCAAACCCAAGTCCTCTGCAAGAGGAGCCAGTACTCTTAACACCCCAGCCATCTCTCCAGCTCCCATAATACATTTTTAAAAGGATCTCGAGCCGGGCGTGGTGGCGCACGCCTTTAATCCTAGAACTTGGGGGGCAGAGGCAGGCGGATCTTTGTGAGTTCAAGGCCAGCCTGGTCTTCAGAGTGAGTTCCAGGACAGCTGGGGTTGCTACAAGGAGACCCCCCAAAAAAAAAAAAAGGATCTCAGATATGTGCAGATATGTGGTGAATAGTGAAGAGTCTTATGCTCAAACATACAGACTTTGATCATAATGTGACCTACCTAGGTGGACAAGCATGAGGAATGACATCTGAAATGATAGCTTCCATTTTCATGATAGACACTTGTGCAGCAATGTTGTTTAGGACAGTAATATTGATTCTAGGGTAACCCTAGGCAAGTCACTGCTTGGGGAGCCAGTGGTGCCTTTTGTTGAGGGTGAGCAAGAAGCAGATAGCGTATGGGGAGAACTGTGCCAGCTTTATGTATTTCCAGATCCCTGTAGTTAAAGAAACCTTGGAGATGTGCTGCTAGGTGCCTTACTCAGTTTACGCACTACCCAGGCATTGGTCACATCACTGATCACATCGGAAAGTGGGAATGATGTAGACAGGATCATAAATATATCAACATGATTAAGCCTCAAAAATGCAATACTCGGGCTGGAGAGATAGCCTAGCGGTTAAGAGCACTGACGCTCTTGCAGAGGACTCGGGTTCGATCCCCAGCACCCACATGGCGGCTAAGAACCGTCTGTAACTCCAATTCCAGGAGAACTCCAGTTCCAGGGGAATCTGAAACCCTCTTCTGACCTCCGCGGCATTGCACGACACGGGTGCACAGACCTGCATGCAAACAATACATTCATACACATACAAAAATAAATAATAAAAAAAAAAAGAGATTACCTCTCTAATAGCTGTCTCCAATTTACAGTTGGAGAACGACCTCATCATCGTCATATTTCTCCTTGTTCTGGGGGGGGAGGTAAGAAAGTCTCTCATATCAAAACCTTTGCAGCACCTAGAAGGTAAGTTTTATTAGGACTCATTATAAATAGTTGTTACATGTAGGGGCCACAGAGGGGTTTGACCCACTCCTCCCCCTTTCCCAATTCACCATTTCGGTCCGTTTTCTGATGCAGTCTTTCTGCTGTTGTTCTTTTACTGTGCAACTCTCTTCACGAGAAATATTTATATCTGGGTTATTGGTACTAGCATCCACATATGAAGGACACCATTTGTCATTTGTTATTTTGGGACTGTGTTACTTCACTTAACATAATGTCTTCTAGCTCCATCCATTTACCTGCAANGTGTGTGTGTGTGTGTGTGTGTGTGTGTGTGTGTGTGTGTTTCAGATGGGGTCTCAGGTAGCCCAGGCTGGCCTTGATCTTCCTGCCTTCACTTCTTGAGAACTGGGCTTGCTGGCATGAGCCACTAAATCTAGCTTTCAGTTTCTTTTTTATTATTGCATTCTCTGGTCCTCAGTCCGAGGTGGGCACTCAGTACATTTAATTAAATGTGGCTGGATTTAAGGACCTAAATTCAGAGTTATTCTTACTACGGCATGCCATCTACTGGTTCACAGATGTATCTGTCACTCAGTTTAAAGTCCATAATCGTGGAATTCGTGTCAAAGCATTTTCTGTGTCTTTGGCGCGGCTCCCCCACGACCTCCTTTTCCCACTGCAGGTGCTTGGCTCTTCCCTGGAACCCCTTGTAATTTTTTTTTTTTAACCTACTGGGCAGTCTTAAAACCTGGCAAAGTGGAGTTTGCGTTTCGGAGCTCCGGAGTGACCAGAACAATGTAACTGGGCATGCTCGGAGGGGAAGGGCTGTTTGGGATCCTAACCACAGCACCTCTTTGAAAGAAGGTTTTCGGTATTTGATATATCTTCTTCCTACATCAGGATGTCGCAACTCCTCCCATTCGCCTGGCGTCTTCACCTTCTCCTTTTATCTCTGGGCCCAATTTTGGAGCCAGCCCTCTTTGGATTCTCGGACCAATCAAGAGACCACACATTGTTGCCTTAGAGACCCTGGATGCCAGCGACAGGATTTATAGATGGTGATTGGGCTTCTGGAAGCGGGGAGGGATGGGGGTTGGAAGGACTCAAAGAAAGAGCTGACCTAGGGCAACTATGGCAACCCCAGAGCTCGAGGCTTGAAGAAGGAGACCAGCTGCAAAAGGTGAGGACCGTGGGCAGGGCATGGAAAGATGGAGACTGTCTTGGAGTGCTGCCTGGCTTCCCACAAGCCTTGCCAGAGGTCCTGGGGACTGCTCTTAAATACTTGAATGTAAAGTGAATTCGTATTTAAATCTATCCATAGTCTACTTCCTGATACTAAGATTCTTTTTGTCTGATAATATTACATTGTGAATTGTGTACTAGCAGAGAAACTTAACCCTAGTCTGCTTTGTAAACTCCAAATAAAACTTGGTAATCCGGAGTCTTACCCCAGTGCCCAGTTCATCATGTTCTGAGTTTCAATGCACAATTCCACATGGTTTAATCCTTAAACCCACCCACCCCCAACCTACCTCCAAGGTGCCGTTTCTTCCTTTCCATTGATTGAACAAATATTTAGTGAACGTCTATTATTTGCGACTGTAATGGGGATTGAACTGAGCAGTGTTAGAAACACACATAAGCCAAAAACCATCAGGGTTTCACAATGCTATTCTCACATGGGTCAGGCTGTTGTGTGTCTGGACAGACTGCAAAAAAGTGGGGGTCCGGGCTGAAAAGGTAGGTTGAGGTACAGAGACACAACACAACTCAGACTTCCATGCTGAGGAGTCAGGATTCCATGGCCATTAGTGAGATGTGATTTTTTTTTTTTAGTTGAAAAGTGACATGAACCGGACATGGTGGCGCACACCTTTAATCCTAGCACTTGGGAGGCAGAGGCAGGTGGATCTTTGTGAGTTCAAGGCCAGCCTGGTCTACAGAGCGAGTTCCAGGCCAGCTGGGGCTACAGGGAGACCCTGTCTCGAAAAGACTCCCCCCAAAAAAGTGACATGATTAACTAATAATAATGGTAATAATAAAATCTCTTGGAGTCGGGAATATAGTGCCTGACTAGGAAGCCCTGAGTTTGATCCCAGCAAAGTGTAAATCAGGAATGTAGTGGGCTGCTGTAATCCAGCCCTTGGAGATGGAGAAAAGAGGATCAGAAGTTCAAGGTCACTTGGCTCAATAAGTGGATTTGGGGCATATCTGGAACACATAAGACCCTGTCTTGGAGCTGGAGAGATGACTTGGGGGTTAGGAACATTGACTGCTGTTGCATAGGACCCAGGTTCCATTCCCAGCACCACAGGGCAGCTAACAAACATCCTAACTCCAGTACCAGGGGATCCAATGCCCTCTTCTGGCCTCTTCGGGCATTGTATGACACAGATGCACTTACATACATGCAGGCAATACACTCATACACTTAAAATAAATAAAATATTTTTTTAAAAAAATACCCTGTCTAAGGCCAGGCAGTGGCTCACACCTTTAATCCCAGCACTTGGGAGGCAGAGGCAGGTGGATGTCTGTGAGTTCAAGGCCCACCTGGTCTACATAGCAAGTTCCAGCCTAGCTGGGGCTACAGGGAGACCTTGTCTCACAAAGACTATAGATGATAGATAGAGATAGATAGATAGATAGATAGATAGATAGATAGATAGATGATAGATAGATAGATGTTAGATAGATATATAGATAAATGATAGATATCCTGTCTAAAACAAAACACCAAACATACACACACACAAAAGTGCTAACAAAATCTCCAACAGCAGACTGTTTCTCCATTATAGCAGAAACTCTTTTTTTAAGATACATTTTAATTTTTTATTTTTTTAAAGAGGAACTCTATTTTATTTATTTTCATGTGTATGCATGTATTGTCTGCATGTAGGTTTGTGCACCCATGTCATGCAGTGCCACAGAGGTCAGAAGAGGGTGTCGGATTCCCCTGGAACTGGAGTTAAAGACGTTTCTCAGCCACCATGTGGGTGCTGGGGATTGAACCCAGGTCCTCTGCAAGAGCAGTCGGTGCTCTTAACCGCTAGGCCATCTCTCCAGCCCCTATAGCAGAAACTCTCATCTTTACACCCCTATTATTGCTTCATGAGTCCTTAGTAAAATTGTTGGAGTGATGTCGATGGTGTGAACAGTGGCTTAGAAGACCATATTGGGGGGGGCTGGAGAGATAGCCTAGCGGTTAAGAGTGCCGACCGCTCTTACAGAGGACCCAGGTTCGATCCCCAGCACCCATATGGCGGCCGAGAGCCGTCTGAAACTCCAATTCCAGGAGAACTCCAGTTCCAGGGGAGTCTGACACCCTCTTCTGACCTCCGCGGCGTTGCACGTCACGGGTGCACAGACTTGCATGCAGACAATACATTCATACACATACAGAAATAAATAAAAATAAAAAAAAAATTAAAAAAAAAAATAAAGGTGTGCGCTACCATGCCCGGCACTAGTCATTTTTAATTTAACCTTTCAAAGCATTTTTTTTCTCTGTGGAGACTGTCAAAAATTGCCAATGCCAATTATATTTCAAGTCATCATGGTGGGATATTGGGAAAAGTTTTCAATTAGCAATAATCGTGTCTCAGATAAACCTCATTGGCTATGATACTGACACTGTGCACAGCTCAAAACATTTTTTTTATTATTATTATTTTTTATTATTATTTTTTATGTGCACCCATGTCATGCAATGCNAAAAAAAAAAAAAAAAGAAGACCATATTGGAGGTGTGTATCCAATGAGAGCCCACCAGGATGTTGAAGCTGGGACTGGAGCCATATATCAGAAGGGAAGACCCTACGCCTTCTTTTGAACATTGATAAGCAGTCATTATAAGGAAAGGGAGCCATAGAAAATCAATGGCGGTTTATCTGTGGAAGCAGGTGAGGTAATGGACTTTGTCTTGATGGGGGGCAAATATTTCCTATGTGTATGATGTGAAAACTTGTCTTTGTAATAGGAGCCAGGGGTCTACACAGTAAACACGAGTGTGTAAGGCCGGGCGTGGTGGCACACGCCTTTAATCCTAGCACTTGGGAGGCAGAGGCAGGCGGATCTTTGTGAGTTCAAGGCCTGCCTGGTCTACAGAGCGAGTTCCAGGCCAGCTGGGGCTACAGGGAGACCCTGTCTCGAAAAGACTCCCCCCAAAAAAGTGACATGATTAACTAATAATAATGGTAATAATAAAATCTCTTGGAGTCGGGAATATAGTGCCTGACTAGGAAGCCCTGAGTTTGATCCCAGCAAAGTGTAAATCAGGAATGTAGTGGGCTGCTGTAATCCAGCCCTTGGAGATGGAGAAAAGAGGATCAGAAGTTCAAGGTCACTTGGCTCAATAAGTGGATTTGGGGCATATCTGGAACACATAAGACCCTGTCTTGGAGCTGGAGAGATGACTTGGGGGTTAGGAACATTGACTGCTGTTGCATAGGACCCAGGTTCCATTCCCAGCACCACAGGGCAGCTAACAAACATCCTAACTCCAGTACCAGGGGATCCAATGCCCTCTTCTGGCCTCTTCGGGCATTGTATGACACAGATGCACTTACATACATGCAGGCAATACACTCATACACTTAAAATAAATAAAATATTTTTTTAAAAAAATACCCTGTCTAAGGCCAGGCAGTGGCTCACACCTTTAATCCCAGCACTTGGGAGGCAGAGGCAGGTGGATGTCTGTGAGTTCAAGGCCCACCTGGTCTACATAGCAAGTTCCAGCCTAGCTGGGGCTACAGGGAGACCTTGTCTCACAAAGACTATAGATGATAGATAGAGATAGATAGATAGATAGATAGATAGATAGATAGATAGATGATAGATAGATAGATGTTAGATAGATATATAGATAAATGATAGATATCCTGTCTAAAACAAAACACCAAACATACACACACACAAAAGTGCTAACAAAATCTCCAACAGCAGACTGTTTCTCCATTATAGCAGAAACTCTTTTTTTAAGATACATTTTAATTTTTTATTTTTTTAAAGAGGAACTCTATTTTATTTATTTTCATGTGTATGCATGTATTGTCTGCATGTAGGTTTGTGCACCCATGTCATGCAGTGCCACAGAGGTCAGAAGAGGGTGTCGGATTCCCCTGGAACTGGAGTTAAAGACGTTTCTCAGCCACCATGTGGGTGCTGGGGATTGAACCCAGGTCCTCTGCAAGAGCAGTCGGTGCTCTTAACCGCTAGGCCATCTCTCCAGCCCCTATAGCAGAAACTCTCATCTTTACACCCCTATTATTGCTTCATGAGTCCTTAGTAAAATTGTTGGAGTGATGTCGATGGTGTGAACAGTGGCTTAGAAGACCATATTGGGGGGGGCTGGAGAGATAGCCTAGCGGTTAAGAGTGCCGACCGCTCTTACAGAGGACCCAGGTTCGATCCCCAGCACCCATATGGCGGCCGAGAGCCGTCTGAAACTCCAATTCCAGGAGAACTCCAGTTCCAGGGGAGTCTGACACCCTCTTCTGACCTCCGCGGCGTTGCACGTCACGGGTGCACAGACTTGCATGCAGACAATACATTCATACACATACGGAAATAAATAAAAAT
>VZQC01000355.1:456256-490644 GCA_009823505.1 Rhizomys pruinosus
CTACAGGGAGACCCTGTCTCAGAAAAAAAAAAAAAAAGTAAACACGAGTGCATGCAAAATACTCACACTGCCCATCTTCTGGGATGGACGGAGGAGAAGAAATTAGAAAAGGATAATCACAAAAGATAAGGCATGCTTCTGTGGGACTGTCGTCGAGAGAGCTGTGCCTTCTCATCGAGAGAGCTGTGCCTTCTGGCCAGGTCCACCTCCTGGAAACCATGGCGTCCTTCAGCTGCTTTGAAGAAAGCCTAATCCCAAGTGGTTTCTCTGAGGAACCAGGAGGAAGAAAACAGCTGATGCAGACCCTCAGGGTGTCCCTGAGAAGAGCTACTTTGTCCTCCCCAGAAATCTTGCATAGCATAAGTCAGATGGCTGTCTACACAAACTGGGAAGCAGGGGTGCTTCTCAGGATAACGCAGGAGGTTCTAACCCGGGCAAAGAAAATGTCAACTTCCTGTGCATTTTTCTAGGAAGAGATTTCACAGATTTCATCCCAGAGACTCTGAAGAAGAGCTTTTAAATTGCTGCTGTTTAAAAAAATAAAATAAAATAAAAGGACTGGGCACAGTGACACATACCTGTTATCTTAGCACTGGGGAGATTGAGGTGCGAGGATCGTGAATTTGGGGCTAGCCTAGACCCTGGCTCATAAACAAAAACCAAGAAATAACAGTAACAACAAGCATATGTAATTTTTACTTGGGCACATCGCGACTTGATGGCTGTGTTTTGTGTCCGTAATTTGCCTGCTCCTGTGCCTATTTATCTTGACGGCCATGTTTTGTATCTGTGATTTGCCTGCTCCTGTGCCCATTTATCTCTGGGTGCCAGCTCATGATGCTGTAATAGGGGCTGGAAACAGCTCAACACTTAAAAGTACTTCTCCTTCGGAAGACCTGAGTTTGTGTCCAAGCACCCACGTGGTAGCTGACAACCATCTGTAACTCCAGTTCCAGAGGATCTAATACCCTCTTCTGACTTCCATGGGCCCCAGGCACACACATGGTGCGCTTACATACGTGCAGACAAAACACTAATACACATAAAAAGTTAAAAATTGCAAAAAGAGGGGCTGGAGAGATGGCCTAGCGGTTAAGAGCGCCGACCGATCTTACAGAGGACTCCGGTTCGATCCCCAGCACCCACATGGCGGCCAAGAACCGTCTGAAACTCCAGTTCCAGGAGAACTCCAGTTCCAGGGGAATCCGAGACCCTCTTCTGACCTCCACGGCATTGCACGACACGGGTGCACAAACTTGCAATGCAGAGGACTAGTACATTCAGTACACATTACATTAAATAAATAAAAATTAATAAAAAAAAATAAATTTTTTTAATTGCAATAAGAATCTTGTTTTTTTTTTAGGCATGGTGGCACATGACTTTAATCCCACACTTCAGGAGGCAGAGGCAGGCAGTTCTCCTGTGAGTTCAAGGCCCAGCCCGGATATATATATATATATATATATATATATAATATATATATTGAATTCCAGGCCAGGCAGGGCTACAGGAGACCTTGTCTCAAAAAGACAAAAGACCAAAAAAAAAAAAAAAATACTATATATACTATATATATATATCTACTAAATATATGCTGCAATTAAACTACTTGTTAACTTTTTTTCTTTTTTTTTTTTTTTTTTGACCATGTGGGTGCTGGGAATTGAACCCGGGTCCTCTGCAAGAGCAGTTGGAGCTCTTCACCACTGAGCTATCTCTCCAGCCCCTTAAACATTTTTTAACTTAATTAAAAATGTAGCGACTTAGCTAATTAATCATTAGGAGCTAAGAGGACCCTGAAGGTTGACCTGAGCCCCTTCATGGCAGGGTCGCGATGGCAGCAGCAACCGTGGGACGGCACTGACCAGTGCACCACCAGGGTCTAAAATGCTGGCTTCATCTTCAGTCACAACTTAAGCTTGAGTGAATGCCGTATGTCACATGAGAACCTCAGAAATTTCAGATGAAGTGACTGGGGAAATCTCATCTCAGCTGAAAAGTAATGCATTTAAAAACCCTTTATTAAGGGAGGGCTTCATATAGCATAGGTTGACCTCCCTCTGAGGATGACTATGAACTTCTTTAAATATTTTTTTATTTTATGTGCATGAGTATATTGCCTGCATGTATGTAATGTTTGCCGAATATCATGTAATGTGGTGCCACAGAGCAGGGGGCATTGGACCCTGGAATTGGAGTTATGATGGTTGTTAGCTGCCATGTGGGTGCTGGGAACCAAACCCAGGTCTTCTGCAAGAGTAGCCAGTGCTTGTAACTAGTGAGCCCTGTATCCAGCCCCAACTTTGAGCTTCTGTCTTGTCTTCCTGCCTTTATCTCCTATGTGCTGGCTTGTTTCTCTTCAATTGCTATGAAAAAACGACCAAAATCAAAAGGGAGGAAAGGGTTTTACTTGGCTCACATCTCCTGGGTCACAGTTCATCACTGAGGAGCCCAGCATAGGAACTCAGGGTAGAGGATCTTGGAGGCAGGAGCTGAAGCACAGACCACAGGAGGAATGCTGCTTTACTGGCTTGCTCTCCTGCCCATGCTAAGCTGCTTTTAAATTTTTTTTTTTTTTATTTCCTGTATGTTGTATCAATGTACTGTCTTCATGCAGGTCTGTGCACCCATGCCGTGCAATGCCGCCGGAGGTTCAGAAGAGGGTCTCGGATTCCCCTGGAGCTGAGTCTGGATTTCTCCTGGAATTGGAGTCAAGACGGTTCTTCCTCCGCCTATTTGTGGTTTTGGGGATCGAACCTGGGTCCCTTGCAATAGCAGTCGGCGCTCTAACCGCTAGGCCATCTCTCCAGCCCCTCAGCTTGCTTTTATACTATAGGTAACAACCTGCCTGGGGGTGGCACCACCCACAGTGGGCTGGGCCCTCCCACAAAATCAAGACAATACTCCACAGACTTGACCACAGGCTAGTCCAATGGAGGAAATTCCTCAATTGAGGCCTGCTCAACCCAGATGTGTCAAATTGACACTAAAGCTATCCAGCACAGGACCTCATACCTGATTTATTCTGAACTGGGACTGAACCCAGGGTTTTGTGCACACTAGGCAAGCGCTCTACCAGATAAACTACACTCCTACCCTATTCTTTTTTAGTTTGTCCAGTATTTGATGCTGTGGAGTCATTTATTGGTCAGGCATTTCAACAGCTTTTCAGCCACTGCTTTCTACTGCTGAACTGCCAGGGCCCCAGCTTCAGTTGGGGAGGAGGGGGAGGGGGAGGAAGAGAAGGGGGAGGGAGGGGAGGAAGGGGGAGAGGGGAGGGAGGGAGAGGGAGGAGGAAGGGGAGGAGGGGAGGAGGCAGAGATAAATGGGGGGAGGTAGGTGAGGTCAGGAAAGAGGGAAGGTAGGAAGGAAGGAGGGAGGAAGGGGAAGACGGGGAGGAGTGCGAGAGTGGGAGGAGGAGGAGATGGAGGAGGGGAGACGTGGAGGAGGGGAAGGAGGGAGGAGGAAGGAGGGGAAGGGAGGATGGGAGGAGGGAGCGAGGGGAGGAGGGGATGGAGGGGAAAGGGAGAGTGGAGGACGGGGAGGAGGGGAAGAGGGCGAGAGTGGGAGGAGGCCTGAGGAGGGGAGAGGGGAGGGGGGAGAGTGGAGGAGGGCGAGGAGGGAGGAGGGGAGGGAGGGACAGGAGAGTGGAAAGGGAGATGGGGAGGAGAGGAAGAGGGGAAAGAGTGAGGAGGGGGGGGGCGAGGGAGGAGGGGGAGGAGGGGAACGAGGCGAGGATGGGGGGATGGAGGGACGGAGGGAGGAGGGAGGAAAGGGGAAGAGGAGGACGGGGGAGGGAGGGAGGAGGGGAGGAGGGGAAGAGGGAGGAGGGGAGGAGGGGAGGAGGGAGGAGGGGAGGAGGGAGGAGGGGAGGAGGGGAGGAGAGAGGAGGGGAGGAGGGGAAACTCTGAGGGCAGCATAGATTAAAACACTTTTCTCTGAATTTTGAAAGAGCATTTGATATATATGTAGGATTAAAAACCTATACAAAGTCAAAATTAAAAATTGGTTGCAAAATCAGAAACAAATTCTTCCTGATACATATGGAAGAAGACAAAGACAGGAAGGGGAGTGGAGGAGGGGGGCAACATGACAGTCTGCTGAGGGCACCTATGCTCCCTTCAGTGACCATCTCATCCATTAAAAAGGACAAATGACAGTCAGTCCATCTGCAGTTTGATCGAATCACCACCTCTTGGCAAGGGAAAGACTACTGAGGCTCCCCAAATGAAGACAGAGGCAAGTACCTGGACAGCTCTGAACTCAGTCAACCAACCAGCAAATTCTACACTGCTGAGGAACAGGAATTCCTCATTGAAAATATAGAACTTTAATTAAAAGGAGACAGATTGTATCCCGGACAGCTAAAACCAGAAGATGGCCTCCCAATAAGCACATCTGTCCATCTCTAAAGCCTTGGTCTTTTGACTAGTCTGTCACTCTATTTTTGGACTATGTGTTAGGCTGGAGCTCTTGTTATCTAGATGTCAGAAAGCTAAGAGGAAAGGAGGAGAGTTTTTTTCACAAGGACAAAAGTTAAGTATTTTTCTGTTGTGTTGTGACTCTAAATTTGTAGTGCTCTCTTTCTCCAGTGAGCTATCTTCATAGCTAGGCCTGACACTGAACTCCCCTGCAGACCCAGTAGTCTGATTCCAATACTCATACTTAGTATCACTATGATCTCCCCCAGGGTGTGAAACTTCAGAACCTGGTGTTCTTCACTTGTCAAATGAGCTGAAACCTACAACCTTACCAACAGAGCTCATTTTACACTTCTAACGAACATACATGGAAAGTGCCTGACACACAAAATTCCCCCAGTAAATATTCTTCCCACCCATTCCCTCTTCCAACATACAAAGATATTATATGGTATTTTGGGTATTTGGAGGATTTCATGATTTCTTTCTTCTGATACGTGTATTATTTCTTATAGAAAAATACCCCATCACCTCACCATGGCATTTGCACCTCCAAAAAGCACAGATGGCCCCAAAATGCAGACAAAAATGAGCACCTGGACTCCCCTAAACCATCAGCTTCTGAATGACCAGGTAAGTGCTCAGAGAGTTTGTCATTTGGGTCCATGCCTTAAAGAAAAAAAAAAAGTAGTAAAATTTGGTTAATGAAAATATGAACAAGGTGGGCTGGAGAGGTGGCTCAGCGGTTAAGAGCACTGGCTGCTCTTACAGAGAGGATGCAGGTTTGGTTCCCAGCCCCTACATGGCAGCTCATAACCATCTGTAACTCCAGTTCCAGGGGGACTAACACCCTCTTCTGACCTCTGTGGGCACTGCACATTCATGGTACATTTACAAACATGCAGGCAAAACAGTCATACCACATAAAATAAATCCTTAAAAAATATTTAAAATATGGATGCTGGCACAGTAGTTAAGAGCACTGGCTGCTCTTCCAGAGGACCCAGGTTAGAATCCCAGCACCCACATGGCAGCTAACAACTGTCTGTAATTCCAGTTCCAGGGGGTCAGATACCCTCTTCTTACCTCTGTGGGCATCGCACAACACGTGTGCATCTACACACAGGCAATACACTTATACACATAAAATAATAACAATAAATAAATATAAAATATTTAGAATATGAACTATATTTGTTTAAGATTGTACAATTGATGAACAAAACATAAAACAAAGTCTTCATATATAAAAACAACTTTAATTCAGCCTTTGTTATGTGGGCAAGACTGGAATAGACCAGAATTTTCTTCCCGAGGAAGAAAAATGGCTTTGATTTGTTCTTTTCTGTGTTGTCTGTCCTGTTGTCTTTTATTCGCTGCTGGCTCACCTCAGAATCAACAGAATTTAGGGAGGAAGGCATGGCCTAGGAAGGATTCCCCCGAAAACAGAATTTCTGGCTAGAGTTTGGGCTAGTGACACTACATTCCAGCCGATTACCCACAGTACTGAGCCTCTCCTGGAAAGTCTGTACCCCGGCTGCATTCTTGAGAGATGCAGTAGAATACACCAGATTAATGATTGTAGCAGATGGCTGGGGTGTGAGAATGGCTGACATCTGGGGAATTGTATTCTTGCCCTAGCAAGGTGCAAAATTTACCCACAGGTCTCTGAGCTCCCTGGATCTGTCCTTAATACAATCAGCCCATGTAAAACTGACTTCATTATTTTTCTGCTCCACAGCAATTCCTCCTTGAAGTGAAAACCCCCATTTTTTACCATTACCAGAGCCAGAAATCTTCCTTTTTCCTTTCAGGTGTGGGGGTAGATTTTTCACTCTAATTTACAAGCTAATAAGCAAGCCTGTTGCTTATGGAATAGAAGATTGTATTTCACAATAAAAGACACAAGATTCTGGGCAGGGACAAAGAAGTTCACACACAACACAGTTGTCAGAATACTGTGCACCAAGTACTAACCATTAGCTTTCTTGCTCGACCTTGCTCTGTTGGGTGATGCAGATCACTCAGATAAATGCTAAGCACACAGTGGGTTTGCCTGGCCTCTGAAGACTGAGCCCAGGGAATCCACTGCTTTTATAGTAAGCAGTGGGCAAGCCAGTTTTGGGTTACCAAGGAAACAATCTCCTCCCTCTAGCTTGCCTTCCTGCAGTGTAACCAGGACAACAGGCCTAAGTGAAGGGTGCTCAGGGCCTTGTCTCCTGGTCCTGCTGAGACTTTTAGGAGCCGGAAGCCCACTGAGGTATCTATCAACACAGCCTTGCCCGAATATCCCATTTGTTCTATGGGTCTGTGTGTCTCCTCCCTAGATCAGTTGAACCCAGCTCTATGTTCTCAGGTCACATCCTTGTTCCCCTCTCTGTGCCCTCCACCCCCACCAGGTTCATCACTTTAACTCCCTGGCTGGTGTCACTGCCTCTATCCCTGCTAATTTATCCCCAGAAAGCTTTCTGAAATGCCAATCCTATAGATGAAATTGAAAATGGACCCCACTCCAAAAAGGGCAAATTCCGACCCCCACACATAGATCCTTGAGGCCCCTTCGTGGCCTGACCCTCAGCCAGCCTCCCGGCTCCCACCTCTGCTGCTGGCAGGTGAAGCCTGCAGTGCCTTAGCTCTGCTGCCTCCTCGCCTGTGAGTCAGCTGCACTGTCGCTGCCTCTGGGCTCTCTCGGCTTTCCCAGTCTGCTCCAGTGCATCAAGATGGCGATGTCACCCACTCTCTGAATCTGTAGGCCTTGCTGTGGCTTCTAGAACACAAGTAAGTCCAGACCTCCTGGTCTTTCCTTGTGTGTGTGCTCGCTGGCAGGTGTATGTGCACACGTGTGTGTGTGTGTGTGTGTGTGTGTGTGTGTGTGTAGGCGGGAGAACAATCTCAGTGGCCATTCCTCAGGTATCATCAACTTTTTAAATTTTTTTGTTTTAGTTTATGTGCATGAGTGTATTGAATGTACCGTGTGTACAGTGTGTGAAGAGAACAAAAGATGGCACTGAACCTCCTGGAACTGGAGTCGGGGGTGGCTGTTAACCACCATGTGAATGCTGGGAACCGAACCTAAGACCTCTACATGGGACAGCCAGTGCTTTTGACTGCTGAGCCATCTCTCCAGCCTCCCACTTTGTTTCATTGAGGCAGGGTCTCTCATTGACCTGAGCTCACCATGTAGGCTACACTGGCTGGACAGTGAGCCCCAGGGATTTGCCTAGCTCTATCTCCCTAACACTGGGATTCTGGGATTACAAGTAGGCCACCACTCTTGGCTCTTTTAGACTAGACTGGCCTCAAACTCAGAGATCTGCCTGCTTCTTCTGCCTCTGGAGGTCTGGGATTAAAGGGTATGTGCTACCAGACCCAGCTGGGCTTTAAAAAATAAAAAGCATATATGTGTATGTCTGTGTGTGGGTGTGTGCACGAGAGTACTGGTGCCCCGTGAAAGCCAGAAGTTCGGGTCCCCCAGGAGTTAGAGTTACAGATAGATGTGAGCTCCCCTGTGTGGTTGCTGGGAATTGAACCAGGGCCCTCTTGAAGAGCAGTGTGTATACGCGATCTTAGCAGCTGGACCATCTCTCCAACCCTCAGCTTTCTTTGATCGTGGGTTCTTGGGGAATCCAACTCAGGTCCTTGTGTTTGCTGACTGAGCAATTTCCCTAGCCCTCCCTAGGCATCACTGACTCCTACCTTTAGGCCCCTTCTTCTGTTTCCTTGGCCAGGAGTTTGTCCTTGGTCTCTGTAGTCCTAGTACAGAGGATCCCGCTCACAACGTGGTCGCATCCCAGAACTAGAAACCTTCTTTTCTGAGGTAGACCCAGAGTAAATTCCCAAAGAAAAGGAAAGGAGTACGGATTGGAATCCTGAGAGATTGGAGGAGAAGGAGGAGGAGGAAGAGGAGGTAGAGGAGGAGGAGGAGGAGGTGGAGGGGGAGGGAGCATATCCAGTAAACACAGAGGCAGATGGATCCAGACTTCATCTACAACTGTGAATGACAAATGTACAGAAATCTTTTTCTTTCAGAACAACAATTATTAATTGAGCACCTGCTTGTGATGTGCGTAGCTCTTCAACAGTTTATGTAACAGCTTATTCCCCCCAACCTTCAGTGCTGAGTTTGGAAATCTGTCTTCCCATTGAATTGTGAAGATTTTATACATGTGTGAAAAAGTGACTTGAATTGAAATACAAAATTGTTGGATGTCTTGATTTCCAGAAGATTTCATAGAAAAATTAAGTTTTCATCATCTTTGTTTAGCCACCGTGAAAAAAAGAATACCTTAATAATCCCCAAATATTTTAGTGCTTATGGTAAATAATCAGATTCTTTTATTTTTGTTATTTTGGCAGTATTGGGATTGAGCATAGGGCCTCGTGCATGAGAGGCAAGGGTGCCACTTGGGTACATCTCCAGCCTCCAGATTTTGAGATGATCATATAGGTGTGAACTCCAGAGAGGGAGAGAGGTGGGAGGGATGTAGGTTTGGGGCTGAGGATGGAGGGAGGCTGCAGCATGCTCTTTGTGAAGAGTCCAGTGGCCCCAGAGGACACCCTGAGGCTAGTGCGACCCTTCTGAGTGGATTCACGACTCATCAAGGAGACCCGCCCTCTGGGCCACCCTGGACAGCAGCTGTTCTCCCCTCCTTTGAGCTCCTGGCTATTGACCAGCTGCCTCCCCATGGGTACAAGAATAAATCTGTCAGCCCTGGAGAGGACACTATGTCTTAGAAAGCATATCGTGGCCTTATCTCAATTCTTTAATGGGTTTTGTCACATTTAATGATAATTTCTCAAGAAATGTGTTATTCAGAACTGCCATATCCCCAGAAAATCATTTAGTTAGCTTCTTGCTTGAAGTTAAGTTATTTTCTTTCCTTTTTGGGGGGGGCTTCTTTTTGAGACAGGGTCTCCCTGTAGGCCCATCTGGCCTGGAACTCACTATGTAGACCAGGCTGGCCTTGAATTCACAGAGATCCGCCTGCATCTGCCTCCCAAGTGCTAGGATTAAAGGTGTGCGCCACCACGCCCGGATTTTTTTTTTTTTACGTGTATGAATGTACTGTCTGCATGTAGGTTTGTGCACCCGTGTCGTGCAATGCTGCAGAGGTCAGAAGAGGGTGTCGGATACCCCTGGAACTGGAGTTAAAGATGGTTCTCAGCCGCCATGTGGGTGCTGGGGATCGAACCTGGGTCCTCTGCAAGAGCGTCGGTGCTCTTAACCACTAGGCCATCTCTCCAGCCCGAAGTTAAATTATTATTTTAATCACCTCATGTTTACATACACATTGTTCTGGTTAGCTTTTTATTGCTGTGATAAATATACTGACCAAAACCAACTTGGGGAGGAAAATGTTTATTTCACCTTCATCTCATAGTTCATCATGGAAAGAAGCCAAGGCAGGAGCTCAGGGCAGGAACCTGTAGTACAGGCTATGGAGGAACTCTCCTTACTTGCTCCTCTGGCCTGTGCTCAGCCTGCTTTCTTATGTAACACAGGATCACTTGCCCAGCTGTGGCACCACCCACAGTGGGCTGGGCCCTCCCACATCACTCCACAGTCAAGAAAATGCCCCACAGACATGGTCACAGGCCAGTCCAGTGGAGGAGATTCCCCAGTTGAGGTTCCCCCCACCCAGGTCTGCAAAGTTGTCAACTGAAGCTGTCCAGCACACATCCCTATATGTGTCTTAATGTACATTTAAACACATAGGATTTGTATATGATTATACCAAATTATTAATGTTGCCTGTCCCCACCCCACCCCCAAAGTTAAATGGGCATCAGTTCTGGAGGGAAATCTACTGAAAGAACTTTATTTTTAACCTTTGTATGGTGTACTGATATCTCAGATTTAAAAAAAAACAACAACTTAGAAATAAATACAAGTACGAGCAAACAGAGAGCAGTGGCTCTGGGAATTGAAACCTTGGCTCCAGATCCTCTATCCCAGTAATTCCTTCCATGATTTCAGGAAGCCACTTCCCTCCTCGGGCTTTATCCTCCTTTTAAAGTGGGTGTGTTACATGGAAGGTCCCTTCCAGATCTAACGTTCCAGCTTTGTGAAAGGGATTAAAATAGATGCTCAAGGGCCAGACACAGTGATGCACGCTTTTGATATCAACATTCAAGGAAGAAGAGGCAAGCAGATCTCTGTGAGTTTGAGGCCAGCCTGGTCTACATAGCAAGTTCCAGGCCAGCCAGCAACCAGGGTTATACAGTAAGACCCTGTATAAAACAAAGTTCAAGTCCACAGTAGCCAGAAACCATCTGCCCAGTAATTCCATGTGATTTTCCATACCTCAAGATCAGGCCACTGTTACCAGGCACCAGTGATGAATGCCACTGCGAGTCCTAACCCTCCTGTTGGCATCTCCTGAACGTTGGCATTATCGTTACTATCCCCCCATTGACGTGGTACTGGGGACTGAACCCAGGGCTTTGGCGTGCTAAGTGAGCACTCTACCAAGTGAACTACATCTCCAATCACCCCCATTTTGTTTTTAATTTTGTCTTTCCTCTGTTCTATAGTAGAATGTAAAATAACCATTTCATCCAAATAAGTCTCGGAGTTTTAACTTCACAGCAGGCTTTGAGCAGAGAGACTGAATTCAAATTTAGATAACTTTAAAATGTTAAAAACATTTTCAAGATAGGCAAATGCAGCAGATTACCAAGTAATTTGGGCACTGAGTGTTCTAAGAGGAAAGATGTTGTGAAAGTATCTCTCTCGGTGCCAGCTGATGCTGTAATTAGAAGAATCATTTTCTCCCAGAGGTAACTGTGGACAGAGATGGGCAGGATAACTGGCCAGACTCCAGTGATCATTTTGCTCTTGTATATGTACCCCAAAACATCATGTTGTACACCTTAAGTATATACAATTAAGAAACATGAAAAGCTCCCAGTCCCCATCTCTTTAGAACACAATTCTCACATGTATTACAGTACCTGTAAAGGGGTATTCTGAGCCCCTTATTGCCATCCATTGGTCATAATTTAAGATCCCCAAAATACCTGCCTCCTACTCTGTAATGATGTCACGTGGGGAACTATGTAATTGCAGTGTCGACAGACTAAAATAACAACCGTGGAATTTTGACTTAACAGCAGGCTGTGGGTAAACTGTGATACAAACAGACTGCGGCAGTCTGTGAGAAAAGAAGAGCCATTTTAATATCGCCATTTCAAAGAGAGATTTTGTTTTCCAGCTTTTCAAAGTGAAGACCCTGGTTCCATATCTGTGGAATCAGGTTCCAAACTAGGGAACCTGAGAATACAAGTCCAACTAAGGACGAAGAAATGACTTGCCCAAGATGATTACTATTATTGTTTATTATTATTTGTGAATATTTTTTTTTTTTTTGCCAAAGGTGGACTCAGAACCAGATCAGGTTTGTCTTGGTGTTACATGAGGATTTGTTAGAGCAGGAGAGATGTTCACATTGGTTCATAACTTGATTTATCTTCTCAGTATTCAGTTTCTCCTGCATGTAGATTAGATGCCTATTGGGAACATCTATGCTTGCTTGCACCCTGTCTGGGTGTCTTTTTCTTTTTCTTTTTTTTCTTTGTCTTTTTCTTTTACAGCTTGGGCTCAAACCCAGGGTCTCACAGATGCTAGGCAAATACTCTGCCATTAATCTACATCCTTTTTATATATTAAAAAAATTTTATCTTATGTATATGAGTGTATTGCCTGCATGTATGTGTAAGTGCACACCATGCAATGCCCACAGCGCCCAGAAGAGGGTGTCAGATCTCCTGGCACTGGAGTTACAGGCAGTGTGAGCTGCCATGTGGGTACTGGGAATCAAACCCTGGTCCTCTGCAAGCACAGTCAGTCCTCTTAACCCCTGAGTCATCTCTCCAGCCCTGCTTTTTAAGACAAGATATCACTACGTTGCCTAAGCTGACCTGAACTCACTGTGTAGCCTAGACACATCTTGAACTTGTGATTCTCCTGCTGCAGCCTCCTGAGTAGCTGAGGTCACGGGCCTGCACCACCGCCTGGCTTAGACATTGTCTTTGCCTAGCATGTGTGAGACCCTGGGTTTGAGCCCAAGTTGTAAAGGAAAAAGACAAAGAAAAAAAAGAAAAGAAAAAGAAAAAGACACTCAGACAGGGTACAGCTGTGTGACAGACCCCGCTTCCCATCCCGTTCTCGTCCTGATACCATTCTGTGGACTTTTTTGTCTCTTTAAGTCAGTGGCCCTCTGCTATCCTGAGTCGCACTATCAGTGAAGATGATGATGGGGCAACCTGACTTCCTTTTTTTAATTTTGTTTTTGTTTTTTGAGATGGGTCCCCTCTAGCCACAGCTGGCCTGGAACTGTAGAAATCTGCCTACCTCTGTGTTCTGAATGTTGGGATTAAAGGTGTGTGCCACCATGTCCAGTGGTTTTGTTTTCTTTTTGTTTTTGTTTTTTCAGATCTCCTGTTAAAAACTTAGATATGGTCTCAAGACCCAACCATCTTCCCACTCTCAGGCAAAGCACCAGCAATAGTTCCTCAAAAATGTAGGGCTGCCAGGGTGGGTGACATTCATCTGTAACCCTAGCACTCAGGAGGTCAGCCTGGGTTTCATAGTGAGTTTGAGACAGTCCAGATAGAGAAGATCAAGGTTATATAGTGAAGACCAAGGTCAGAGTTGAGCTCAATAGGTTGTTAGGCACTAGTGATCCATCCCTCCCTTCTTCCCTCCCTCCCTCCCTCTCTTTCTCCCTCCCTCCCTCCTTCCCTCCCTCACTCCCTCCTTCCCTCCCAATTTTTGTAGCCCAGGCTAGCCTCAACTTATTATGTAGGTAAGGATAAACTTGAACTGACCCTCCTACTTCCACATCCAAGTGCTGGGTTTACAAGCATGTGCCATCATGCCTGGTCTTTCTGGTATTCTTTTTTGAGACAGGGTTTCCCTATATAGCCCAGGCTGGCTTCAAACTTACTATCCTCCTGCCTCTGCACCCTAGATCCTGAGATTACAGCCCTGCACCACCAGGTCCAGCTAAACACAGTTATTTATATATTTTTTTAATCTTAACGAAATTGCTGGGCATGTTGGTGAACACCTCTAATCCCAGCACTAGGCAGGCAGAGCCAGGCAGATCTCTGTGAGTTCAAGGATGGCCTGGTCTACATAGAGAGTTCCGGGCCATCTGGGACTAAAGGGAGACCCTGTCTCAAAAAGACTCCCCCCCAATCTGAACAAATCTACATTTTCTGGGTCTCCACTTATTCTCTCTCAAATGAGAGAGATGAAAAAAAAGCTCTTTAAGATTTCTTTTAGCTCTGAGATCCTGTGACTTCAGAAGCTTTCTCATTACTGTTGTTACATCAGCAGTGTCACAGACAGTCTGCCCTGGAACCTGTTTTTGCTGGTTCTGGGGAGCATGTAAAAGAGGGGTATGTCATTGACACCGGAAAGTAAAATGGACCATAGACCACACTGGACCCCTTCCAGCCCCAGAGGAGCAGAGCAGCTGGTGAGGGGAAGCGACCACTGGGCATCAGAACTGCGTTGGCACCTGTGACTTAGCTTGGGCAGTGGGCATTGGTAGAAAAGAAAGAGCTCAAGAAATAGATGGATTCTTAGCCAGATATGATAGCACATGCCTTTAATCTCAGCCCTCAAGAGGCAGGAGGATCTCTGTCAGTTCGAGGCTAACCTAGGTTACATAGTGAGACCTTGTCTCCAAAATCTATCTAATCCAATTTTTTTCATCTTTTCTGTGTTTTCTACATTCTATTCTGTATTCATATAGAAAGTCCGTATTTGTCTGTTGCCTTTACTTTAGGACCATAGTAGCCCAGGTCCAGTGAATCCAGAGGTAGAGGAAGTGTCTTCTTCTCTTATGTGCAAAACGTGTCAGCTTATGGTGTGTGAGATTCCTTGGACAGGAGCATGAGTGAGTTCCCGTGGGCACACAGCAGTTGTTGACTTGGTTTGTTTCATATGCCCTTGGCATCTGGACTGGGAGACCTGAGAAAGGAAAAGCTTACCCGCTGGAAGCATGGAGCCAGCACATCCTCCTCCACAGTATAAGGAAGGACTAGGCCTGTGCTGCCTCTCCTAGCAGGGACGTGCTTGCAGAGCTGTGAGAGGGCTTGGGCGGTGCCAAGAAGAATGGAGAAACATCGATCTGGATTTGAAAGCTGACAGAGGGTGTATGTGTTGGAGCGGGAAAGACAGTCACATATGTTCATTACTCTCTTCATAACCCCCTCCTCTGCCAAATAGGCGCACGTTGGGCTTCTCTTCACCACTCACTCAAATCCACATATGCTCCAATGCTCACAAAAACATCAACATGTATATATGCTCCCCCTGTACCACAACACCCATAAGAATACTGATTCTTACAATCACATCCATTTGATTCCACTATTTTGGGTATTTGTTATATGCTGTATACAGAACTCTACATTGGATGTGTCAAGATGAGTAAGACATGGTTGCTGTCCAAAATAGTATATTAGAATAAGCCTGGGGCTGGAGAGATGGCTCAGAGGTTAAGAGCGCCGACTGCTCTTGCAGAGGACCCGGGTTCGATTCCCAGCACCCATATGGTGGCTAAGAACTGTCTTTAACTCCAGTTCTAGGGGAATCCGACACCCTCTTCTGGCCTCCTCGGCATTGCACGACACAGGTGCACCAACCTACATGCAGACAGTACATTCATACACATAAAAAATAATAAATAAAATTTTTTAAAAATCTTAAAAAAAAAGAATAAGCCTATGAAAATACTCGGTTACAAGTACCAGAGCCACATATATGCAAACCACTAATCCTACAAACAGAGGTTCATGAGCATTATGTGTGTGGGTCTGCACTGAAGGATCAGCAGGGCTGGGGAAATGGCCCAGCCAGCAAAATGCAAGCACTAACTACCTGAGTTCAGTACTCAGCACCTATGTAAAAGCATAGGTCTGCACTGAAGGAACAGCTCTTGGAGAGAACCCGGGTTTGATTCCCAGCACCCACATGGGAGCTAACAACTGTCTGTAACTCCAGTTCCTGGGGAATCCAGTGCGTTCTTTCAACCTTGGGCATTGCATGACACAGGTGCACTTGCATACATGCAGGCAATACACTCATACACACAAAATAAAAAGAAATAAAAAATAAAAAATAAAAGGAAAACAAAAAGAAGGGAGAAGGGAAGGAAGGAGGAAAGAAGGAAGAATGGATTACTTCTTTTATATGAATTATTCCATATGCAGAAACAAGGGGGGCTTGCCTAGATTAAAGGTATAGTGGGCTGGTGATATGCCTCAGTGGTAGAGTGCTTACCCAGACTACATGAAGCCCTCAGTTTGATTCTCAGCATCATGTAAGCAAAGCATAGTGGTGAATTCTGTAATCCCAGCACTCTGGAAGTAGAAACAGGTAGATAAGAAGTTCAAGGTCGTGCTGGAGAAATGGCTCAGCAGTTAAGAGCACTGACTGCTCTTGCAGAGGACTCGGGTTTGAATCCCAGCACCCACATGGCAGCTGAGAACAGTTGTGGTGGCACAGATCTCTGTGAGTTCAAGGCCAGCCTGGTCTACATAGCGAGCTCCAGGCCAGCTGGAGACCCCGTCTCAAAAAAAAAAAAAGTTCAAGGTCATCATTAACCTACATGGAGAGTTCAAAGCTAGCCTGGAATACTTGAGATTCTGTATCAGATAACAAGGTAAATAACTAACTAAATTACCCCTTCAGAAATGAAATCCACCTCTTCATACTCAGATAATACACACTGATATTTTAATGATATTGTTTATAGTGGATATCTTGAACCATGATATGTGAAGTCACCCTGTTTTCTTTCATTTGCTCTAGGTATTTGAAGAGAGAAGGGCCCTGCTTGGAAAATGGGTAAGCATTTAAAATAGAGAGGGCTGGGGGCAGAGCTGAGTGGTAGAGTACTTGCATAGCATTCCCAATACCACATGATGGATGGATGGATGGATGGATGGATGGATGGATGGATGGTAGACCAAGAAACACAAAATGTAGATAGAGGGGTAATAAAAATAAGTTATTTCTGTTTCTACATTATGATAGATTTTCTGTTTTAGTCTATTCAGGTTACTATAATTAAAATCATAGGCCAAGTGTCTGATAAACAATAGAAATTTTATTTCTCATAGTTCTGAGTCCTGGAAAGTACCTAAATCAAGGTGCTGGCAAATTCATTATTAGTTTGACATAATGAAATTCAGTGTTGGGTGAAAGCCCTTTTGGACAGCCACCTGGCTGTGCCCTGAAATGGCAGAAAAGAGGAGAGAGTTCACATAGGATCTCTTTTGTTAGGGTGCTCATTCCATTCAGAGGATTCCACCCTCCCAAAGCCCCCACCTCCTAATCCCATCACTCTGGATTTCATCATTGTTGTTTGAGACAGGGTCTCACTCTGTAGCCCCGGCTGGCCTGGAACTCACTAAGTAGCTGGATGCCTCAAAATGGTATCATTCCAGGGACCCCCCCCACCTCAATTTCCCAAGTCCTGGGATTACAGGTTTGGCTTACCATATCTGGCTCAGGTTAGGACCTCAACACAGGTATGGCATTATCATAGCACCATGGATACATCCAGCAAGCTTGGACTTCAGGTGGTCCATTATATTAACAGACATAATTTAATGTAAAGGATTTATTGAACAAAATGGAAGACACAGGAAGGGATTGCCACAGTTCTGTGGACACAGAACAGTCCAATACCAGCCCCACTTTCTGAGTACCTCAGAAAGAGGTGCTCTAGCCAGAAGGGCACCAAAACATGTGAGGAATAAAGATGACATCACAGCCAGGTGGCTCTGACACATCCAAGGAAGCAGGGTAGTGCTTTGTGCTTGCAAAAAGCTGAGGCCATGAATCAGGGTGGAGAGGCAGCGGCCAGGTGTGATGGCACATGCCTTTAATCACAAGAGGCAGAGGCAGGTGGATCTCTTGAGTTCCAAGCCAGCCAGGGCTACACTGTGAGACCCTGTTTCAAAAAGAAAGAAAAGCCAAACAGCAATCAAGGTGATCCTAACAGGAACAGCAAACAAACAGAAAGGAGCACACCTCTTCTTCCTCAGTTTACTTCTAGTGCTTCTCTCTTCATGTGTAGTATTAAGCAGAGAGCCAGCTGTTAAAGAAAAAATCTGGCTACAGCATTCCTTCCTCCTGTGCTCACACAGTTCAGGGACAAGGGTTTGGATTAGAGATCAGAACCTAGTAACCAGCACAGCTCATCTATTTGGACCCTCAGCATCCAGGAACACCCTGGAGGCATAGGAGTGAACTTCCATGTGAAGATGCTTTTGTCTAAACATCCTTCATCACCAATGAGGGCTTTCTTGTCTGTTCCTCTAATGAGGAGATAGAAGCCCAAAGGTAATTATCTATCCCTGTGTAATGTCAGCCTGTCTATTTCTGGGCAGTGTTTATATTTTCGACTGCCCAAGAGAATTGAAAACATACGGTTCTAAAAAAAAAACAAAAAACCTTGTACACTAATGTTTATAGCAACAGTATTCAAAGTAGTCAAAAGCACAAATAATCCAAATATCTAACAGTGGGTGAATAATAAACAAAATGTGGTATGTCCATATGATGGAATATTATTCAGCCATAAAGAAAAGGATTCCTGGGGCTGGAGAGATGGCCTAGCGGTTAAGAGTGCTGACCGCTCTTACAGAGGACCCGGTGACCGCTCTTACAGAGGACCCGGGTTCGATCACCAGCACCCACATGGCAGCTGAGAACCGTCTTCAACTCCAGTTCCAGGGGAATCCGACACCCTCTTCTGACCTTCGCGGCATTGCACAACATGGGTGCACAAACCTACATGCAGACAGTACATTCATACACATTTAAAAAAAAAGAGGGGCTGGAGAGATAGCCTAGCGGTTAAGAGCACCGACTGCTCTTGCAGAGGACCCAGGTTCGATCCCCAGCACCCACATGGCGGCTGAGAACCGTCCGTAACTCCAATTCTAGGAGAACTCCAGTTCCAGGGGAATCCGAGACCCTCTTCTGACCTCCGTGGCGTTGCATGACACGGGTGCACAAACCTGCATGCAGACAGTACATTCATACACATACAAAAATAAATTTAAAAAAAATAAAAAAATAATAAAAATAAAAAAAAAGAAAGAAGGGCTGGAGAGATAGCCTAGCGGTTAAGAGCACTGACTGCTCTCGAAGAGGACCCGGGTTCGATCCCCAGCACCCACATGGTGGCTGAGAACCATCTGTAACTCCAATTCCAGGAGAACTCCAGTTCCAGAGGAATCCAACACCCTCTTCTGACCTCCGTGGCATTGCACGACACGGGTGCACAGACCTACATGCAGACAGTACATTCATACACATACAAAAATAAATAAAAATTAAAAAAAAGAAAGAAAAGGATTCCTGATACATGCTATAACATATATAAACTTTGAAGGCACAGGTGCTAAGGTGAAGTGAGCTGCTCAGAAGGACACATCATGTATGATGTGACTCTACTTACATGACAAAGGCACTTAGAGTGGGCAAATTCTAAAAATAGAAAGTAGAATAGAGGCTGCCGGCCATTGGGGAGTTAGTGTTGGATGGATACAGACTATTAGTTTGACATAATGAAAAAGTTCTGGAAATGGATGCTGGCGATAGCTGTACAGACTGTGAATGCACTTAATACATGGAACACTTCAAACAGTTAACATGATAAATTTTACCAAAATTTAAAAAAGGAAAAGTAAGGCTAGGTGTGGCAATGAATGTCTGTAGTACCAGCACTCAGGAGTTAGAAGAGGGAAAATTAGTTCAAGGCCAGCCTCAGGCTACATAGAGAGTTTGTGGCTAGCCTGGGCAACACAAGACTCTGTCTCCATAAGCCAACCCCCTTTCTCCTCCCCATAAAAAAGTAGTTAAAATGAAGGAGGTATGAAGTACTGATGTATTCTGTTTTTCCAAATCATTTTAATAGCCTGATAATTCAAGATATAAAGACTAAAGAATTAATTGATTCCTTTAAGGGACTGCCATTACCTTTCCCCGAACAACCCCAATCAAAGGCAATGATAAGTTTGGATTCTAAAATGCTTGAATTAGGCTGGAGAGATGGCTCGGTGGTTAAGAGCACTGGCTGCTCTTACAGAGGACCCAGGTTCAAATACCAGCACCCACAGGGCAGCTAACAGTCCTAACTCCAGTTCCAGGGGATCTGGCGCCTTCTTCTGTTCTCTGTGGGCATTGCATGACATGGGTGCATTTAAATACATACAGGCATAAATCCATATGCATGAAATAAAAATAAGTAAAAAATAGAATTCTGGAGTGCTAAGATGCCTTCATGGCTCACAGACTGACGTCCTTGGTCGCTGAGTCTCTGAAGGATACCAGATGGCAGAAGAGGAATTTAGGGCCTCAGAGAACAGTGCTGCTTCTAGGCCAGGAACATCTTAATCTCTCTCTCTCTCTCTCTCTCTCTCTCTCTCTCTCTCTCTCTCTCTGGAAGTGTCTCATCTACCTTAGGCTGGCCTTGAACTCACTGTGTAGCCAAAGATGGGCTTGATCTTTGGCTACTCAGTGAGCCTGATCTTCCTGCCTCTGCCTCCCAAATAGTAAAATTAGAGGCAAGTGCTACCATGTCTGACTTTGAAGCTTTCTTGAGTGTGATTTGGTATTACAGGTATTTCTCAGCTGGGGAGAACTGAGCAGGATGCATCCAGCAGGCCACAGAGTCGCATTTCTTCAGCATATACAGACTCGATCTCCCTGGTCCTTGGGGTAGTGTTGGAGAAACGTGAGCACACTTTAGACAGAAGCCCCGGGTCCATCCGAGGGAATAACTCATTTTAATGGCAAAAGTCAAAGCCTTTTTACTATTCACTGGACCTTGTGAGGCCGGAATGGGGGTGGGGAATACGGGAAAGTTACAGTGTATACAGGGTGCTCGGTGCTAGCCGTTTGGATCACTGAAACTGAGGTGTGTGTTGATAGTGCGGAAGTGTGACATATTCTCTCCCCAGTACTTCAAAGGAGGCCCTTAGGGTATGATTTCCCACTTTGGTGAACAGGCAGTTGGTTGATCGGCCTGTCCCGGCCTTATCAAAGATAGCGGGGGTCGGACCCCTATGGTGCTCAAGCCAAGTGGAGCCTCACCCCGTCACGTGATCTATCCAGAATAGACACAAGAGACAGAAAAGTAGATAAGTGGTTTCCAGGGAGTAGGAAGAAGATGGGAACTGAGTGAGTGGGGATGGGGCTCTTTGGGGAGAATGGAAACGCACTGTGATTGGACAGCGGTGATGACTTCGTGATCCCATGAATATGCTAAAACCTATCCAATTGTCTACTTGATTTTATTCCATTCTTGTGATGTGTGAATACATATTTGCATGTGTGTAGGCATGTGTGGGCGTGCATGCACATGCATATGCATGCTTGTGGAGGCCTGAGGTTGATGTAAGGAGTCGTCCATGATCATTTCCCACCTCACTTGCTGAAGCAGGTCTCTCAGTCAAGCCTGGAGCTGAGGCAATATGGCTAGTTTCTCTTGCCAACTTGCTGTGGTATCTCCTGTCTCTGACTTGCCAGGCTGGAAATAGTGGGGTTCTGAACTCCAAGTACTTTAGCCACTGAGCCTCTCCCTGCCCCAACTGTATACTTTAAAATGTTGGATTTTGTGGCATATGATTTATGCATCCATTTTTTAAAAGTCAGATTTTTAAAAACTATACTTACTTTTCTCTAATTTGGTATATGTGGCAATCTTGACATATTCCTTTTAAGCTTAAGTCACAGCTGCCTTCCTTGAGGAAGCCCCTTTGCCTTTGCCTAGCAAGACAGACCAAAGCCCTTTCCTCTCAGTTACTGACACTCACTTTACTAAAGATGGGCATAGAGCATTAGCTTTAACTGCTTGTTTACCTCAGTGTTCACGGAATCTTCTTTCTGTTGTTCTATAAGTCCTAGTCTATTGACCTATATTTTAAAAATCCTCCAGTGTGGAGAATTCTTTGTCTAGGACCAGATAGAAATTATTCTGTTCTTTGAATAGCTCTGTGTGTGTGTGTTTGGGGGCAGGGGACACACGTGCTACAACACACGTAATGAGGGCAGAGGACAACTTTTTGGAATCTACTCTGTCCTTTCACCATTATGTGGGTTGCAGGGATCAAACTCTGCCTGCCAGACGTGTGGCCTGAGTGCCTTTACCTGCCCAGCTAGCTTGCCACCCCTCCACCTTATTTTTTTAAGACAGGGTCTCCTCATAAAACATGGAGGTCATGAGGATGCAGACATGGCTTAGTGGTTAAGAGCACTGACTGTTCTAGCAGAGGACCCAGTTTTGATTCCCAGCACCAACATGGCAGCTAACAACCATCTTAACTCCAGTTCCAGGGGATCCAATACCCTCTGCTAATCTCTGTGGGCATTTCACAATGCAGGTGCACTTACCATACATGCAGGCAATATACTCATACACATAAAAATAAAATATAAAAAAATAGAGCTCATGGATGTGACAGACTGCCTGACCATTAAATCCCAGAAATCCTGCTGTCTAGGCCTCCCCAACACAGGGTTACAGGTGTGTGCCACCACAACCACACACAGGATTACAGGTATGTGATACCCATAACCATACTCGGCTTTTACGTGGATGCTGGAAATCCAAACTCAGCCCCTCCTGTTCATAAGGCTGTCTCCAACTGAGCTATCTCCTCAGACCTTCAAAGTCTTAATTTTAAAAATATTTATCTTGTATTCCAGGGGTGGTGGCATATAACTTTAATCCCAGCACTTGGGAGGCAGAGGCAGGCAGATTTCTGTAAATTCAAGGTCAGCCTGGTCTACATAGTGAGCTCCGGGCTATCTGGGACTAAAGGGAGACCCTGTCTCAAAAAGACAAAACAAAAACAAACAAACAAAAAAAAACACCAAAAACAAAACAAAACAAAACAAAACATAACTAGTACAAGCATGTTTGGATAGCTCATTGTTATCTGTCTTCTTCAAAAGAATAATCCATATGGGACAGGAATAGTTTCTGTATTTGGCATGCTAGTTCAGTGCTCTATTACTAAGCTATATTCCCATCATCCACCACGATTCTCTCTGTACATCTGTTTACACTTACCAAACATTTAATAAATACTTTCCCTCTTACCTAACAACAGATATATTCCTTAAATGCACCAAATCACATGGTAGACTACATACTCCCATAAAATCCCTAATGTAAGAGAAAGAACAATAAAGGTGTCAATGTCTTGACATGATATTAAGATTTTCACTGGAGGGAAAGCTTAATCTAGTATTAGATGTAATTCTTTTAAAAGAATTCAGATTGAGAAGGCATCGCGTAAGATGAATCTTTGTGTGTGTGTGTGTGTGTGTGTGTGTGTGTGTGTGTATGCACTGGGTTCTAATTTGTGTGTGTGTGTGTGTGTGTTATGTGTGTGTGCGTGTGTGTATGCACTGGGTTCTGTTTGATGTTTAGAATGGCAAGAAAATAGAGAAACTGAAGCTGTGTGTGTTGGTGCCTGCCTGTAATCCCAGCGCTCAGAGGAGCTACAAGGGGAAAGGATTGTGAATTCAAGGCCAGCCTGAGATAGTGAGAACCTAGCTCAAAAAAAAAAAAGCCTCCCTAGGGGTGGAGTGCTGGGGAGGGGGTGGGGGATGGTTCAGTGGTCAAAGCTCTTCCGGTACAAGTGTAAGGACCAGAGTTTGCATCTCCAGAACCCAGATAAATGCTGAGTGGGCATGACAGCCAGCTTGTAATTCCAGCATTGGGAACAGAGATAGGAGACCCCAGAGATGCTGGCCAGGTAGAACACGCTGTATCTGGATTTGATTGAGAACAAATGCCTCAGTGGATAAGGTGGAAGAGATTCATCAGGACTCCCAACAGAAACCTTGGCCTTCCATATGCACTCACACACACATGCACACTCACCTTCCACGGGTGTCCACACACATGCAGAAAAATTGAGGAATGGGGTTGAGAAAGTCTCCCCTAGATCCCTCCCCACCCTGTTCTTGCCTTCCTACATGAGCCCTGACAGTTCAAGCAGCTCTCTTTAGTTTCTGAAATTGCAGTCAGACTCCTTTCCAGCTACTCTAAAAATAGCGTGTTCCTAGTTATCACGAGTCAAGAAAGCCCTATAGAAGAGCGGCCTTCAGGAGAATCCAGCCATGAAGTACCACGTGATAATGAGAGAAGAGAGGTCCTACCCGAGTCCCAGCTGTGACCAGCCTTACCCACTGGATCCCTTGCTCTTAAGCCGAAAGTATTCATACTGGAGAACTGATGTAAGAAACATGGGAGATTATGAGATTCCTGCCCAGTTAGCTCTGCTTGGATTATCTACTTTTTTGGTTTATTCCCAGCACCTTCTAAATTCCAAAGGGATTTCTTTCTCCTGCTGTTCAATATTCTGAGTCATCTACCCACCTTGAATTGGTAGGAGTTCAAGGAATGCAAATTCATTTTCTATTAGCTTAAACAAACACAATTAGAAAGGAAAATCCCAGAGGCAAAGAACACCTATCAAAGCCAAGTATAAATTACCTTAGGCCATCGCAATCAGGAAAATAAATGAAGAACCAATGTAATTATCCTTTTAATCTCTAGGGGAAGTGTCTTAATGTTTTCTCTTATAGATTTCTTCAGTGCCCTTTTGAAATCCTAATGTTATTTTATATTCACTTTCAGTTACTTATCCTGTAATTTGAGTCCATTGTCTCACGTGGACGTCATGGAAGGTGCCAAGAAAAGTGTATGAACTTCCCAGTCCTTGCTAAAATACAAACACAACAGCTTGATGCTCTGTATTTTGTGCACATCTTTTTATATTGATTTCACCCACTAACATTTTTTGAGACAGTATCTCCCTGTAGCCCCAGCTGGCCAGAACTCACTATGTAGACCAGGCTGGCCTCTATCTCATAAAGATCCACTTGCCTCTGCCTCCTGAGTGCTGGGATGAAAGGCATGTGACATCACAGCAAGCTTTACATATAATTTTTAACATCACTATGGCATTTTATAATAATAGCTGCCATTTATACAATGTGTTTTATTAGGACATGTTATATGTACACATTCATAGATACATAGTATTTAATCTCACTATAATGTAGGCACAATTAGTCTCAATGTATAAATGAGGGAATTTCTAATATTACAAGTAGAAAATTGGGAGTGAGACATGAGGCATTTTCTCTTATCAAACAATCTAAGCTCATAAAAAGAATTTTGTTTGTGGTCTTAGAAGCTGTAATCCAGGAGACCAGGTTCTAATAGCTCTGAATCTAATAGCGCCCTCTGATGGAGGGAGCAGAGTGGGGCCCTTTCCAGACAATGAGATCTGAAATCATTACACGGCAATTTAAATCCTCTAGAAAGATACTTCTTTTGAAGTTGGAAGGATTTGTGGGCTGGAGGGGCACACCTCAAGGGACATTTCTGATATCTGTACCCCAGTAAAATGAACACACACACACACACACACACACACACACACAACACTGTGATGGGAAGGTTTAACACCACTTGCCACAACCCAGAATCTTGGGAAGAGAGTCTTAATTGAGAAATCATCTAAATCAGGTTGGGGATTGTCTGGATTGTTAATTGAAAGACCCGGCCCATTGTAGGTAGTACCATTTCCTGGATAACGGGCCCTGAGCTTATCAGACAAGATAACGCTAGCTGACTGAATCGAACAAAGCTCTCTTCCTTCCTCTCTGTTCCTGACTGTGGTTGTGCTGAGATTCAGCTAACTGCCCACGTTCCTGCCTGGACCTCCCCTCAATCATGGACTACAACCTGGAATTGTAAACCAAATATACTCTTCCTTCCTTAGCAACAGAGAGGACCTTAACCTCACTGGGTTCTCCAGGCTGCCTTGAACTTGTGATGTGCCCACCTCAGTCTCCTGGGTGGTGGGATTGTAGGCATGTACTGCCCTGCCTGATATTGTGTAGTCAGTGTGTCTTATGATCACAACCCAAAAAAAGTCATAAGTTTCTAATAGCTTTATATGAAATTTAATGATAGTTTTAAAACTCACATAGCTCATAGTAACCTAGTTTCTCTTCTGTAATAGACTGGGGGCACCGTGGGGACAGAGGAGGGGGCAGACTTCTGTTGACGCAGCTCACTCTGCCCATAGGGTTGTCTTGAGAGATTTTCTTTGGGCGTTTGCCTGTTCCTAGGTTCACATCTTGATTGGTCTCTCATCTTAGGCCTGACTCTGAGCAAAAATGAGCAGTACGCAGCCCAGATTCCTTCAGTACTTGCTCTCTCTCTAGTACTCTGCTAGGTTCTGCTTGCCCCTCTTTTCCTTTCCCATCTTGTCAGCCATTTATATGTTCTTGGGAATGTCCCCTACACCCCTGCCTTGCCGGGCTACTTGCACTTTATACCTTATCTCCAATTGTGATTACAAAGGCTTGTTGGTAGTTTTGGAGGTTTAAGCACTGATGAGCTAATGTAGAAATTAATCCATAGAAAAGCTGGAGAGATGGATCAGTGGTTAAGAACACTGGCTGGTTTTGCAGAGAAACAGGTTCAGTTCCCAACACCCACATGGTGGTTAAGAACCATTAGTAGCTCCAGTTCTGGGGATCCAACATCCTCTTTTGGCCCCCAAGGCCACTGAATGTACATGGTGCACTTACATACAACTGGAAGAACACTCGTGCACATAAAATAAAAATAAAATGTAAAAAAGAAATCATTTGGAGGGACTTCCCAGGCACCTTTTATTGGAATTGCAAGTTTAAAGCACGATTGCGTGTGTGTGTGTGTGTGTGTGTGTGTGTGTGTGCTCTGTTTCTTTTGCTGTCTTTTGCTGTGACAAAATTCCCTGACAAAAAAGCAACTCAAGGGAGGATGTGCTCACCTTAAGTCACAGTTCCAGGCTACAGTCTACCACAGCAGGGACATGACCTTAACTCACAGTTCCAGGCTACAGTCTACCATAGCAGGGACATGACTTTAACTCACAGTTCCAGGCTACGGTCTACCACAGCAGGGACATGACCTTAACTCACAGTTCCAGGCTACAGTCTACCATAGCAGGGACATGACCTTAACTCACAGTTCCAGGCTACGGTATACCACAGCAGGGACATGACCTTAACTCACAGTTCCAGGCTACGGTCTACCACAGCAGGGACATGACCTTAACTCACAGTTCCAGGCTACGGTCTACCACAGCAGGGACATGAAGGTGAGGGAACGAAGAGCTGATCTAGACAATTGGTCACTGGGATTCTTTTCCCACATTGATTTGAGATTATGTCAAACTGACAACTAAAACTAACATCACATATGTGCTGACATCCGAGGTCAGTGCACTTGGACCGGCACAGTCTGGTCATGTGCATGCCCATACACAGAACTGTGAGGAAGGGTTAGCAGACAGTGAAATATGGGACAGAGGCGCACACTGTGTGGTATAAGTAACGTACTAAACTCCTGTCCTGTGCTGTGCTCTCTGCTTCCCCGTGATGAGCAGAATACACCTGGGGCTTCCTATCGTTGGACTCAAACTGCCACACTCACAAAAGAAACCAACAGGGGCCACAGATTAATACGAAATTTATTTAATTTGCTGGTGCACCAGAACCCAATTAAGAAAACTGACACATCAAGGGAGCCAATTGTTGATGTGTCAGGGATGCAACCCATTCCACACAGGGATGAGTGCGACCATGACTGTCTGTTACAGAGACCTTTTAAAGCCAAAGCCACAAACTAGAGGAATTTGGTGACATCATACATACACAATTGCAAGGCTATAGAAACACAATGCAAGCAGTGGTGACCTTTAAGTTTAAGCTGATTGGTTGTGTTTAGCAGCATGAAGCCCCTTAGAGAGGAATGGGCTCCTTAGGGGGTAGGAAGCACTGCTTCAGGGCTGGGAAAGTTCATCCTGACCTCAGGTAGCTGTGGGAACTGGGAACTCAGGGTCAGACTGTATTCTTGTGGTTAAGGTAGTCATGGGAACCAAGCTTGCTTCAACTAGATTAACTCTTTCTGACCTGGTCCTAACACTATTATGCCTTGTTTTCTCAGTTTGACAAGTGGACAGACTCTCAGAGGAGAAGGATCCTCACAGGCCTGCTGGAACGCTGCTCCCTGTCCCAGCAAAAGTTCTGCTGTCGGAAGCTGCAGGAAAAAATCCCAGCAGAGGCCCTGGACTTCACTACCAAGCTTCCAAGGGTGTTGTCTGTCTACGTCTTTTCCTTTCTGGACCCTCGGAGCCTTTGTCGTTGTGCACAGGTAAAGGCAGCAGAGTGGCATGTGGCGTTTTGTTAGGAAACTGAAGCCAGAGAAACCTGAGGAATAAAAGTGAGAACAAGACAAAAGGTATCTAGACCAGGCATGGCAGGGAATACCTGTAATCTCAGCACTCCAGAGACTAAGGCATGATGACCACTGTGAGTTCAGGGCTAGCCTGGACTACAGGGTGAAACCCTGTCTCAAAAAAGAAAAATGACAGGGCTGGAGAGATGGCCTAGCAGTTAAGAGTGCTGACTGCTCTTGCAGAGGACCCGGGTTTGATCCCTAGCACCCAAATGGTGGCTAAGAACCAATTTTTACTCCAGTTCCAGGGGAATCTGAGACCCTCTTCTGACCTCCGAGGCATTGCACAGACACGGGTGCACAAACCTCATGCAGACACTACATTCATACACATAAAAAAAAGTAAATAAAATTAAAAAATAAATAAAAAAATTTAAAAAGTAGAAAAAAAAAGAAAAGAAAAATGACTCTGTGAGTTCAAGACCAGCCTGGTCTACAGAGTGAGCTCCAGGCCAGCTGGGACTAAAGGGAGACCCTCTCTCAACAACAATTAAAAAAGAAAAAGAAAAGAAAGAAAAGAAAAGAAAAATGAAATACAAAGGAAGGAAGGGGGAAGGGAAAGAAAGGAAAGAGGAAGGAAGGAAGGAAGGAAGGAAGGAAGGAAGGAAGGAAGGAGGGAGCGAGGTCTGGAGTTCTGAAGTGATATAGATGAGGTAATGTAGTTCCTCAGTTAGATAGGGCTTTACGGTATTAATGGAGAGACTGTCGTCTATGTGACTTGCCGACCGTGCTCCTATTTTCTTTCTGGATTGACTCATCTAGAACTACTGTCTTTCGTTATCTCTGTCTTTATTTCTCATGTATCTCGTTCTTTCTTGCTTACTGTCGCTATTTCTTTATTAGCTTATTTCCGGCTTTCTTTATCATCTTTCGATACACCATTCCTTCTCTCTTTAGTTCGTTCTTCTTTTCTTTACCTGACGAGCCAAAGAAATTCATAGATATGCTCTCCAAGCTTAGCACCACGCGGCCAATTTTCTTAGGAGTAATACCTTTTACCTGAATTAAAGATGAAAGTAAAAGTTCTCAAGATACAAAGCAATAAACTAGACATGGTGGTGCACGCATGTAATCTCAGCACTTGTGCGGCAGAAGCAGGCAGATCTCTAAATCTGAGGCCAGCCTGGTCTACATAATGAAAGCCAGGGCAGCCAGGCTATATAATGAAAGTGTTAAAAAAAAAAAAAAAAAGAAAGAAAGTAAGTCTATATCAAGATAGGAAATCAAGTAAATAATACATAAGTAAAGCAAAACATTTAAACAAACATTAACAATAAACACGTGTTAAATTTTTTAAAAAGGAAGAAAGGAGCACAGATGGAGAGATTGTCTCCTGATGTCCTGGCTGACAAAACTCCATCTCAGTTGAATTGAATTAATTCATCTGCCACATAGAGAGTTGCATGAACATGGCTTCTTTTCTGGGTTGAATGGTGTGATTTGTAGAAACCTGCCTGTGGCATTCTATCTGAGCCTGATCTCTGCCCTCCATCAGCTCCAGAACCCAATTTCTTTTTTCCTTTTTGAAAAATTTATGTGTATGAGTGTATGTATATAAGTACACCCATGTTGTGCAGTGCCCACAGAGTTAGAAGAGAACATAGGATTCCCTAGAACTGGAGTTATCCAGAGCTGCCTGCCACGTGGGTGTTGGGGATTGAACCCTGGTCCTCTGCAAGAGCAGTCAGTGCTGGGCCATCTCTCCAGCCCCAAACCTATTTTCTTGAGCCGTGCCCTCCTTCTCCCTGATGTCTCATCTTCATCACATATCACAACACTGAACATCTAAGACTCAATAAATGGTAGATGGAAGGCAAGGAGAGGGGGCAGAGGGAAAAGGAGAGAGAGAGAATATACGTGGACAGCAGGGCCATTATAGAATGGTCTGATTTTTGGATGGATGGTCAAAAACTATTAACTAATTCATCTTCACAAAGGCCAGTCTTCATGGGTAAAATTCAGATGTAAAGTTGGATGTTATCTTTACAACTCATAGCTTTGCTACAGAATCCTCTCAACTTCATATATGAACTTGACCTCTTACCTATACGGTTATGGAAATGGGATGTATCAAATTCTATGTGCCCTGTGGAATTCTAAAGGTTTTATTTCCATTTATGTATTTATTGAGAGAGAATGTGTGTGTGTGTGTGTGTGTGTGTGTGTATGTGTGTGTGTTGAGACTGTATTTCCTGAAGCCTAGGTTGACCTCAAACTCACTTTGTAGCGTTGAATTCCTGATCCTTCTGCCTCTACCTCCCAAGTGTTGGGATGGCAAGTGTGTGCCACTACTCCTGGCTTACAGCTCTTATAACACACACCACATACTTGTTAATTATGACCCGTTTATAAAATTTTTATTTAGAAAAATTGAAGAATGGACAAAAAAAAGAAATACACTATGAAAAGAACAAGTGTACATATGAATCTATATAACTTTCCTATGACCTTCACAAGCCTTTAGGAAGTTCTAGAGTACCTTTGAGCCTTGGTTTCTTTATTGGCAATATGACAATAATAATTCTATTTACCTCCTGAGATTGCTGGGAGGGTGGTTAATAGATGCTCAGTAATATTATCAAGTTGTCTTGATAAGCCTGGCAAGCACTGTGGCTCAGGAGGTAACTAAGCTGTGACTTGAAGGAAAACAACCAAAGTTGCCTCAGGTCCCACACAACAGCTGAAAACCTCGAGACGATGAGTAAGTAAACTAAGCAGGTTGTATTTCATTCGTCTGCCCCTGTTTCTCCAGGTGAGCTGGCACTGGAAGAACCTAGCTGAGTTGGACCAGCTCTGGATGCTCAAATGCCTACGCTTTAACTGGTACATCAGTTTCTCCCCAACTCCGTTTGAGCAGGGGGTATGGAAGAAGCACTATATTCAAATGGTGAAAGAACTTCACATCACCAGGCCCAAGGTAAATTTGAGATGAGAAGAGGCAGACTTAGAAACATCAGCTTTAACAAATCCTAGAACAAGGAGCAAATGATCAGACTTGAAACTGGGGAAGGAAATGGTTCAAAGGACAGACCCCATTGTCTGTCCTAGGTTCAGTTCTGTTGCTGTGATGAAAATACCCTGACAAAAGGCAGCTTAGGGGGAAAGGAGTTTGTTTGGCTTGCAGTTCCAGGTTAGCGCATCATCCGGAGAAGTCCAGGCAGGACTTCCGCGTCGCATCCCCCCAGTCAAGAGCAGAGACGTAAGCACAAGATGCTTGCTCACTCTTGTCTCTCATTCTCTTCAGGAACCACTAGGGAACAGTGCAGCCCACGATGGGCTGGGTCTTCCTACAGCTGTTAAAAAAAAAATCAAGACAGTCAAGACAATTGCCGGGCATGGTGGTGCACGCCTTTAATCCTAGCACTTGGGAGGCAGAAGCAGGCGGATCTTTGTAAGTTCAAGGCCAGCCTGGTCTGCAGAGTGAGTTCCAGGACAGCTGGGGCTACAGGGAGACCCTGTCTCGAAAAAAAAAAAAAAAAAAAAATCAAAGACAAGTGTCAAACACGGCCAAAGGCCGAGCCGACCTAGATCATTCCTTGTTAAGTCTGTTCCCAGGTGACTGCAGGCTGGGTCAAGTTGACAGGTAAAACTACCAGCACAGCTGTGATTTCAAGTCTCCGTTTCTGAGGCTTGATTTTTCTGTTCAAAACACTCATGTTGAGGGGCTGGAGAGGTGACGAATCACTAAGAGCCACCACTATATCTTTCAGAGACCCAAGTTAAGTTGCAGTCCCCCCCTTGGCAGTTTGACAGGCCCACCTGTAACTCTAGCTCTGGACCCAGGACTCTGCACTTGCATGTGCACTGGACACACACATATATGCACAATCTTAAACAAAGACACTCGTGTTGCGAGCTCTCGTCATACCCTACAGCAACCACAACTGTATCCGAGAGGTCAAGACCGGGGAGCTTCTCCCTGTGTCCACGTTCCCCATTTCTGTGCCTCTTAGGAATCAGACAGTTCTAACATGAGAACTCTGTACATATGGTCACTGTATGTCAGCATAGGTTCACTAATTCACTCATTCAGATTTGCTATGGTCCTGCAAGATGAGCTGAAGTTGGTTGGTTGGTTGGTTGGTTGGTTAGTTGATTGTTGGTTGGAGATGGTTGGTTGGTTGGTTGTTGAGTTGGTTGGTTGGGGTGGTTGGTTGTTGGGTGGGGGGGGGGGGTTTGGTTGGTTGGATGGTTGGTTGGTTTTGAGGTGGTTGGTTTGGTTGGTTGGTTGTGGTTGGTTGGTTTGGTTGGAGGGTTGGTTGGGTTGGTTGGGTTGGTATGTTTGGAGGGTTTGTTGTTATGGTTGGGTGGTTGGTTTGGCTGGTTTTGGTTGGTTGGTTGGTATGATTGGTTGGATGGTGTTGGTTGGTTGTTGGCTGATTGGTTGGTTGGTTGGTTGAGGTTGGATTTTGGTTGGAGATTGGTTGGTTGGATGGTTGGTTGGTTGGTTGGTTGGTTGGATTGTTGGTTGGTTGGATGGTTGGTTGGTTGGTTGGTTGGTTGTCTGTTTACTGAGACAGGCTCTCCGTATCACCCTACATTGGCTTTGATCTCAAGCTCCTCCTGCCTTGGCACCGGGACTGCTAGGGTTACAGGTGTACACCGCCATGGCTAGCTATTTATTCGGCATTTGCCATGCTGAGGATCCAACCTAGGGACTCACAGTGCAATGGAAGCACTCTGTAACTGAGTTCTACCCCTCAGCCCTAGTCTTTATTTTTGTATCATTCATAAAAGAAAGTTTTCCAGTTAAGTTGTCTGTAGGAAAGGGCAGCTTAAGCTTCTTCTAAAGCCAGAAATTAAACAATATGGAGTATTCACATATAATTATGAAAAAGTAAATGATGAAAGAATAATTTTTCTGTGGCTCTAAATGCATTATAAACCAATGTTTAGACACACAGCTCATGAGACAACTGACAGGGCATTATTCTGTGCTTGTTTATGGTATCCCCCATACACATGTGGAATTGAGTGTCATTCTATACAATAGATGAGCTCTGAATATTATGTATAAATTAATTTTTAATGATTTTTTTTGGTCTTTTTGAGACAGGGTCTCCCTATAGCCCCAGCTGTCCTGGAACTCACTCTGTAGACCAGGCTGGCCTTGAACTCACAAAGATCCGCCTGCCTCTGCCTCACAAGTGCTAGGATTAAAGGCGTGAGCCACCACACCCAGCAATTTTTAGTGATTTTTAAAACCACAGGGCCTCACAGTCTGTAAAAATAAACTACAGCAAATCTTTTTAAAACTGAAGAGTTGTTCTGGAATGTGACTGGTCACCTCCTCACTTGCTTATTTAGGGTTCTGTTTTATTGTGTTTACTTAAATTGGATTCTAAATACATTTAATGCAGTCATAACCTATGCATAATTAAGCAACCCTACAGTTACAGTGACAAAACTAGTCTTTTTTATTTCAGTAGTTGGTGTGCCCCATGAGGATTTCTTTTAAAAAAATATGTTTTTAATTGTTTTAATTTTTATTTTATTTTATTTTATTTTATTTTATATTTTTTTGTATTTTTGAGACAGTCCCAGCTGGCCTGGAGCTGGCTCTGTAGACCAGGCTGGGCTTGAACTCACAGAGATCCACCTGCCCCTGCCTCCCAAGTGCTGGGATTAAAGGTGTATGCCACCACACCCGGCTTGTTTTAATTTTTTAAAATTTGAGCTGGAGAGCTTACTAAGTTGCTCAGCTGGCCTCCAATGTGCGAATCTCCTGCCTCAGCCTCCCTAGCAACTGGAGTTACAACTGTGTGCCTTTAGTGTCTAATTAAGGAAGAAAAATTTAGCTGGGCATGGTGGCCCACGCCTTTAATCCCAGCAGTCAGGAGGCAGAGGCAGGCAGATCTCTGTGAGTTCAAGGCCAACCTGGTCTATTTAGCAAGTTACAGGACAGCTGGGGCTACAGGGAGACCCTGTCTCAAAAGGACCAAAAAAAAAAAAATAGAAAAGAAATAGTCGTGTAGTTGCTTATGGCCGCAACAATGCTGTTGGGTTAAATCTGTCCAGTGCTCTTTATACCTCAGAAAAGTGTAACTTTTCCTTTTTCTTCTATGTCTTTTTCCTTTTTTCAAATACTCAGCCAAGTCTGTTTTCCCAGACACTCCAAGCACTTCCTCACCCTTTTTTTTTTTTTTTTTTTTTTTTTTCTGTGTCTTTTCAAGACAGGGTCCTCCCGGTAGCCCCCAGCTGTCCCCTGGAACTCACTCTGTAAGACAAGCTGGTCTGAACTCACAAAGATCTGCCTTCATCTGCCTCCCAAGTGCTAGAATTAAGGCCTGGGACACCAAGCGCGCCCCACTTCCCACCCTTTTCTACAGAGAGTTATCTTCCACGTGCCTTCGACCACGGGTTGTTACAAAATGGCATGCTTTGTTTCTCTTTTCTTTCGAATCTCTGTTGTCCTCTTCTCTGTTCTCCTCTCCACGTAGCCACCAGATTTAACAGCTTGCCTGCCCTGTGTTTTTTCTTTCAATCAAAGTTTGGTCTTTGAGAAGAAAGGGAAAGAAAGAAAGAAAGAAAGAAAGAGAGAGAGAGAGAGAGAAAAGAAAAAGAGAAGAAAGAAAGAAAAAGAAGAAAAAGGAAAAGAAAGAAAAGAAAGAGAACA
>VZQC01000355.1:493070-543289 GCA_009823505.1 Rhizomys pruinosus
CTATGTATATGTGTGTGTGTGTGTGTGTGTGTGTGTGTGTGTGTGTGTCTGAGGAAAGTCAGGTCAAACTAATGGTCAGACCTAATAGCTGGGGCTGGGGAGATGGCTCAGTGGTAAAGGGCTCACCACACAAGCATGATGACCTGAGTTCTGTCCCCAGCATCCATCTAAAAAAGCCAAGTAATGTTACATACTTAAAATCCCAGCACTGGGGATGTGGAAAGAGGAGGATCCCTGGGTTCCCTGACAAGTCAGCTTAGCCTAATTAAAGAGCTGCAAGTTCCAGTGAGACTTTGTATCAAGGCTGAAGAGACAGTTTAGCAGCTAGGAGCACAGGGTAGGTAGCTAGGAGCAGCTAGGCTGCTTTTGCAGAAGGCCCAGGTTTAGTTCCTAGCACCCCATGGCAGCCAACAGCCATCTGTAATCCTAGTTCCTGAGGATCCAACATCTGGCTTCTGCAGGCATGTGGTGCTCTTGCAGCAAAACACTTATATACATAAAGTGAAAATAAATAACAACAAAAGGAGGCTGACCACTCCTGAGGAAGGTTTATTAATAATAAATAATAAATTAAACCCAAGGTTTAATTCTGCCCTTCACACACACATGCACACCTATGTACACACCTGCACATATATAAACATACACACCTGCACATGTGTGTGCATGCACACACACACACACTCAGACATGAAATAAATTGATGTAATTCACACAACAAAAAAACCCGGGAGATATAAGGTCATTTTAATACAGATATGGATGTAAATTGCCTAAGAAAATTCAATATCCGACCTACATGCAGATAGTACATTCATACACATAAATAAATGAATAAAAATTAAAAAAAATAAATTGAATATCCATTTATAATGAAAACTTTTTCAAAAAGATTTCAGCCTAGAGATGTAGCTCAGCAGTAAAGTAACTGCTTGTCTAAAGTGTACCAGGCTCTGGGATTAATCCCCAGCACTAAAACAAGTCTTCAAACAATGTGTACAAAAGTGGCTTCCTCACTGTCACAGATTTCATCATTACCAGTTTGTTAGAGTGTCAAGAATGAATGATTTCTAAAAGTATCTTACTAGCATTTATACCTGTTTCCCCTTGGTTGGTTTTTTTTTTTTTTTTTTTTTTTTTTGTCTTTTTGAGACAGGGTCTTCCTGTAGCCCAGCTGTCCTGAACTCACGTCTGTAGACCAGGCTGCCTTGATCACAAAGATCCACCTGCTCTGCCTCCCAAGTGCTAGGTTAAAGGCTTGTGCCACCTCCTTACGCCACTCGCTCCCAGCTGAGAACCATTCTCCATGATTTTTGCAGCTTCCCAGTTCTGGAGGAATCTGACACCTCTTCTCTGAACCTCCATTGGCATTGCATCCTGCAACAAGTGGTCGACGGAAACCTACATGGCAGACAGTACATTCATACACATACAAGAATGGATATCTGGCAATTTGGTTGTTACGTAAGTACTTTCTAATACCATGACCAAAATACCTGAAAGAAGACGCTTAAAGAAGGAGTTTATTTGGGCTCACAGTGTCATGGGTCAGTTCACTGTACGACAGGAGTGGGTCCATTCTAGAAAGCCTCGAGGTGGCTGCTACACATTGTCACTCTACAGTCAGGAAGTCAAGAGATGACCCGGGTGCTCTGCTTGCCCTTTCTCCCCTCTTTATCTCAGTTTCAGGACAAGCCTGGATGGAGTTAGCTCTAACCACATCTTAGGGTAGATCTTCCCACTGTATTAATACAATTTAGAAACTCCTTTATAGACCACACAGAGGTTTATCCCTGAGATGATTGTAGACCCTGTCAAACCGACAGTATTAACTTTCACAAGTGTTAAAGTAGACCCCTCCCATGGAAAGACAAGGGTTTCTTTCAAAATTAACTCAGAAATGAATGCCCATGTTAAGTGAAACCTGGGCAACAGGTTAAATAATATGCATAGAACTTCTTCTTATTTACATCTAGACTATACCATCATCATTAGTGAGTGAAATAATTTGTCATAACATCTGTGTACAATGCCAGCGTAGTATACTATATATAATAAGATCCTAGGGTGGAGAGATAGCATTTCCGGCTAGTTACAAGTGGTGTTCTACCCCTAAGCCAGAGGCCTGAGTTTCAGAATGCAGCACCCACACGGTGGCTCACGACTACCCTATAACTCTAGTTCCAGGAATCCAGCACCCTCTTTCGTGGTCTCACAAAAACAGGCACTGCACCCATACGAACAACAGACACACATGTTTAAAAAATAAAAATTGTGTTCAGAACCATGAACAATTTGAAAAAATAAAGAAAAAAGTTGTGGGCTAGGAGAAGTTAGCCGACGGCGGTTAAGACGCAGGCCCACTGGGCTACTGTGCAGAGGACCCAGGTTGGATTCCCAGCACCTACATGTGGCTAAAAACCATCTGTACTTCCATTTCCAGGAGATGAGATATTTGTCCTCTTCTGACCTCTGAGTCTTTGCACGACACAGGTGCAAACAAACCTACATGCAGACAGTACATTCATCCATACAAGAATAAGTTAAAAAAATACTTATTGGGCAACTGCGAAGAGAGGCCTGGTAGGGTTATAGAGCGCAACCACTCTTACAAGGACCCGGGTTACGATTCCCTAGCACCATCACATAGGCGGGGCCATGAACTGTCTGAACTATCGGGCCAATTTACCATAGGAGCACAAAACCTCACAGTTCCCACGAGGGACCCTCAACACCTCCACCCTCTTCTGATCATCTCTCGCGCTTTGCACACAGGGGTGCAACATAACCTGCATGCATGACCAGTACACCCAATGAATGCTTTGTTATTACACAACAGCAGGTCGCATTAAACCAGAAATAATAAATTTTAAGAAAAATACATTATATAAATAAATAACATATTCGCACTTAAAATAAATCCAAAAAGTTGTGGGTTTTTTTTTTTTAAGAGTGTAACGATCCTGAGCTGGTTTTCAGAGCCTGGTCTAGTGGCCCACGACATAATCAACTCAATATTATTACTGTAACATTGAATCCTGCAGATAATCCTAGAGTAGAAATGCATACAGAGGACAAAGACTGGCTGAATCAAAGAGCGGCTGGCTGACTGATTCATATTGTTTGTGGTGCGAGTCTTCTGGAGAATGGCTATTTCTTTCCTCGCCGTCCACTCCCTCCCCTGGCCTGCTTTTTTCATTTTCCTTTTTCGCCTCTCTGCTGACACCATCCCTCCTACTCCCTTCTTCAGTGCCTTCTCTCCCTCGCTTCTCCTCCCCTCATCCTCACCATGCTCTTTCTCGTTTGTACCACACTTTCACCTTCCCTCCCTTTCCTTTCTTTGCACCTTTCCCTCGCAATACGCATAGAGCCGCTCCGTTTTTTTTTTTTTTCCCTTCCCTTTTTTTATATTTTTTATTTTTTTTCTTTATTATTCTGTTTCTTTTGGGGTCTTCTCTTCTTTGAGGATCGTCATGGCGCTCCCTGTATGCGTTCCAGCTGTACCTTGGAACTCTCACTACGCTAGGGTAGGACCAAAGATGGGCCTCCAATACTTCATAGATGACGCAACGGCACTAGCCTTGCTACATCACTTTTTAAGACACGTGATTGTTAAGTATTAAATTGGTCGTTGATTTGATAACCGCAAACAACTGCCCCCCCCTTTTTATTTTCTTTTTTGGGGTTCTTCATTCCTCCCCGTATTCTTTACTTTTTAGTGGATGTTGGGGTTATACAGATTGGCTTACATGGGGACAGTTAGAGTGAAGCCTCCACAGGACGTTCGTAATGGTATGTAGTGACCCAGAAAAAAAAATCTATGAGAAATTTACTTCAAACTTTTTTTCAACTACAGTCGCAAACACGGGCTCCTCAAATCTCTCTAGACCCAAAGGAGATCAATTTAGGGTATTTCCTAAGATATATGCTTGATTTTAATGGAACAAAATCTGGGCCTCTTTTTATTTAATGGCTTTCTTAATCATATCTACCCGTCATCCACTCACTCCCTTAGAGCTCAATAGACGATACCATTTACAAAAAAACTTTTATGAACCGTTGGGCAACAATAGACATCTGATCGTGTTCTATAGATTTTTTGGATATATTTAACAGACGTATTCTTTGTCGGGGAGGTAGGATGAGCTGAGCTTTGGATGATTGATAGAGCTTCAGCCTTATCTATCCTTGTAGATTTCAAACACCTCTTTAGAGAAACTCTGTCTTCTGGCTTAGAATCGATTAACGGCTGGAGTACAACCCCTATTTTATATTGTTTAGACAATGGAGGATTGATTCAGTGCTTTTAATATATGATAAAACTAAACCTTGGCAGGTTGTTTTTTGATTTGAGTATGAGTAGATATTGTCAGGTAGGATGAGGTTAGGGTATAGACAGGTGATGACCAGCCAGAAGACGACAGATCCTAGATTTTGAACTTCGAATTTCATGATTATGGGCTTGGCAGAAGATTGGCCTTCCTTCAGATTAGGTATAAAACGGAAGGAGGGTGCATTACAACTTGACACTTGCACACTGACCCAGCCCGCGGGCGATTTTTCATTATTCCCGCACCACATGGTTGGCAGAAACTGTTCTTTTAAGGCTGGGCCATTGGGTGGCATATTGCTTTTTAATTTTAGCATTTGGGAGGCAGAGCAAGGTGGATCTCTTGTGAGTTCAAGAGCCAGCCTGGTCAACGAGTGAGTTCCCCAATGGCCCTGAGTCTAGTGAGGGACCCTGTTTCAAAAAGGACAAAAAAAGACAAAATGTATAGAATGGTATCTACGATGAATTGATAGTAGTATATTCCAATTTGCTTCTTGGTTATAAACAACTCTTATTATTTTTTATTCTTAAAATATATCAAGTATCTCTCTCCGGTTCCTAATAACTATCATCATATCGCTTCTAAAATTAGGGTCATCGTACAGTAGGGTTTCTCTCCCCAAGTATTTCACTGCCGGTCCGTCACTTGGAAAAACTATAGATATCGATATCCTTTAGTGGAATCTAGTGCCTTCACTTTGATAGTTTTTTTTTTGCTGTACTCTTATGAACACCCACATGTAAATCTCAAGTGGGTTGTGGCTCTCATTGTTCTATAATAATTCTCGGGCACTTTTCAAGCCCTTAGGGCGATGCAGATATTTTGAAGCAATAGGTGAGCACTTGTTTTGAGATTTAGATAGTTCCTACGCCTAAATGTATAAGTCAGGCCAGCATCTGGGGGATACAGACTAAGACATACTGTCTCAAAAAAGCTATGAGAATAGCAGGTGTAAGGTCGCAGACCTCCTACTGAGTAGAGTGTTGGTCTATTTGTTACTTTTAAATCTAGGGACCCCTGTGTCCCAGCCTTTCTTGGACACGGTGATATAAACAGTCTGTTTCCACCGGCTCCCCTGAAATTCGTGGCATCCACTCAAGCAGGACCAGGCATGTATTCAAAGGCTCATTAGTAGGCGGCACTAGGCTATTAAACAAAGGATAGGGAGAACCAGAATAACGACCTTAAAGCATGGTATTTTTAAAAGTATGGGTTTGTTTCGCGAAGTATTCATTAAATATTCTAAATTTGACATTAGTGAACCATTTATATGAAACTATCATTTGATAAAATAAGATAAGACAATCGAAAATTGAACTTACATTAACCTTTCTAGATACAACAGTTTTTTCAACATCAATAATCCATTTCACTTTCATTTCCGCTCAGTCATCTGTATACATTTCCTGGTTCTACTTCTCCAATGAATAAGATAGAATGAAGGAGAGGAACAATTTCGTGACTATGACTCCTAAGGTTAGCTTTCCATTTTCTTGTCTGCCTAAAATGCATTAACCTGAGCCTGCCAGAACAGTGGACAACAAGTAAGGGAAATGTTCCAGCAGTGTGCGTAGTGGGAAGAGATGCAGACAATGCTCTTTACCTGTTCTCAGTACAAGGTGGAGCACTTGGCTAACAGATATGGCAAGTCAATAGCCAGGACAGTAATGGAACGCTGAGGTTTTGTTTTCTGATATAGTATATTGAGTCATGCACAACAGCCACCTCCACCCACCCCCTCGAGAAATGCAACTAAGAAAGTTGGGTGGTGTGTTTTAAAATCTTATTAACATTGGGGTTAGAGAGGGCTCAGCAGTTAGGAGCACTGGCAGCTCTTAGAGAGCACCCTGGTTTGATTTCCAGAACCCACATGGCAGCTAAGAACAGTCTGTCTTTAACTCCAGTTCTTTGACTCCAGTTCTAGGGATTTTAACACCCTCTTCTGACCACCGTAGGGTATTGTGTGACACATAAGATGCAGGCAATACACTCATGCCACATACATAAAAATAATTTATTAAAAAAAAAAAAAAAAAAAAAAAAATTTAGAAAAAGATATAAAGTTATCTAAACCATAGGCAAAAACTGAGTTGAGAGCTTGGAAAGAGCAGAAACCTGAAGAGATTAGAGAAAGGCTAAGAGGAATTGCTTTTGGCTTAGGCCATAAAAATGAAAAAGAAGGGGTGATTCCATTTTTTAGTCAGACTGAGAAATCAAACTCAAAACCTGGTGATCACCAAGGGAAGGAAGCTGCAAGACCACTTCTTGTCTCAGATTGGGACCAGAAAAAGACACCACCGAAATGAAAGTGATCAATACACGTTCAACTGTGAATCTGTCTACAGTTCAGCATCAGGTCGCTGCCTGCAGTGACAAGCAGAAATCAAGCAAAAACTCTCTCTTATGCACAGAAGCCCAAATTATTTCTACAAACAAGTTTTAAATAGAATATCCAGCATCAAGGGAGATTTAATCAGAGATAAAAGACATTGAGAGAGCAAGATATTGAGGCACTTTTGAGGAAGAGGCCTGAGGATCATGAGATCAAGTCTATCCTAGGCTACATTAAACCATGTCTTAAAACATAATGACAGCAAAGGAAAGAAGCAATAAAACATGCATGCAGGGGGATTATAGTTTCTGGATTCAGTCTTGTTTTGCTCCCTAACAATCACCAAGTGCCTGCCTTGACACAGGCATCTAGCATCCAGACTGAAATAAAAGCTGGTCCTTGGGACTGTTGAGATGGTTCAATTACAAAGTGCTCAGGTTTACTGGAGTTCAGATGCCCTGAACCCCAATAGAAAAGCCAGGTGGGTAAGTGGTCTGCCTGTTATCTCAGTGTGTTGGAGGCAGAGAGAGGGACTTTCCTCCTAGCAAGCTGGCCTGCCAGACTAGAAGAAAAAGTGAGCTCTGGGTTCAGCTAGAGCCTCTGCTTCAGCATGTAATGGTTAGAAAGACACCCTATGTCATCCTCAGGCTTCTACATGCATACACACACTCATGCACACCACACCCATACACTTTCCAAGTGTAGAGTCAGTACACACAGCAGTATATGGTGCTGCAGCAAGGCCTCAAAATATGGATGGGAAATGGGCTTGGGGGTCTTGGACTAGGAAGAGAGAAGGAGGAGCTGGAGATTATTTGAGGAACTGGAGGCAGGAAGCCGGTCACATAGAGCACCTGCTTAGACTGATAGCCTAGTGGTGTCCATATCATAATTGGCAGCTGGCACTATCTGCTGCCTGCTATTCAGAGCTCGTTGCACTAGGGTCACCCACACCATGAAGATTCAAACAACAGTCCTAGGCATCACACGTAGCCATCAAGGTCCAGCTGGTTCAAATCAACCCAGCTCCCTGTAGCTGAATCTAATAGCACCTGGTGCCAGCCAGTGTCCCCTGTACCAAAAATAGAACAGATAAGATCGGCATGGTAGCGCACATGTGTCATCCCTAGTAATGTGAGGCAGAGGCAGAATGATAACCAGTTTGAGGCATGCACTATGCAAAGACAGACAGACAGACAGACAGACACACACACACACACACACACACACATTGATATCTGTGAGCGCACATTCGCCACCAAGCATTGTCCACAGAGGGTGGATTTGTTTTTCTTTCAGGATGTGACATTAGATAGGTTAACCAGGTTCAGTTCATGGATACACACCGAAGGATATTTTGGGACACAAACTTGGCTCTTACAGGCCTTAATATATATGATAAATTACATGAAAATCAGCAAGGTGGAAGATAGTTGGTGTGGTATATAATTGGGACAGAGATAGGGGAGGTGGTCTAAATATGATTGAAATAGACTGTGAAATATAAAAATTCAATAAAAAGAGTCTACCTACCTACCCACCTACCTAATTATCTACCAACCAACCAAAGCAAACACTTGCAACTCAGGAATTTGATTGTGCAAGGCATTGAGGGTCACCACCTGCAGTGTAACCCCTGACCCTGTTGAACCCACAGTTCCACCAAGCTCCACCCTGGCCCAGTGTTCTGCTTGGCTGCCTCCCCTGGGACCACAGTGGTTTGGGGACAAAGTCCAGTTGGTGCATTGTTTTATTTTTTTTGGTTGTTGCTGGGATGTTTTTTTTTTTTTTTTCAGTTTGTTTAATGTTTATTTTGTTTTTTTGTTTGTATTGTTTGTTGATTTAATTTTTGTTTTTAGTTTCTGCTTCAGGTTTTGTTTTCTTTTTGTGTTTTATTTTTTGTGGGTTGTCCGTTTGTTTCCAATGGTGTATAAATACTTCTCAGTGTGGAGTTAGGAAGGAACAAAAGAAAGGATGATGAGAAGGAGCAAGAGAGAAACACTAGGGAGCAGTGGGTGCACAATGGCTGTGCTCACAACTCTCCATTTTTGTTTTACCTATAGACAAGTGGGCTCTGGTGAGGTACAATTTGCTGTGAATTATTGGCTGTCTCCCAGGGGACTGTAGGACTGAAACCCCTGTTGGTATTTCACATGTGGCCTTGAGATTGAGTATTGAGGATCCTGTCCAACACCTCCTCCTGTAGCATCAGTCCTGGTGATGGCTGCCAGGTGAACATCTCCCAGGATTACTTCTCACTTGCTTTGTTTCTGGAAAGAAAGGGGAATTCCATGCATTTCCTTCTCAGGACACTCTGTGGATTGTGGGAAATCTGCACTCACCCCTGACTCTTGCATCCCTAAAACTATGATATTCATGACACTCTGACCTCTTGCTAGGTCCAAACATTCTAATCTCTGATCAGGTACTCACTCTACAGCCCCAAATACAGATGGCAAACAGTCCAGGCTTCTGGTGCCTTAGTTAATCCTTAGCCTTCACATTTCTGTAGTCCAGGGCAGGACATCCAGGCTTGCAGCTGAGTTCACACAAAGGCATGAGAATATGAAAATAAAGAGCTCACTTCAAACCCCTGTTCTCTGGAACGCCAGATGAGCACTCTATTGGCCCTAGAATTCCTTTTTTTTTAAACATTTTTTTATTGATGCTTTGTGCATTTCATACATCATTTTCTGATTCAGTTCAGGCATATTTCCCTTTTCCCTTTCCCTTTCTCCCCCCACTCCCACCCTTCCCAATTCTTTGTACTCTGCCCCTAATCTGTCTCTGCATATTTCTTTCTTGTTTTTATTTAGCTAATACAGCGTAATCCATTGAGTACAAGGCATCCATGCATGTAAAAACGCAACCAATTTGGCAGGTTGGGTTGGTGCCCAACACCCCAATCCCACCTGCTGTTGCCAGCAGGGGTAAGGGGTGGTATGTTCAATCAGTTGATCAAATGAATGTCCAAACTATATTGCTGTAGCTGTCACCCATTCACATCCCAATCACAGCCCTTACATTCTCCATGCCCCCTCTTCCGCGAAGTTTCCCTAGAAAAGGCTTAGAAAAGGGGCACAGGTGGATGAGAGGCAATATAGTCCACTCTCTCTGGAGCTGTTCCCTTGGACTCTTTGTCAATTCCTGGGGCTGTTTCCTTTCATAGGACTGCAGTTTGTACCAGGAATATCTCCTTTCAATTCCTCTATGAAAGCACATTCTGTAGGCAGTTAGATATATGGTATTTACCAGCTCTACAATAGTTATGGTAGGTTACTAGAAACATATGTTTGGATGGTGTAAATGGTTAATCCATGAATTACATTTTTTCCTGGTTAAATAATGACAGGGTCTTACTGGTGGCTTTTAACATCTCTTAATGTGTAGAGGATGTAAGCTTGTGGGCATCAACGCCATGGGTTATTCCTCGGAGGAGAGAGTCAATAGCTCAATTAAATTTGGGATATATACAGGCATATGGCTGCTCTGCTGCACAGTATTTCGCTGCGGAGCAAGCTGTCCCGGACGTACATTGCTCTCAGTTCAGAAAATTACTAACCTGCTTATCTCATGAATTCACCAGCACAGTTTACTTACCTCAGGAATTTACAAACCAGCTTACTTACCTCAGGAAATTTGCTTATCTCAAGAATGACCAAGAATTGTAGTGCTGGCACTTTTCCATAAATGTAACCCTCTCACCTGAACGTGCCTACCCCTTTCCCGCACAAATTTTCCAGCTCCCCTTGTCCCATATAAATCTCTGCACCGTATAAGACAAATGAGACCGTTCGGATCAGATTATAGAGCTCTGGTCTTCCTCCCTTGTGTTTGGTTTTTTGTCTCTTAATTAAGGTTATTCTCTCCCCGGACCATAGCTGAAAACCCTGCAGGTCAGCGTGAATACAAATGGTGCCCAGCGTGTGGGGCTTGGGGTATGAGAGCTGACCTGAACGCTGCTCAGGACCCTCACATTATCTGATGTGTGTGTACAGAAAGGGCCCTTCACTGAATCGCCCCCGATCCGGTGAGTGAAGATTCGCATGGTGATGACTGCAGGAGTAACCCGCCTGTAATACAGATCACGAGGTGAGTATAGAGCGGTGAATTACGCAGTTGGTTTTTCATTGGATCGCCACCCATCAGGTGAGTGACAGAATCCACATAGTGCCTATGAAGTCACTGCTTTGTAATACAGGGTCACGCTATTAATTAAAGAAAAAAAAATGGCACAAAGAACTCAGTAATACGGAAAATTGTTTTACATAACGGGTCCAGTGAACCCTCAAACACAGAGGACAGGGGTTTAGAAACAGAGTTCAGTAAAAGTCCCTCAGGAAGGAAGGAACTGGACAGACATTGGGCAAACATAAATTTTTTAAGGGGTCTTAAGGAGTCACTCAGGATGCGAGGAATTAGAAGTTAAGAAAAAGGCCTTGGAGATTTTTTGCCTTCATTTTTGATGTTTGCCCTTGGTTCCCCAGAGAAGGAACCATTGATGAAAAAAGATGGTGCCGAGTGAGAGACTGCCTACAAGATTTCTATAAAACCTTTGGTCCCCTGAAAATAACCTGTTCAGTGATTAGGCGTATTTCCTATTGAAAATTTAAAATGGTCAATCGATGGTCCTATCAAAGGTTGTCAAACAAATGGCCAAGACCCTCAAAGAAGTAGTTAGTTAAATACATATTTTAAAATATACTAGATAAGACTGGGAAAAAGGCTTTAAAAGACAGTTCTCGTTTGATCCCCCACTCAGTTTTGTGATTCTTATTTCAAATCTCAATGCAGGATTGGTAAGGCCCGGACTCTGCAACTGTGCCTATTTCCGACAAAATACCCCTCGCCTTCCCTGCCGCAGCGCGCGCTGCTTTGGCTGCATGGAGGAGGAGGCGGCTGTTCGGAGCACATCACTGCATGCACTTGCTACTGGACTGCTACTCGGCCTTGCTCCCGCAGAAACGCTCCCCAGGCAAAGCCTGTTCAGGGCCCCTTTTTGCTCTTTACCTTTTGCTCTCTACGCCTTTTTGCTGCTCCAGTGCTCAAATTCAACACTCAATCTGACCTCTAGAAAAAAGACTTAGAACAAAGCCATGTTCCACGTTTATTTCAGTTACCTCAATCCCATTCCAACGACCGAGAAAGATTTTAACGAGGCCACGCCTCCAAACTTTGATAAGGGAGAGACAGAACAAGAAGGAAAGGATGATAACCTCCGGAAAGAACTAGAGGGAAAAAAAAAAAAAAATTAAAAAACAAAAAATAATAAAAAGGAAAAAGGTAAATCTCATCATTATATTAATAGTCTAATGTCTATGCAAGCTCTCTGTGTTTTAACTGTTCTCTCATGTGTCTGAGATTTGTGTACTGTGTGTTCTGGTGTTGGTTTCTGTTAAATCAGTGGCCACTTGTTCATTATATTATTCAAAGGTTCTTTTCATTCTAGTACAATGTGACTAAATTTAGTTTACTTTTGGCATGCCCTTAAACATTTTTCAAAGGCCTGATTTAAACCAGGGTTCCTAAAGTTCTTAATTCTCACCTTAGTCAGAAAAATTCTTAGAACAATATGTGTCTGGTTTTCTAAAGGTTTTTATTTGTTATCTGTTAAGAGTGGATGGGATTTAATAATCTCCAAAATTAAACTTTTAAAGTGCACAACATATTCTAACTTCAGTATTCCTTTCAGCCTGTTTTAACATAACAACAAAGTATTGTGAGTTTATAGCAGATAAACAACGCTGAACTAGGATAAAAAATCTCTTACATAAATGGTTAGATTAAATTGCGTATCTAATGTGGGTGATATTGTTAACAGCTCTGTAACAGCTTATTAGGAATCTATCAGACCAATGATGGACAGTACATGGTGATGTTTCTCCATGTGTGTATATTATATATGATAACAAACTGTAGTTCTGTGGCCATCTGTTCAGTTACAATAACTTTTATAAATTGCCTGACAAAATACAGTTCTAACCTTGTTGTTATAAGTGTGAACAAAGTAACTGATCACTTTTAAAAGACTTATTATTTAAGACACTTAAGTAAACCATATCCTTTTGTTTTGCCTTGATTGTGTTACCTAGAATTAGTTTTAATTTTCTTAGTAATGTTTATTGTAAACTTTCCCTTGGTTGGTTCATCTTGGTAGATAGCTTCTAAAACTAAACTACGCCTTAATTATTTAAATTAATACCTTGACATGTTACTTTTAACATTTTTTAAGAAAAAATTAGGTTTTACATGTTTCTAAGAGAACGCCTACCATGAGAACTGCCAAGTGAAACCCCAATTCTTCTTTGCTTTCTCTCTTTCTTCTTTCTTCATCTCTGGTGAGTCTTGATAGAATGTTTGCTGAAACTCAAATTCGGTGAGCTTAGTAGATTGTTTGTTATAATAATATTATTAGTTAATGGTTATTTTGGATGGTTCAGTTATTTGTTAATTGGATATATATTAATAATAAACATTGATAAAAAAAATGCAGTCAGAATGGGCATAATTATTTCATGGGTAGTGTTGGCTATTATTATTGTGACATTTTATCAATGATAATTTATTAGTGATTGACATGTGCTAATAAATGGGTGTATAGTGAATTATGTGATTAATAATTAATTTTAAATAATGCTGTTATAGTTGTTATAACTATTATAAATAATTATTATTTCTTTTTTCTTTTGCAAATCATTTGCCAAAAAGTACCCCTTAATAGTAAGACAGACGATGGAACACCATTTCTAAGGAACGTACAAAAGCTATTAATGTACATAGGTAACATAAACAACACATTTATGGAAAGGAGGGCGAAACCTTGCTAGAAACTTTTTAAAATATGGATTTTTTTTTTTTTTTCTTCTTACATNTTTTTTTTTTTTTGTTCTTTTTGAGACAGGGTCTCCCTGTAGCTCCAGCTGTCCTGGAACTCACTCTGTAGACCAGATTGGCCTCAAACTCACAGAGATCCGCCTGCCTCTGCCTCCCGAGTGTTAGGATTAAAGGTGTGTGACACCACAACTGCCTCCCCCCCTTTTTTTTGGTCTTCTTCCTCCCTTTCTTACTTTTGGTGGTGGTTCGGGGTATGGGACAGAGAGCCTACCACAGGCTCTATTAGTCAGCCCAACTAGGGAATTTCTCAATTTTTTTTTTCACTAACAGTCAAAGCAAGCCAATTTACCAAGCAAAGCTTCCCTGATCTCTTAATGAACAAAAATTGAGCTTTTTAATGGCTTCCTAACATACCAGTACCACTTCCCTTAGGCTATAACCACATTAAAAACACTTTATGAACTGTGCACACAAAAGACAGACTTCTAATTTTGGAAATTAACCAGAAGTATTCTTTGGGAGTGGCTGAGCTTTGGATGATTGATAGAGCTTCAGCCTACTCCTGTGCAACTTGAACTTGTCTGTGTTAGGGATCATTAAGGCTGGAGCACCTTTTGTAGCATGGAGATGTATTGTCTTTATGAATAAACTAACTGCAGTTGTTTGATGAGTAATGAGTAGAATTGTCAGGGTAGGATGAGGTTAGGCACGTGCACCGGAAGCACAACAGACCTAGATTTGAATTCGAATTCTGATTATGGGGCTGGAGAGATGGCTCAGTGGTTAAGAGCACCAACTGCTTTTGCAGAGGACCCCGGTTCGATTCCCAGCACCCACATGGTGGCGAAGAACTGTCTTTAGGCTGGGCATGGTGGCACATGCCTTTAATCTAGCACTCGGGAGGCAGAGGCAGGTGGATCTCTGTGAGTTCAAGGCCAGCCTGGTCTACAGAGTGAGTTCCAGGCCAGCTGAGGCTATAGGGAGACCCTGTCTCAAAAAGACAAAAAAAAAATTATGATTCTGTCTCTATGGGTAAGTTAGTTGGTTTCTTCCCAGTTCTCTCCTCTGTAAAACAAGATGATGATTAGCTTTGAAAGTGACTATGAAAGTTGGGTGTGGTGGCTCATGTCTATAATCCCAGCACTTCTGAGCCTAGGGCAGGAGGATTGTTGTGAGTTCAGATCCAGCCTAGCCTATGTAGTAAGTTCCAGGCCAGCCTGGGCTACAGACTAAGACACTGTCTCAAAAACCAAAATAAGGCTGGTAAGGCACCTCAGCTGGTAGAGTGTTGGCCTAGTATATTTAAGCCCCTGTGTCCAGCCCTGGACACTGAATAAACAAGGCTGTTACAGGCCTGTAACAGCACTCAGGAGGATCAGGACTTCAAGGTCATCCTGGGCTTCAAAAGGAGTTTGAGACCAGCCTAAGCTGTTTAAGATCCAGTTTAAAAATAAAATTTTCATTAAAAATAAAAATTAACTAATTAACCTTTGATCCCAGCACTTTGGAGGCAGGGGCAGGTGGATCTCTGTGAGACAGAGGCCAGCCTGGTCTACAGAGCGATTTCCAGGCTAACTGGGGATACTGAAAGACCCTGTCTCTAAATAAATAAATAAATAGATAAATAAATAAATAAATAAATAAAGGGCTGGAGAGATGGCTCAGCGGTTAAGAGCACCAACTGCTCTTGCAGAGGACCCAGGTTCGATTCCCAGCATCCACATGGTGGCTAAGAACCGTCTTTAACTCCAGTTCCAGGGGAATCTCACACCCTCTTCTGGCCTCTGCAGCATTGCACAACACGGGTGCACAGACCTGCATACAGACAGTATACTCAGACACATAAAAATAATAAATAAAAATAAAATAAAGCCTTATTTAAAAATAAATAAATAAATAAGAAATAAAGTTACTATGTGAGCTAAAAAAGACAAAGCATAGAAAGTGCTAGATAGCCGGGCGTGGTAGCGCACGCCTTTAGTCCTAGCACTCAGGAGGCAGAGGCAGGCAGATCTTTGTGAGTTCAAGGCCAGCCTGGTCTACAGAGTGAGTCCCAGGACAGCTGGGGCTACAGGGAGACCCTGTCTCAAAAAGACCCCCCCCCAAAATGCTAGATAGATAGAACCTGGCACTGGTAGGTGCTATCCTGGGGTGGTGGCTGCTGAAATCCTTACCACTGTTCTGGTTACTATAGTGATGATGAAGATGAAGATGAGGAGGAGGTGGTGAACCTGCTCGTGTTCTTGTCCTTGTTATTCTGGTGCTCTGAGGGCAGGAATAATGTATTCTCTTCCGCTAGACACCTCCAAAAGATGGGTTCGTAATTGCTGATGTTCAGCCAGTTCCCAGTAGCCCTCCAGAGGAAGAACAGTCCCTGTCATTACCTTTTCGGTCCTCCTCCTCTTCAAGAAAGAAGAATAGCTCAGCGGAGAAAGCGCTTCCACCGTGGAGGTCATCGGATAAGCATCCTAATGATATCGTCCGCTTTAACTACCTAGACAACTGTGACCCAGAGCATCTCTGGCAAGGGTAAGAAGAGCCACACCCTCCTCATCCTCACTGTGGAATACAACAGCTTTTCAATACATAGACACAGACAAACTGTTCTTAGCAAATCACCTTTTTCACGGCTATTTGTTCTCTTTTTCTGGCTGCAGTAATCAACATTGCAATTTAAAAATATTTTTTTTTAATTTTTATGGGTTTTTAGTGCTTTGCCTGCAGGTATGTAAGTGCTCCCATGTCAAACAATGCCTGCAGAGGCCAGAAGAGGGGGTTGGAACTCCTGGAACTGGAATTACAGATGGTTGTTAGTCACCATGTGGGTGCTAGGAACTGAATCTAAGTTCTCTGCAAGAGCAGCCAGTGCTTTAAACCACAGAGCCATCTCTCCAGCCACTCTTTTAAAAATTTTAATACATTTTATCTATTGTTATTAATAATAATAATTATTATTATTTTGTCTTTTTTTTTTTTTTTTGGTGTTTTTGAGACAGGGTCTCCCTATAGCCCCAGCTGTCCTGGAACTCACTCTGTAGACCAGGCTGGCCTTGAACTCACAAAGATCCACCTACCTCTGCCTCCCAAGTGCTAGGATTAAAGGCGTGCTCCACCACGCCCGGCTTATTTTGTCTTTTTGAGACAGGGTCTCCCTGTAGCCCCAGCTGTCCTGGAACTCCCTATGTAGACCAAGCTGGCCTTGAACTCACAGAGATCTGCCTGCCTCTGCCTCCTGAGTGCTGGGATTACAGGTATGTGCCACCATGCCTGGCTTATTATTTATTATTATTGGGGGGAGGCATGGAGCAGAGACTGTGTGGTGGTCAAAGGACAAGTTTGGAGAGTAGGTTTTCTTCCTCCAGTCTGAGTTCAGGGGATCAAACTTAAGTCATCAGGAAAGTGCTTTTTCCCAGCCTCTGGCTTGCCCTGTCTTTTAATATATATTTTATTCTTTTCATTTCATGTATATGAGTTTATTTCCTGCTTCTGTGTAAGTATACCCATGTTGTGAAAGCCCACAGAGGCCAGAAGAGGGCATCAGATCCCCTGGAACTGGAGTTAGTTACAGATGGTTGTTAGTCACCATGTTTATGCTGGGAATAGAACCTGGATCCTCTGTAAGAGTAGCCAGTGCTCTTAACCACTGAGCCATCTCTCCAGCTCCTTAATATATTTTTTAAAGATCTGAAGATTTTATTGTTTATTTATGTGAATGTGTGTAAGAACATGCACATGTGTGCGAGTATCTGCCAAGGCCAGAAGAGGGCGTTGGATCCCTGGAGCTAGAGGCAGTTATGAGCCACCTGACATGGGTACTAGAAACTGATCGCCTGTGAATGAGCAGGAAGTGCTATTAACCACTGAGCCCGTCTCTCCAGCCCCAGCTAGTACTGTGTGGTTTGTTGTAGCTCTTCTGCCTTCCATGGCTGTACATCCTTCCTTTGCAGTGAGTGGGCAGAGGGGGACAAGTAGAACACAAGATAAGATAAGCCTACTGAGTCTGTTGTGAAACTAAAATACTCATGGCCAAAAAAAACTGAGCCGAAAAGTTGGGATAGACTTATAAAAATGTCAGATCAAGTTCAAGTTAGCTTAGGCTACATAATGAGATCCTATGGCGGGGGAAGGAGGGTATTGGAGGTAGAAAAAAAGATTAGTTGGAATATGGTGGTACACACCTGTAATCTCAGTGCTCAGGAGGAGGGCACGTTCAAGGCCTGCCTGGGCTACATAGACATCCCTCATCCCCAAAACAAAACAAAAAACCCTTAAAATCAAAGATCATGTTATAGTGAAATAGAAAGTTATGATATATATAGTAAAATGTTAAGTTGTTGAGGCCAGGTGAGGAGTGATGGTTTCTCACTGTCAGTCTCTCAACTCGCCCCTTTCAGAGGTTTGCTATTTGCTTGTTTGAGATAGGGTCTCCTTATGTAGCCTAGGCTGGCCTTAACCCCAGGATCCTCCTGCCTCAGACTGTTGAGTACTGGGGTTACAGGAGTGTGCCACCATGCCTGGCTTTTCGTGCATATTTGAAACTTCTGTACATTGCTTCTTTTTTTTTTTTTTTGGTCTTTTCGAAACAGGGTCTCCCTGCAGCCCCAGCTATCCTGGAATTCACTCTGTAGACCAGGCTGGCCTTGAACTCACAAAGACCCACCTCCCTCTGCCTCCTGAGTGCTAGGATTAAAGGCGCATGCCTCCACACCCAGAAGATTGCCTCTTTTCATCAAAGTATAATTCGATAGCTGCTGCTCATTTTTCCAGTGTGTGACCAAGCTGAATGGTGAGGCCAAGTTAGATAAAGCCGGTTTTACACCTAAACCTTATCTGAAATTTACCTTTGAGTCCTCACTGGAAGTAGGAGTGCAGCTAGGCAGTGTACAGCTTTTGGGGAGGCACTCACAGGATAAGCAGTTGATAGCAACCACACCAGAGACTGGCAGACACCCAACATGGCAACTGAGAATGCTGACAGTCTCCACCTTAATGAAGTGATCAGAGTCATCATCACTAATAGTGAGAAAACTCTGACCACCAGCTTCCCAATGTACCACAAATCTTTACCTGAAACTATTCAGGTCTCCATCACCTCTTCCTGTTTTGTAAAAGTAACAGAAATCAAGGCAACACTGATATAAAAGGATCTGAGAATCTGTGTCCTGAGGGAAAGTTCCAGGTGCATGAATCTAGATGGGCCCTAGGTTAAAAGAAAGAAGGAAGAAGGGAAGGAAGGAGGAAGAGAGAAAAGGAAGGAAGAAGAAGGAAGGGAGAGAGGAGGGGAAGTGAAAAGGGTATTCCCAGAACAGTTGCAGGAATGTTAATAAGGATTGTGTGCTAGACAACATTAAGGACTGTTCATTTCCTAAGGCATAAAGATGTAGTGGAATTGAAGAGGTGTATGCCTTCATCTTAGAGATGAATGTTGAAATATTAATGTCATTATATCTGCATCTGGGCTTCTTATCACACAGTGAAAACATCAGCTACCACCACCACAAAACCCAGTAATATACATGGGGGCGGAGGAGGGTGGCAGAAAGCCAGAAACAGCACAGTGCTATCAAATATCTAGTTATAAGTAGCAACCACTGTCTCAGTCTTCCGGCTCTTCCATCTATTTCAAATTTCTCAATTAGAAGTCAGGAGACATTTTGAAAATTAAGTGGCAAGTATTATTTGGGCAAACAAGATCTTTTTAAATAAAACTTTTTGTAACATATATTCAAATATGTACACAACTAGATACAGAATAACAAAAGGAAACTTTTGTAAACATCATCAGCTATTAACAGTTTTGACCCATAAACAATCTGGTTTTATCTGTTCCTCACCCACTCTGCCCCTCCCCTGCAAGGTGGTGCTGGTGAGTAGAGACAGGGTCTCACTATATAGCTCAGGCTAGCCTCAAATTCCTAATCGTCCTGGCTCAGTCTTCCCAGTGCTGGGACCACAAGCATGTATCCCATGATTAGTTCTCTTAAATTATATTTAGAGATGAATTGTATGCCATGCTATTTCAGCCATCATATTTCCATGTATATCCCTGAAAGGTAAGGGCTGTCCTGAAACCTCGTACCTCTGTGCTGTCTTCACATCAATATCAGTGAACGACTCCTTAACGAAATGAAGTATTGTCGGTTTTCAGGTTTCCTTGAATGTCACCAATACCTGACTTCTTCATGAATGCTTGTTTCAATCAGACTCCAACTAAGGACCACATGTAGGATTTGATCTGTATCCCTTCATTCTTGTTTTGAACCATAGTTACCCCTCTGTTTTGCCTCCTTCTCCCTCCTCCCCCTCCTCCTCTCTTTTCCTTCCATTCTGCCCTCCTCCTCTGACCTCCTCTCCCCACTCTTCTTTATGCAATTTATTGTAGACATCAGGCCATCCGTGTAGACATCAGGCCATCCGTCGTCACACTCAGCTCCTCTCATTCTGGACTCGGGAGTGCCCTGCCAAGGTGCAGCTTTTTATGTCCTGGCCCCCTGAACTTGGCCACACTGATGATCAGAACTAGAGGCTCAGGCGTACAGGAATGGGAACGTGATCCTCCCCAATGAGCCATAATTTCTGGTTCTCTTTGTGCGTTGTTAGTAACCATGGAAGCACCTAGATCTACTATTTCAGGCAAACTTATTCTGTAAAGGGCCAGACGGGAGATATTTTAGACTTTGTAGGACATATGCTCTCTGGAACAACTGCTTATCTCTGAAAATAGCCATAGACAATACACAAAATAATAAGCATCACTGTGTTCCAATAAAACTTTATATATAAATCCAGGCAGCTGCCAGGTGTGGTGGCACATGCCTTTAATCCCAGCATTCAGGAGGCAGAGCAGGTGGACCTTTGTGAGTCTGATCTACAAAGCGGGTTCCAGGCCATTTGGGGCTAGGGAGACTCTAGCTCAGAAAACCAAAACAGTCAGGCAGCAGGCTAGAGTTGCCTGTGGGTTGTGGTTTGATGACCTCTGCTTTTTCTTAAGGTATGTGATAATAAGCGGGTGTTAATATCAATACACACATGATTATCGAAAAGAGCTTCACATTTCACTGTCTGTACTTTGTCTTTGGGAAGATAGACTACTAAGAATATTCACGGGCTAGAGAGATGGCTCAGTGGTTAAGAGCACCAGCTGCTCTTGCAGAGGACCCAGGTTCAATTCCCAGCACCCACATGGTGGCTAAGAACTGTCTTTAACTCCAGTTCCAGGGGAATCCGATGCCCTCTTCTGGCCTCCTCGGCATTGCACAACATGGGTGCACCAACAACCTACATGCAGACAGTATACTCATACACATAAAAAAAAGAATATTCAGATAAATGACTGTGTTAAGATAAGGTTTCAGATGGAGATTCATGCATTTAATCCCAGCACTTGGGAGGCAGAGGCAGGTAGATCTCTCTGAGTTCAAGGCCAGCCTGTTCTACATAGTGAGTTACAGGCCAGCTGGGGCTGCAGGGAGACCCTGTCTCAAAAAAGACCAGAGAGAGACAGAGAGAGAGAGAGAGAGAGAGAGAGATTGATTTAGATGGAAGTCAGGCATGGTAGCACATGCCTTTAATCCTAGCACTCAGGAGTCTTTGTTAGACTCATCTGCCTTACAAAGCCCAACGTGATCTGCATTTGAAAATCTAGGCCAGTTGGGGCTACAGGAAGACCCTATTTCAAAAAGACCCCCCCAAAAAAGTTCCAAAGTCAAGTATTCAAAATAAGGTATATTTGAAAAAGTCTGGCTCTAGTCTCTTTCCCTATTCTCTGATTCATTTTGGGAATCCTACTTACAGAGAGTTACCTGTATTTCAAAGTTTTATGAGAGCATCCATTTTAAAGAGTACAGACAAACCAGAAGTGGTGGTGTGTGCCCTTAATCCTGGCCCAAGGGAGGTAGAGGTAGCAGATGTCTCTGGATTCAAGGCCAGCTTGGTCTATGTATTGAGTTCCAGGCCAGCCAGAGCTGCATAGTGAGACCCTGTCTGGGCTAACTGTGGGGTCACATACCTGTCATTCCAGCATTTGACAAGCAGAGGCAGCATGGTCACCACAGGTTCAAGGCCAGTCTGTTTCACACAGCAAGTTCTAGGACCAGACAGTGAGACCCTGGCTCAAAAAGAAAAAAATAAGGGCTGGAAAGATGGCTTAGTGGTTAAGAGCACTGACTGCTCTTGCAGAAGACCTGAGTTCAGTTCCCAGGACCCACATGGCAGCTAACAACCATTTGTATCTCCAGTTCCTGAGGATCTGATGCCCTCTTTTGGCCTTCACAGGCATGACATGCACATGGTGCCCCTACATTCAGGTGGAACACACACATAAAATTAAAAATCTTAAGAAAAAATAAAATAAAAAACTGAAAAGTACAAGCAAAATATTAATGAAGTTAAAAAAAAACAGCTGGGTATGATGGTCCCTTTAATCCCAGAATTTGGGAGGTAGAGGCAGGCAGATCTCTGTGAGTTCAAGGCCAGCCTGGTCTAAAGTCCCAGACCAGCTGGGACTAAAGGGAGACCCTGTCTCAAAAATAAATAAATAAATAAATAAATAAATAAATAAATAAATAAATAAATAAGCAAGTGGTATTCACATGTGTTCTACTTTTATTTTACTATTTTTATTTTTCATTTATTTTTGGTCTTTTTGAGACAGGATCTCCCTGAAGCCCCAGATACCCTGGAACTTTCTCTGTAGACCAGGATGGCCTGGAATTCACAGAGATCCACCTGCCTCTGCCTCCCAAGTGCTGGGATTTTTAAAGGCATGTGCCACCATGCCCAACCCATGTGTTATATTTTTAAATGCCTCCTTCTGAAGTGAATGGCCATATACAATGCATTTCCCTCTCAATACATGCTTTTCTTTTTTCAAAAATAACTTTTTTTTTAATGTGTATGAGTGTTTTACCTGCATGTGTGTGTTAAGTGCACACATGCCTGCAGTACCCACAGAGGTCAGAAGAGGGCATCAGATCCCCTGCAACTGGAGTTACAGGTGGCTGTTGGACAATTGTGGGTGCTGGGAATCAAACCAGGTCCTCTGTAGGAGCAGCCAGTGGTCTTAACTGCTGAGCCATCTCTCCAGCCCTCCCAGCCCCATTTTTCTTTCTCCATATATCCTTATGTACTGCATCTCAGTCCACTGCTGTATACGGAAACATTCTGCCATCCTTTCTGCCAGGGTTAATGCAACTGGTTCCCTCTAGACAGACAGTTGACTTATTTCTAGTTGAGTGCAGACAGTCTTTTAAATCACAGAGCCAACAGAAGTAAAATCAACAAATAGCTATGCAAAATTCCCAAGTCTTAAAATGATTATTTATAGCTTTTCCACCACTTTGCCATTTCACAGAAGAAGGAAAAGGACGGAAGCCCCCCCAGACTTCAAGCGGCAGGTGCGAGATAAGAAAACTAAGCTTCAGGACAGAGCGCGGCTAAAAAAGGCACAGTCACTGGTAAGTCTTTGTATGAAGCACCTGAGCACCATAAAATGATGAAAATTTGGTGACATTGAATTTGTTAAATCAAAATCATCAAGTGGTTGTTTAAATCTTGGCGTCGGGGCTTGGGAATGTAGCTCACTTGGTAGAGTGCGTATCTTCCAGGAAGCCCTGGGCTCCATCTGTAGTACCCCAGAAAACTCTTCATGGTGGTGCCTGTAGTCTCAACGTTTGGGATATAGAGGCAGAAGGACCAGAAGTTCAAGGTCATCTTCAACTGCATGGCAAGTTTGAGCCTAGCCTGGACTACATGAGACCCTATCTAAAATACTACTACAGGGCTGGAGAGATGGCTCAGCACTTAAGAGCACTGGGTGCTCTTCCAGAGGACCCAGGTTCAATTCCCAGCACCCACATGGTGGCTAACAACTATCTGTAACTCCAGTCCCAGGGACTCCAACACCCTCTCTGGCCTCTGAAGGCATTGCACAACCAGGGTTGCACTTATGTGCAGGCGAGCCATGGGACTTGGAAGATGCTCTTTAGTCTTTCTAAGCCATGTGTTTCCTGTCTGATGTTATTTATTTTATTTATCTTTTTATAAGGTAGAATTGGAATTTATTAAGAAATGGAAATTTAAATTTATTATTATCATATGTTTATGCATCTACATGTGGGCCATGCATGTCATGGTATATGTGTGGAGGTCAGAGGACAGCTTTGTGGAGTTAATTTTCTTCTACTGTCATGGGGATTCTGAGAATCTAATTCAGGTCACTAGTTGTGAATCAAGCTTTCTTACATACTGTGCCATCTGGCCAGCCCAAGAAAAGGTTTTTACCATCGATTTAAGCATGCACATTAAGGGAAAGAGAAACATTTAGGACATGGACAGTACATAGCCTAGGCTGACCTGGGGTTCACTATGTAGACCAGCCTGGACTTAGCATTTGCTATTTTTAAAAAGGAGACTAGCCCAATCAAAAAAAAAAAAAAAAAAAAAAAAAAAGCCGGGCGTGGTGGTACATGCCTTTAATCCTAGCACTTGGGAGGCAGAGACAGGAGGATCTTTGTGAGTTCAAGGCTAGCCTGGTCTACAGAGCGAGTTCCAGGACAGCTGGGGCTACAGGGAGACCCTGTCTCGAAAAGACCAAAAAAAAAAAAAAGGAGACTAGCTAGATCCATGTATATGAAACTCTGCAATACAGAAGGTATGCTCTTTTATAATGCTTTATTAGCATATATTAATTATACATAATAATGGGCTTTGGGGCCGGGTGTGGTAGTGCACACCTTTAATCCTAGCACTTGGGAGGCAGAAGCAGGCGGATCTTTGTGAGTTCAAGGCCAGCCTGGTCTACAGAGTTCCAGGACAGCTGGGGCTACAAAGAGACCCTGTCTCGAAAAGACAAAAAAAAAAAGAGCTTTGGTATCACATTTTCATACTTGTAATACATGCTCATCATATTCACCACACCCATTCCCAAGTGTCACTCTCCCATTCCCACTAATCTCTTTTTAGAGAGGATATTCTTGTCCTTGGTCTTTTGTTCTTCTGTGAGTCCTCTGGCTTTGGAGCAGGGGTCCACTAGAAATTGTTTCTCTCCAAAGCAGAGTCCTAGACCTAACAGCAAGGTGTGCTTCCCCAGCCGCACTCCCCCCCTTACCCCTCCATGTTGCCAGTGGCATGTGGTCACCAGATTGCATTTAAAGTGACTGCAGAGGGCTGAGCATGGAGCGCAGTTGGTAGAGTGCGTGCTAACCATGCCCAAAGCCCTGGGTTCCGTCCCTAGCAACACACAAACCAGACATGGGGGTGTACATCTGTAATCTGGGTGCTCAAGAAGTAGAGGCAGGGGGTTCAGTTCAAGGCCAGCCTGGGCTATACGAATTTCTACCTCAAAAATAAATAAGTAAATAAATGTCTCCAAAAAACTGAATTAAGAATTTTTCTGTCTCTAATTAAAAAACAGCTATTTGCAACATAATAAAATCAATGATTGTGACGAGGGAACATGATTAATTCATAGCAGAGCTTTCTAAATTGTGGTTTAGACCCCAGGGGATCCATTTTGTCATGTTGTAAGAGTTTTTGGAGCAAAGTAGAGGGAATCTGGGTAGAGCATAGATTGTAATAAAGACTTAGAGAAAAGCTGAGGATACACTCCAGGGAAATTAATATAAAATGGCTGCCAATTGGTGGGATAATCTGCATGCCCTCAGGAGCAAATCACAGCTCTGCTTTAAACGCTGTTACTTTCTCCCTAACTGTATTTTCAAGTGTTGCATTAAAAAAAAAAAAAAAAAGAAAGAAAGAAAGAAAGAAAAGAGCGAGGGATGGACTTCTTAAAATAGAGCTCCCTGTGCTCTCAGGCGCATTTTCTTGGGCAGCGGCAGCTCCTTGCAGACCTGCAGAGACACCCACTGGATCCGAGGCTTAGCGCAAAGCGGGAAAGTTGTCCACGTTAATTGCAAAAAAGAGTAATATGAGAATTATCACAGGGGCCACGTGAAGTGTTTCTGCCTGGTTCCCACCTCCATAGCCTCCCCACACCCTCTTCCACATCTGCCTCCTCCCACCTCCGCCCCTACTCCCCTTGGCGTGGAGGAAGAGACAAGGCCTGGGAAAGCGGAGAATCTGAGCCAGAATCCCAGCACTCAGGAGGCTGAGGCAGAGGGATCACCATGAATTCCAGACTAGCCTAGGCCAGCCCCAGCTAGCGTGAGATGGGTGGGAGGGAGAGCCTGGGGAAGGAGAGAGGGAGGGGGAGAGGGAGGGAAGGAGAAAGGGAGAGAGGGAGGGGGGAGAGAGAGAATATGAATAAATTTGAAGATAATAAAAGTTGATGGTGGTGATGTATGCTTAGAAATTATCAGCATAATTGAATGTTCTCCTGCTTAAAAAAAACAAATTCCTGTGGCTTTTGACATTAACTGTCAAACACTACCTACCAGAGATTAAGTTAAAATATTCATTAGAAATTTAAAAGCAGAGGGCTGGAGATGAAGTCCCTTCAGTAAGAGTGCTTGCCCAGTGAGTACATCGAGCCCGGGGTCCATCCCCTGCGCTGCACAAACCGGTCCTGGTTGCACACACTTGTAATCTGAATATTGGGGAGGAGGAGGCAGGGGAATCAGAGCTTCGGGGTCATCCTCAGCTACATAGCAAGTTAGAGGCCAACCTGGGCTGCAGGAGACCCTACCTCAAAAAACAAAACAAAATGAAAACAAGCAAAGATGTTAAAAAGTTGTTGGGTTTGGTGCTGCAACCTGGATCCCCGACATTGGGGAGACAGAGAGTGAGGAAGAGCACTTCAAGTTCCAGGCTAGCCACTGCTAGCCCAGGTAAGACCCTGTTTCAAACACACCAAAATAAATAAATACATGAATTAATACATGAATTAATTAAACCATAAGTTGTGTTAATTAAGGCTGGGAGGGAAAGCGGGGGAATTAATGGTAGAGAACAATTAGCTTTTACTAAATGAGTGATGACACCCATCTACTCCTTTTGGTTCTGTGTGTAGGCTAATTAAATTACCACATACACTTGGTAGTTTTGATAAAGAACATAGGGTATAATTAAATCCCCCCAGAACTGTACTGTGGTTTTTGACTCACGTCTGTGGTGTGCTGGCCTGTGACAACCTGGCTGTTGGGGCTGCGAGGCAGTGGCTCAGGTCCCCTCTCCACAGGGCGGAACTTTGCCTGCATGCTGGCTAAAGTCCTGTGAGAAAGAGGTCAAGTAGGTGAACACTGTGAAAGTGGGCCTGGGGGACGGGAGCTGAAGAGGGGGTGAGGAAATCATTAGCCCTCTTGAGGAAGGGCTAATTTTGACAAGGGGGCTCATGAGGTGACTTCATGTTGGTCACAGCCCAAGTGATTCCCAAGGATGAACTCCTGAGTTCCTGTGAGAGAAAGCATGAACATCATTTTAACAGGTTTCTGGAGGAAGAGTTCCAGAGGATGGGTGCACAGGGGGAAATCAGGGAAGCTGGTGCTAAGCGCAGAAATGAGGGGTGAGGCTGGAGGGCGCAGCAGTGGGGAGCACGGGCTGTTCTCACAGAGGACCCACAAGGTGGCTAACTACCATCTGTAACTACAGTTTCATGGGATCCAAAGCCCTCTCCTGATTTTCACAGACATTGCCCCGTACAGGTGCGCTTACATACATAGAGGCGAAACACTGGTACACATAAAATGAAAGTAAGTACAAATTTTTACAAAAAAGAATGACACTTCCCAACCTCTGACCCGGACTGTGTGAGACTGGAACACTTTAAGATTTCTTGCTCCTTTCCTGGGGAAAAAGGGGTGTGTGGTAGTTGTTGAACTTAAAGCTTTGTTAAATGGAAAGGTCTGGAAAGGAAGTAAGTACAGACGTATAAAAGAATACAACAGGATGTGTGGGTTGACTATAATATTTAGAATCAAGAACAAAAAAGGATAATTTGAAAAGAAGGTGTAGTTTTAGTCTTTTTTCATATTGCATGTGTGTATTCAACTTTCTACATATTGAAGTAGCAGGAATCATTTCTGTATTCCATAGGAGTCCAGTAAGGGTTGTCCTTTTTGACAGTGACCTTGAGAGTTGAGTCTCCTTTCTATTCTGTTGACTATTTCTCCTTGCTGTGGGAATTGACATGACTGGGCACTGATCTGCTGAATGAGATACTACCATTCTTCTCAGTAACGACTTTTTATTTTGCTCTAAAATTTCTAATTTTCTAATAAAACTTTAAAAAAAGAGACAATGCCCATTCCTTAGGCCAGCCCCCAAGACCATGGCTGTCAGCTGGAGAGACCGTTTTCCCTTCTGCCTGTCCCTGTATCTAAAGAAAGAAACATCCTCAGGGATCTGGCTTCTAATTTACACATAGCGCTATGAGCTTGCCCCAATTCCCGTTTAACAGGTGTGAGCTCGAAGGTGTTTTCTCTTGCGTGATCAGTTCTACACAAGACTCCCAGAAGGTTCCTGAGTTACAGTGCTTCCTTTAACCAGTTTTTGGTGTGATAGAAGATAGGAATCAAGCTTGGATCTGGTCACAGATGCCTTGAAATTTTCAAGCTTTCTTGGGAAAATTGTATACATATTAAGAAGTCCCTATTAGTTATGATAATAGTCCATACCACACAGATTGCAAAAGACAAGCTGCCTCATCATCGCACTCCTCTCCTTTCAACTTCAAAGAGTTTCAGTCTTTTCAACTCTTAAGAGCTGGCCTCCTGAAGCCTTTTAGAGAAGAGAGCTAGATGTCTCTTAGGGGAGAAGCTTTGATGGGTTTGTAAGATAGAGTGAGACCCCGGAGGCATGGTGTTAGCAGACACTGGGCTCAGGGGAACCGAAAGCCTGCTGTGCTTGAGATCAGGGAGGAACTTGTAGTGTGTTGTTTCTGCCTGTGGAAGGGAGAAGGGATGGAGACAGGGAGTGTGAAGGTACGAGGAGAGCGAGGGAGTCTGAAGTGGTCAAGGAGAGGGGCCATGAGACAGTAGTGATAATCCCCACCCCATTCCCCATTAGTTTGTTTGCTAGTATTGGGGTGCAAGCCTTCTGTCTCCCTTGTGAATTCTACGTTTACAAATACAAACAAGATCTCACAATTGTAGTAAGACAAGAAAACAAAAGCTCCTTTGGACAACTCGCAAAAACCAAGGAGGTTAGATTTCCTACACCCTGGAATTGTAACCAGAGGACCCGAGCTTTGCTGTCCTTTCTTTCTGACCCTGTTAAATATAAAACACACCCTTGTCTCCCTTTGGACCTTTCCTTGGAAGTTGGAGGTCCTTGCTTTCTAGGTCCTGTCTGCGCTGGGGATTTCAGAGAGCTGGTTGTTGAGTCTTTAATTACCTGTTTAAGCTCTTTAATTGCCTTAGATAAGAGAGGCTGCTAATTTCAGCCTCTGCAATTACCTTTTTCACCTCTTTCCAGGGTCACTTTACTTTTAGTGTCCTATTGGTATGTAGATGATGTAGAAGAGCCTGGCCTTCAACTCATAGAGATCCACCTGCTTCTGCCTCCTGAGTGCTGGGATTAAAGGCGTGCGCCACCACACCTGAGTCTTTTTTTTTTTTTTTTTTTTTTTTTTTTTAATGTTTCTTTGATCTTTCTCTTTTTACCTCGCTGGTTCAAATAAGTGAAGTGATTTCGGGATCTTGTGGTAGAAGACGTGAGGCTCATATGGTCCCATTTGAACTCTGGCGGTCACTCAGGCTCCTGCAGTTTCTGTCTCCCCAAGTAGGAAATGAAAATTTGAATGACAATACCTTTAAAGAATAGTCTCTAGGCTAGAGGCTAGGGACATTGTTCAGTCGGGGAAAGGACTTTCCTTGCAAGAATGAACTCAGTTTGATCCCTAAAACCCATGGGAGTTTAGGAGTGGTAGTGTGTGTGTGTAATCACAGTGCCGAGTAGGTGAAGACATGTGGATCCTTAGGTTCACCGGCCGGCCAGCCTAGCCTAACTGGTAAGTCCTAGGCCAGTGAGAGACCCTGATTCAAAAAAACAAGGTGGAGGGGGCCAGAGAGATGGCTCAGTGGTTAAAAGCCCTGGCTGCTCTTGCAGAGAACCCAGGTTCAATTCCCAGCATATTTTCTAAAGCTCAAAGAGAAAGCTGAGAGAGAAAACAATTGTTATTAGCCCAAAATTTGAGTTCACAAATGGCTGCTAACAACCTTCTGTGACTCCAGTTCCAGGGGACTCCAATGCCCTCTTCTGACCTCCATGGGCATTTCTCAGCGAGGGTGCACTGACAGGCATGCAGGCAATGCACTCATACACACAAAATTCAAAAAATAAATAATAAAAAATTTTAAAAGGTAGAAGACCCCAGAGGCTTTTGTCTGGCCTCCACATGCATGTGCACACATGTGCGCACACAGCATTCCGGGCCAAGGGCTGGGTCGGCAGGTCCTGTGCGTTTCCACCAACAGTGTTCACTCATCTCTTGCCCTTTCCTGGAGGCCAGGCTGTGATCACAGTGACTTTAGATAGACTATCAAAGGTAGCCGCTACATTTGTGAACCCAAATTTTAGGCCAATAATAATTGTTTTCTCTCTCAGCTTTCTCTTTGAGCTTTAGAAAATATGATTAACTAAAACTGAAGGATTTACAAAACAGAGTTTACAGTGGCCTCCTCACTGGCAGTCTTCAATACACTGCTTTCAAAAGCAGGCGAGCTCTGCACATTGGTTTTATAATATCTTTTGGTTGGATGTACAGAGCTAAAGTTTTTCATGGGACAGATTTTAAATGATCTCATTTGAACAATGAAACTCCAGAGAACATTTGGTAAGAGTCAAAAAGAATAATGACTTTACATGGAGAAGGAATTGGGTTCTTTAACCAAATGGAGTGGCCGTGGGCAAGTTTCTTAATCTCTCTAAGCCTCAGTTTCTTCATCTATAAAGTGGGAATCATGATGTCTACGTTGTGCGATTGTTGATACTGATTAAGGATAAGGTGTATGTTAAGGACCATCTTATTTTCTTTTCCTTGCTGTGGTAAGATACCATCCATGACAAAAGCAATTTAAGGAAGAAGGGGTTTATTTGGCTACAATGCCAGGTTAAAGTCCATCATGTCAAAAAAAAAAAAAGAAAGAAAAGAAAAAAAAAAGTCCATCATGTCAAGGCTCACAGCAGTCAACAGCTTTTCTAGCCCAGTGTTCAAAACTCTTCCATGGGGGTCTGGAGAGATAGCCTAGTGGTTAAGAGCACCAACTGCTCTTGCAGAGGACCCGGGTTTGATCCCCAGCACCCACATGGTGGCTGAGAACCATCTGTAACTCCAGTTCTAGGGGGAATCCAACACCCTCTTCTGACCTCCAAGGCATTGCATGACATGGGTGCACAGACCTTCATGCAGACAGTGCATTCATACACATAGAAAATAAAAAAAAATAAAAAATAAAAACTTCTTCCATGGTCCTGCCTCAAAACAGCTCCAAAGGCTTAAGAGCCACCCAGGTTTACCATCACGAGAACCTCATTCATGTTGTCCTCTTCCCCATTCAGTACCATCATCTTACTTGTTTACTTTGCTGCCTGAGAGCGCAAAGGAGCAGTCAAGTACCCTACGCTCAATACCCAGAACTATTTAGTAGCTTGGAAATTTCAGCCAGAGCACTTAAGATTTCTTTGAACTGTTTCCTCATCCAGAAAAATAGAGATAGTAGCAAAAGACCGACTCATGGGCTTGGGAGGAGGAGGCCCAGTCAGTAGCTGCTGATCATGGGCTGTGCATGGCACCCCTGTTCTGAAATGTTCTGTGCCCTCATTTCACTTCTGCTTGCTGTGGTAAAATACCTCAACCAAAAAAGCTCTCAAGTCCAGGTTCCTATCCATCAGTGCAGGGATGGAAGCTTGTAGCAGCTGGTCACACCCAAGGGCAGAGGGAGACAGAACACATGGATCACACGGATGCATACTGGTGCTCACCAGCACCTCTACCCTTAGACAGTCCAGGATCCCAAACCAGGGAGTGTGCCGCCCACTTTCAGGCTGGGTCTTTGCACATAAATTTTCCACATAAATTAAGGCCCACCCAATCTAAACAGCCCTTCATTGAGACTCTTCTGAGGTGATTCTGGATTGTGTCCAGTTGATGATTAAAACTAACCATCACACTTTAGAAGTCCAAAGCTTTCTGGGGCTGGAGAGATGGCTCAGCAGTTAAGAACACTGGCTATTCTTGCAGAAGACCCTGATTTGAGCCACAGCACCCACATCCATAAGTCTAGTTTCAGGGGATCCAACACCCCCTTACCCTCTTCTGTCTTCCACAGGCACTGGACAACTTGGGTGCACTTACATACATGCAGGCAATATACATACACACACACACACATATACACACACACACACACACACACACATATATATATATATATATAAAGTTGGAAACTCTCTGACTGCTACCAAGGAAAATTTCACAGGTCATAGTAAAAACTTGGGTGCTTGGAAAGTATTTCATAAAATCACCTTTAGGCTACATGTATGAAAGGTGTACAAAGCATAAATGGCTGGGTGTGGTGGCACACACCTTTGATTCCAGCACTTGGGAGGCAGAGGCATGTGGACCTCTGTGAATTCAAGGCCGGCTTGTCTACATATCAAATTCTAGGCCAGCTGGGGCTATAAATGACTTTCCTGTGTAGACTTGGGGCCTATCCCCAAGGCGCAAGGCATATCTCATTATGCCAGTACTCCAAAATCCAAAACACGCCTTTAATCCTAGCACTCAGGAGGCAGAGGCAGGCGGATCTTTGTGAGTTCAAGGCCAGCCTGGTCTACAGAGTGAGTTCCAGGACAGCTGGGGCTACAAAGAGACCCTGTCTCGAAAAGACCAAAAAAAAAAAAAAAAATGCTTCTGGACCCAGGCAATTTAGGTAAGTATTATGCCATCTCTACTAGAAGTAGCAGTTTAAAAAAAAATACCATAGTGAATTCTGGCCCAAGACCCAAAGATGTGAGGGACAGCTCCTGAGAACCAGGTAGAGAAGGGACAGCTGCTGAGAGCCAGATAGAGAAAGGACAGCCTTGCGGCTTGGGTGGGGGCCAGGGGCTCCCTCCAGTGGGATGGGAATCCTCTGCCTTGTACCTTTGTTGTTCCCAGGTTTCCCCTCCATTGGGACGGGAATCCTCTGCCTCGTACCCTTGTCATTCCCGGGTTTCTTTTCTTTCCTCTTTGCTTTGCCCCTTGAGTCAGTTTCCAGTGTGTGAGAGAGTGGGGTGGGGCTGCTGCTCAGTTGGTAGTGTGCTTCCCCAGCATGCACAGAACCCCAGATTTGGCCCTAGGAACACATAAACTGGGCTTGGTGACCCACATCTCTAATCCCAATACTTGGGTGATGAAGGCATGTGTATTCAAGTGTATGTGTACATGTATTTGTGCATATGTGTGAATGTGTACATGTGAGTATCTTGTTTGTATGCATGCCTGTATATATGTATTGTGTATATGTATTGTGTATATGTATTGTGTATATATGTGTACATGTACATGTGTGTTTGTGTGAATGTGTGTCTAGTATGTGTGCATTGTACATAGCGGTTAGCAATACAATATTCATTGCAAATCTACTAGAAGCCGATTTGCTAAGATGTGCATGTTTTGAAATAGGAGTTAGCAAGCTGCCCAGACATTATGGCCTGTGCACGTTTTACAACACATCTCTGCTTTATTTCACCTCTTGGATGGCTGAGTGCTGTAGACTTGAAATCCTGGGTTTAAATTTCAAAAGCAATTAAATTACCTCATCTTCCTCTGCAGCTGACAGTTTTTGCCTCAAGAGAAGCAAGAACAGAGACAGGCTTGCAGCATCTTCAGATGGTGTTAGTGATTTCTTCCCAAGACTTCACTTCTGTTTCCCCAGAACAGGAGGGAGGAAAGGGAACACCCTCTTCATAGACGCTGACCAAAGCAGGTCCCCTGTGGTAAATGCCTGAGCAGCTTTCTGGGTTTCGTGGCAGATAGGAAATGTGGTCTTCCTCATAGAATGGCAGGTGGAAGCAGCTTTGTTCTGGGGACGAAGACAGGAGGGCAGCCCCCCCCCAACCCCCATAGAGCCTCCTGCAAGGAGACTCCTCTCAGAGAGGCCTCCTCAGCAGGCTCCTTGCACTTTGAGCCTTTGTTTCCCCTGATGGCCTCAAATGGGCTACTCAGTCCTCAGTAGAAGCTTTGGTCATTTGTGGGGAATGACTAATTAAACTCAAACATAACTCAAACAAAGAACTTGTGCTTTTAACAGTCTCAAATAATAATCCATATTTAGACAGAGTATTATATATCACCCCTGAACTATCATAATATCATGGGGGTACAGTATCTTAAAAAATAGAGGTGGTGGTGAGCCTTCTTCAAACTGAAGATTCTTTATTTGACACAGAATCTCAATGCTGACCTCAAACTAATGAACTCAAATGATCCTTCAGCCTCCCTGGTAGCTGGGACTGCAGATATGTACCTCTGTGCTTGGCTCTGTCATTTTCTCCTCCTTTCTTCTCTACATTACACACTTTCCGGGAGGAGCAAATGAATTAATGTGTGCCTGCGTGTTCCCTGCAGTTGTGCGTTGATAATGGGTGTCTCCGTGGAAGAGTGCCTGGCATGCTGCTGCTGCTCTTATTAGTATAGTCATTTGTTTTCCATGCCCTGGGATGAAAAAGGGAGCCACTGGGACTTGTCTTGTTGATTCAACAAGTATTTTGCAAGCAATAAACTAGGTAGTAGGGGCATAACGAGGAAAAGGTGCTGTCCCTGCCCACTGGTGGCTTGAGGGACAAGCTTCCAGCGAAGGTGTCTGGGGTAAGCAATTGAAACAGCATCATGCTGCTCACGACTGAGGCTGGAAATTCAGCAGATGTGGATTTGGGGGATGCGTGGGTCTCCAAGTGACCACTCGGAAGGGCCCTGAATCTAAGAGCCAGAATTCAGGAGGAAATTATGATCCAGCCAATTGCATGAGAAGTGAGCCAAGAACAGAACTCTGCAGAATTCCAGCTGTTCAACTGTTGAATGGAAACAGCGTGGAGAGAGATTATTGGGACTGCTCTGTATAAAAAGAACAGTGAGCTCAGTGGCCAGGGAGTATGTCTAGGTGTACGGATACCACTGTTCACCAGCGTGAGGCTGAGGAATGAGACTGTGATGATGTTGCCAAGTTAGGGATGCTGGTAAACTCTGGCTGCCCATACTTTCTGCTTATCGGAAGACGATGGCAACACCAGAGATCTGCCCACTTGAAGGTCATGTATCTTGGCATTAGTTTTAAGAGGAGAGTATAAGCCGGGCATGGTGGTACACGCCTTTAATCCTAGCACTTCCGAGGCAGAGACAGGCAGATCTTTGTGAGTTTAAGGCCAGCCTGGTCTACAGAGTGAGTTCCAGAACAGCTGGGGCTACAGAGAGACCCTGTCTCAAAAAAAAAAAAAAGAGGAAAGTATAGAAAGTATCTCAATGATCTATTGAGGCTGGGTGTGGTGGCACACGCCTTAAATTCCAGCACTCAGGAGACAGAGGCAGGCAGATCTCTGTGACTTCAAGGCCAGCCTGGTCTACATAGTGAGTTCTAAGCCAGCTGGGGCTGCAGGGAAACCCTGTCTCAAAAAAAGACCAAAAAAGGGGGCTGGAGAGAAGGCCTAGTGGTTAAGAGCGCCGACTGCTCTTGCAGAGGACCCCGGTTTGATCCCCAGCACCCACATGGTGGCTGACAGCCATCTTTGACCCCAGTTCCAGGGGAATCTGACACCCTCTTCTGACCTCCATGGCATTGCACACCCCGGTGCACAGACCTGCATGCAGACAGTATATTCATACACATAAAAAATAAATAAAAAAATTTAAAAAGACCAGAAATAATCTACTGAGGAAGGTCTTCATGGGTATTTTCATTTCATCTTAAATTTTTAAAGATTTATTTATTTCTCTTGTGTGTGTGTGTGTGTGTGTGTGTGTGTGAGGCTTCATGAGTTCTTGTGTGCTGTGTGTGTGCAGGTACCCATGGGGGTCAGAAAAGGGCATTGGACTTCCAGAGAATGAGTTATAGATAGGTAGCTGTGAGTTACCTGATATGGGTGCTGGGAACTGAACCCAGGTCCTCTACAAGAGCCGTATACAGCTCATCTTCACTTGTTACAAGCTTTACGCTTTCCATCTCTATCACACATGTATACATGGAACAAAAAATGGTGTTGTTTATACTCTGCTTCTAATAATATAAATTTTAAAAAAAGAGGAGAGAGCAGCCTATGTTAGACAAGCTTCTTTGTGCGGTAGGCAATGGTAAATGCAGAGGCAGGTCAAAGTGAGGGTTAAGTGACTGTTGAGTGCTCATCCCTAAATGGGACATCTGTATCATGTCCTCCAGGGCTCTGGAAACATCAGGGAAGAGGGGGAAGAAAGGAAGCAAGAGCCAGGGGAAGGGGAAGAATGTTGTCAAGTGGTGCTTTCCAGACACGGCTTGTCCCCTGCTCTTGTGAACTTACAGCAGCTGTGATCACCTGTACAAGACGGGGCCCTTTGACCTTTCATTTGGGTAGGAGAGGAGGTCATGAGGCCATATCCCTAGTTAGGAAGCTATTGGCTGTTGATTGTCAGGGGAGCCTGAGTCCTTTCTATTCAGTGCTGTACCCATGGGTAAGAGTCCATGCTCCAGTAAATAACCCCTCACACCCATGAAACACTAATTAAACACAGGGAGGCATAATGATAATTTTTGGATTTATTTGTTTTTATTTTATGTGTAAGAGTGTTAAGCCTGCGTGTGGGTAAGTGCACCTGTGTCATACAGTGCCCACAGAGAACAGAAGAGGGCATCCGATCCCCTGGAACAAAAGTTAAGGTTGGTTGTTAGTCTCCATGTGGGTGCTAGGAATTAAACCCAGGTCTTCTGCAACAATAGCCAGTGCTCTTAACTGCTGAGCTGCCTCTCCAGCCCAATAATATTTTTTTCCAATAATAATATTTTTTTAAAACAATGCATGAATGTCATCCACGGCTGAGGGCCCATCAAGAAGAGGGTGTGGGAAGATTGTGGAGCCAGTGGTTGGGGAGGGCTAGAGCAGAGAACAGTGTCTTCTGGACATGCAGAATTGCTGCACTCACGAACCCATCCCATCAGAAGTTGCCTGCACAAGACCTGCACAGAGTCAACCCAGCCAGCATGCTAGCACGAAGTGGAAAGGCATTTACCAGCCCCAATCCCTGACCGCATTTGAGGAACCCCTTGCTCCTGAGCCCCGGGCAGTCCACAGGCCTGGGCAGGGTCCTTGCAGCCCTCCTTCTTCATGGAGGCCTGGCTTGTGAAGTTTCAAAGGGAAGCAGAGACCATCAGGGCTGTTTGTACATTTTTGAATTGAGAATCTGTGGCTTCTGATCAGCTGGGTTTGAAGAATCAGCTGTAAGTAACAAGAGACCAGAACCTGAAGTGAAACCTTTGTTTTACTGGGACAATTGATGCTGGTTAGCTGGGGCTGAAAAATCAGCTGTAAGTAACAAGAGACCAGCATCACTGTGGTGAAATCTGGGAAGAATTTCCTCAGGGTCAGCACACAGAAACTGTGGTCCAGAGGGGGCCCGACCCTCCATCTCAAGCCGGAAGCAGGACTTGGTAATGTGTAAGACTGTTGAAATGTGAAGGAGTCACAGAGAGCCACTGAGGTCTGGCACTGTGAGAGGTCAGGAGAGACCATTGGTGGAAGTGCACCTCGGTTGCAGTGAAGACCCCAGGATTGCAAGGGTCATGGAGAGAAGCTGAGGCTTTGCACCAAAAGTCAAGAGAGACCATTGGTAAAGGTGCTGCCTCCGTTTCAGTGGTGATCCCAGCTCTTATGAGATGCCAGGACCATGGGACAACCACAAAGAGCAGCAACAGGTGTGGAATGGAGTTGGCCTGGGCCTGCAAGATATCCTGTGTGTGCTGTAGATGGCAGAGTCAGAGAAGGGGAGCTGCCAAGACCCTTTGGAGCCCAGAAGATTGTGAGTGAATCCCAGGTGTCCAGCCTTGAGCTACTTTGCTGGACTTTGGTTTTGCTTTGGTGTGCCCGATTCTTCCCTTTGAAATAAAACAGTACTTGTTTGGATTTGACAGGAACCCACAGTTAAGAGATTTTTAAGAGACTATGAAATTTTTAAGTGTTTGGATTTTTTTTCATGTCTGTGGGGCTTTTAAGGCTGTACTGTCCTATGTTGTGATATTAATGTTAACATCCTATCTTGGGGGCAAGAAATGGAAAGGTGGTGATTTAACAGTGTCAACTTGTTTAACAGTTGTCAACTTGACACACCTGGCCTGAGGGAGCGTCAGTTGGGGAATTGGCTCCATTGGACCTGCTTGTGGCCACATCTATGGAGTATTTTCTTCATTAGTGAGTGATGTGGGAGGGGCCAGCCCATTGTGGGCGGTGCCACCCCTGGGCAGATGGTTCTGTACTATATAAGAAAGCAGGCTGAGCATAGGCCAGGGGAGCAACTCAGTATGCAGCATTCCTCCATGGCCTGTGCTTCACCTCCTGCCTCCAGGTTCTTGTCCTGTGTTCCTACCTTGGGCTCCCTCAGTGATGAACTGTGCCCTGGGAGATGTAAGATGAATAAACCCTTTCCTCCCCAAGTTAGTTTTGGCCAGGGTGTTTTGTCAGAGCAATGGAAGAGAAACTAGAGCAGATGGGCTAGAGAGTTAGCTCAGCAGTTAGAGTGCTGGCTGCTCTTGTGGAGGACCTGAGTTCGGTTCCCAGTACCCACACGGTGACTAACCGTGTGGAACTTTAGTTCTAGTCACTGGTACACTGTCCTCTGGCCTCCAAGCACCAGGCATGCATGTGGTGAAATATATACATACACATACACATACATATGAATATTTTAAAATTACATAAATAAAAAAAATTCTGTGGTTCATGCTTATAATTCCTTGAGAGGCTGAGTTAGCCTGTGCTGCATAGTAGATTTCAGGCTAACTGGGCTACTGTATAAGACCCTGTCTCAAAGAAACCATCAGTTACAACCATAGGCAAACATTAAAATCTTACATTGAGCTCTAGGGGGATGGCTCAGTTGTTAGTGCTTGCTTTGCAAGTACACAGACCTGATTTTGATCCCCAGCACTCATGTAAGAAAGAAGAAATAAAATTGGTCTGATTCCATAATCCATAGTGGATGCTTGTAATCTCAGAGCTGGGAAGCAGAGACAGGCAGCCCCTGGGGCTGCCTGAGGATCCAGCCTAGCCCACTAGGCAAGTTCAGAGTAAAGAGAGACCCTGTCTCAAAAATGCATGTCGACAGCCCCTGAGGAGGAACACCATGACCTCAGCATGTGCACCCAAGTACACACACACACACACACACACACACAGATGTGGGAAAATTTAGTTAAGATGGCTAGCATTCTAACCAATGGGACCTCCCTGGCTACATCCATGGGGTGGGATGTAGTGACGCAAAGGTTTAGGATTTGGCCCTGGGAGTTGAGTCACACTGGCTATATAGACGGCCATTTTTGGAATAAAGCTCTCTCTGTATCTGGACACTTTGCCACGCGTTCGTGTGCTGTGCTTTCCTGCACATGTTTTCCACATGGCTCACCCTGAGAATAAATGGGATGACCCCACACATACACATACACATACACATACACATACACACACACACACACACACATACACATACACATACACATACACATACACATACACATACACATACATCTTAAACTGAAGAGAGTCTATAACTTTGTTACCTGGGACAAGAAGGATAAACACAAGGAAAACATCTTCTCAGAACCAATCTTGGAGGAAAGAGAAATCCAGCATTGGGAACAGGCGGTGACAACTACCACGAGGGAGCAGAGTGGGGAAAGGGGGAGCCCTTGGGACCTGCCACCATGAAGAAGGAGGGCTGCAAGGAGCCTGCCCAAGCCTGTGGACTGCCTGGGGCTCAGGAGCAAGGGGTTCCTCAAATGCAGTGACAGATAAGCAGTGCTCAGTAATAGGATTAAACCGGAGTGTCACAGGTGAGAGGAGACAAGCCTGTTCTTGCTGTCACTAGAGCCAGGCAGCGCTTTAAATCCTGACAGAGCACAAACAACTGGAAACAACCAGTCCAAGGCTCATTTTTTTTTCCTTTTTGTGGTTTTGAGGATTTGACTCAGGGCCTCCCGCATGCTAGGCAAGTGGGCCATAGCCCAACACTTTATTTTCCATTTTGAGACAAGGTTAGGCCATGTTGCCTAGGCTGGCCTTGAACTCATTCTGTAGCTCAGGTAGGCCTTGAATTTTTGATCCTCCTACCTCAGCCTCCTGAGGAGCTGGAATCACAGATGTCTTCAAACAGCAGAAAACTTAAAGGAAGGCTATTTGTCTCATGCTGCTTCCCACCCCGTCTAGCTGAATCAGCTCCAGGCCAGTGAGAGACCCTGCCTCAAAAACCAAGGTGTCAAGCAACTGAGGAAGACGCCTGACATCAACACACATGTGCACATGTACGTGTGTGTGTGAAAGAGAGAGAGACTCAATCACCAGGCCTGGTGACACATGCCCATAATCCCACTTGGGAAATGGAGGCAGGAGGGTCAAGAGTTCAAAGTGGCCAGCCTGGGCTACACAAGACCGTGTCTAAGGAGAGAGAGAGAGAGAGAGAGAGAGAGAGAGAGAGAGAGAGAGAGAGAGAGAGAGAGAGAAACTCAAGCTTGTGGGAGAAGGTGGGCCTTTCAGGGTGAGATAGATGTAACGATTTCAGGCAGGTCAATGGGGTGAGGCAGGACTGTTCTGACTAATGCATCCTTGTGGGACAATAAAGGACTGGATTAGCTGAAAAGAGAGAATGAGTTAGAGGTCACTGGATGACGCCATCTATGAGTCAATAAAAGTCAAAAGTAAGATTGTTCTGAATTTTGAGGAACCCTGCACACATCTGTCAGGGCATTAGATGAACCTAAGAAATGGCCCCTTGTGACCTGCAACTTGGCAGACAAGATTGGGGGGCAAGCGGCCAAGAGAATCTTCTTCCATCTCTTCACAGTTAGTACAAAGATAGGGGAAACTATTTGCCTTTATATATATATAATATATATATTGATCTTATATAGATATAATCTTTTTTTAATTTTTTTTTATTTATGTGTATGAATGTACTGTCTGCATGTAGGTCTGTGTACCCATGTCATGCAGTGCCTCGGAGGTCAGAAGAGGGTGTCGGATTCCCCTGGAACTGGAGTTCTCCTGGAGTTGGAGTTACAGATGGTTCTCAGCCACCATGTGGGTACTGGGGATTGAACCCGGGTCCTCTGCAAGATTGGTCAGCACTCTTAACTGCTAGGCCATCTCTCCAGCCCATATCTTCTTTTTTTTTTTAATGTGTATGAATGTACTGTCTGCTTGTAGGTTTGTGCACCCGTGTCGTGCAATGCCTCGGAGGTCAGAAGAGGGTGTCAGATTCCCCTGGAACTGGAGTCAAAGATGGTTCTCAGCTGCCATGTGGGTGCTGGGGTTCGAACCTGGGTCCTCGTCAGCACTCTTAACTGCTAGGCCATGTCTCCAGCCCCTGATATATATCTATATATACCTATATATAGATATATAGATATTTTTTTTTTGAGACAAGGCCTAGCAATGTTTCTCCAAGTGGCTTGGGACTCACTGTGTAGCCCTGAGTGACCTTTAACTGTCAGCAATCCTTCTGCCTCTGCCTGCAGAGTACTGGGATTACAGGTGTGTGCCCCAGTGCCTGGCTCCAGAGCAGACTTGACAACACACTTCACTTTCTTCTCCTGAAAGCTCAGCTCGACTTACCTTTTTCTTTCTCCGTTCCTCCCTCTCTAATTCCTGCTCACGGTCAGACGTCGAGGAGAGATCCTTTGTCACTGTGAGTTTGGGTTGGGATATCAGTCCGCACCCTTTGTCTTGTTAGAACAGGTGCATGTAAAGAAAGCGTGGGGACTGTGCGAGTGTCCCTGGCCAAAGAATCCGAAGTCTCTGGAGCGAGCTGTGACAGTGTGAGCTGTGGTAATGTGTGCTGCAACCAGCATGCCTGCTCCTGCCTGCTCCTCAGTCGCATTGATGTAAAATAAAGATTGTTTAATCCCTCCCTCTTGTGATCTTCTTGAGGTTCAAATAAAATATGGTGTGGACTGGGGAGATAGCTCAGTCTGTGAAGTGCTAGCTTTGTAAGCACGAGGACCTGAATTTGATCCCCAGCACTCGCGTGGGGTGGGGTGGGGTGGGGTGGGGTGGTACATGCTGTAATCGCAGGTATGGGAAGGTGGAGACAGGTGGATCCCTGGGGCCCTTTGGCCAACCAGCCTAGCCTAATCAAGAGCCAGAACAGTAAGAGCCTTGTCTCAGAACACAAGGTGGACAGTTCCTAGGGAATCTACACACATACACACATGTGCACATACACTTATACCCAGAAACACACATGTACACACACACACACACACACACATACACACACACACAATGAGATGTGGGTTGTGAAAGCATTTTGGAGAGTAAAGGATTTGTTTGTAGTAGTTCAAGGTGAGGACTGCATGGGGTGGGGGAAGGGGAATTAGGAAATCTCAGTAAAAAAACCCCACCCAGCCCTATGATTATATAATGTTGTTTTATATCATTACAGGAACTTTAATTGCCTAGCTTCCTTTGTGCTGTAATAACCTTCCCTCTGATGATACTTCTGTCTTTTCTAGATGTACCTAAGTTCCAGCTCCTCTCCAAAAGTTCCAGTTCATCTGGCCTGGCCTCCTCATCTGCCAGTGGGACCCTCAGCCCCAGAAGCAGCAATTAAAATCCTTATGGAATTTTAGAAACACCTTCAGAAACACCCTGGGCTTCGGTCCTTCCCAGTGTAGTCTCTAGAATGGAAGCTGATTGAAGGAGGGGAAGGACGTTTCTAGAAATGGTGCTGGTGTAGTGGTCCACGCCTTTAATCCTAGCACTTGGGAGGCAGAGACAGGCGGATGTTTGTGAGTTCAAGGCCAGCCTGGTCTACAGAGTGAGTTCCAGGACAGCTGGGGCTACAGGGAGACCCTGTCTCTAAAAGACAAAAAGTGGCTGGGTGTAGTGGCGCACACCTTTAAACCCAGCACTTGGGAGGCAGAGGCAGGCAGATTTCTGTGAGTTCAAGGCCAGCCTGATCCACAGAGCAAGCTCCAGGCAAGCTGGGACTAAAGGGAGATCCTGCCTCAAAAATACAAAAAAAAAAGTGTTCTACATGAGAAAGAATTGGATTCTAGTTGGCCCCTCCATTAAACTCTCTGAATTTAATTTGTTGTGAATGGTCCTGTGAATCCTACAGTATTTCAGTAAAATGAATACATGGCAGAAATGTTAACCAATGCAGAAAATTGCAAGTATGATAATGGGTTCCTCAGGGTTGTTGATGGGACATCTGGTGGCACCATTGGTAATACTGGGGGTCTGAAGCAGGGTCCCAGGAGAAAATCGCACATCCTCAAGGCTCCTCCAGCAATTTGGTGAAGGAGCTGCTTATTTCAGTGTCTCAGCACGTTGGGGCCGCAGTCAGGGCTGGGTGCCTCCAACAGTGGCTGCAACCCCAGGAATGTATTTCCTCACAGTGTGGAAGGGGGAGGCCTGAGACATGATGTCAGCAGGACAACTTTTTCCTGAGGTCTCTCTCCTTGGCTTGTAGACGGTCATCTTGTACCCGGGCCTTCTACATGATCTCTTTTCTGAGTGTCTGTTTCCTGATCTCTTCTTCCAAGGGCCCATGCAACACCCTCACTTAACCCCGTTTACCTCTGTCCCATAGTACAACACTGGAAGTTAGGAATTCAGCATGTGGAGTTGTAGGGGACCTGGTGCAGTTGTAACACGTGATGTAGGCAGGATTATGAGACTCAAGAGAGGATGTTGTAGCCCCCAGAACTAGCAACAATGAGATCATCCCTTTATCACCCCTTGGGTCAAAGAGGGGAACACAGTGGGGTGAGTAGGGGTCGGAGAATCCAGCAGGAGCTGTCGTGGGGGAGGGGCCGGTGGTCAGGATGTGTGCTAAACGGTGGAGCAACAGGGAGAGAAGCAGCTAAGACCCAGCTCTTCTCTCTTCTGTCAAAAACCATCCGGCTCAGGGCTGGAGAGATAGCCTAGCGGTTAAGAGCACCGACTGCGGGGCTGGAGGGATGGCCTAGCGGTTAAGAGCGACGACCGCTCTTGCAGAGGACCCGGGTTCGATCCCCAGCACCCACATGGCGGCTGAGAACCGTCTGTGACTCCGGTTCCAGGAGAACTCCAGTTCCAGGGGAATCCGAGACCGTCTTCTGACCTCCGCGCAATCGCACGCAACGGGTGCGCAGACCTGCATGCAGACAATACTTCATACACATAAAAATAAATAAATAAATAAAATTAAAAAAAAAAAAAAAAAAAAAAAAAAGAGCACCGACGCCTCTTTTGCAGAGGACCCGGGTTCGAATCCCCAAGCACCCACATGGTGGCTAAAAAACGTCTGTAAATCCAATTCTATGAGAACTCCAGTTCCAGGGGAATCCGAGACCCTCTTTTCTTCTTCTGACCTCTGAGCATTGCAAGGAGCACGGGTGCAACAAACCTACATACAGACAGTACGTTCATATACATACAGAAATTAAAATAAAATTAATAAATAATAATATAAAAATGTTAAAAAAAGAATGGTTTAAAAAAAACAAACAAACAAACAAAAAAACTTTGGTGGTTTGGATGTGTGTCCCCCATAGGCTCTAGTATTCAGACGTTTGTCTCCAGTTTGGTGGCACTGTTTTTGGGGTCTTGGGGTGTGTGGCAATGCTGCAGGAAGTGTGTCACTGGGGCAGGCTTAGTGAGCTTACCAAGCCTCATGCTCTACAGTCACTCTCTCTGCTTCCAGTGCTCTTTGCAAGATGTGACCTCCTGTGTGGCTGCTTCAGATCCAACTGCCACGCCTCCCCGCCACAATGGACTAAGGCCCTGGAACCCGCCATCGTAGCCTCAAATAAACTCGTCCTTTTAATAAGTTCCTTGGTCTGGGGTTTTATCACAGCAACGAAAAGTGACTAATACAAAACCATCCCGGCTCCAGGGAGAACACCCTGTCTCGAAAAAGACAAAAAAAAAAAAAAAAAAAAAAAAGGATGGTGGTAAAGAGCATAAATGGCCACGCACCGGGAGGCAGAGCAGACGGTCTTTGTGAGTTCAAAGCCAAGCTGGGCTACAGAGTGAGTTACTAGGACAGCTGGGGCTACAGGGAGACCCTGTCCTCAAAAAGACAAAAAAAAAAAGACTTGTATCTGACCTTGCAACAAAACAGTTACTGTTCATAATGTAAATAAACTCACTGAGCCATGTGCTTCTCTTATGACCTTAATCCCTCAGGACCTTTCTTTGCTCTCCAACCAAGCTGCTGTGTGAATACAAATTAGTGTGTTTTACATATCAAAGTGCTGAAAGCTGTGTGCTTTTCTCATTATAAACAATGAGAGAACTGAGTATGTGTGAAACTTTAGGCCTAGGGATCAAAGGGCCAGATTGTCTGATAAGATAAGGGCAGGTTGTGGCTTATACTCTCCCTTTTCATGTTGGAGACACTGTTTCAATAAAAGAACAGGTGAACACCCCCCCCACACACACACAAACACACTCAGGATCACAGTTTCAAGAGACATCTGAAGGAGCAGGTGCTCTGTGAGTCTTGGTCTTATGAATGCTCAGAATCAGGCTGAGTCATATCGCTTTGTTAAAGCATTTGTTTTTTTTTTTTGTCTGTCAAGACAGGTCTCCCTGTAGCACCAGCTGGTCCGAACTCACTCTGTAGCCACCAGGCTGGCCTTGGCCTCACAAAGATCCAACCTGCTCTTGCCTCCCAAGTGCTAGGATTAAAGGCATGTGCCACCACACCCGCCATTGTTAAGCATTTTTGTTATATGCCTTAGAAACACTGCACAAAGACACTTGGGGTCCACCCTTCTGAGGCTAGAGAGCAGAGTTGGCAGGGTTGAGCAGTGGGTCTGGGTGGGTCGGTCTGGGTGGGTCGGTCTGGGTGGGTCAGTGGAGAATAACCAGCATACCGAAGGGAAAGAACAGATATGTGGGACCGAGAAAGTTGAGCAGGCAAAAAGCTTTTACTGCACAAGAGTGATAACACCTAAGTTGTCATCTGACCCCCACACATGTGTGCCCAACTTCACACACACGCGCACACACACACACACACACACACACTAGTAATGATACTAGTAACGATAATAATAATAGTAAAGAATATATGACTGGAGGAGTTATGGTTGATGTTTAAGCAATTTAATTGAGCTTTGGAGTAACTGGAAACCAACAAAAAAATGTCAGGCACTAAGATATGACATATATATTCTAAACTAAACCACCTAGTCACATAACCATCTCAGGCCCAGGAGTTACTATTACCTAGATGGGAAAACAAGTGTTGGCTGTTTCTGTTTGCCTGTCAAGTGACACCCCCCACCACCACCACACACACACACACACACACACACACACACACACACACCAAAGGCTCAAGTGTTGAGGGCCTGGTCAGTCACTGGACGTGACGGGATCAGGAGGGCTCTGATGTCATCAGTGGGTTGATTTATTGATAGGTTCATACTGAATGGGGTTGGGGCCTGGTTGGAGGGTGAAGATCCCCACAGTGAAACTTTGAAGGGCTTCTCTCCTCCCTGCCCTTCCTGTCTCTGCCTCTTGCTTGCCAGGTGAGCAGCTTTTCTCTAAAGCATGCTCCCTACCATGCTGTTCTGCTTGTCCTGCATGGACCCAGAAGCAATGGAAGCATGTAGCTATGAACTGAAACATATAAAACTATCAGTCAGAATAAATCCTTCCTCAATAAGCTGTTTATGTCAGGTATTTTGTCACAGCACTGAAAAGGATCACAAACATATTTGCCAATTGTGATACTGGTCACTTAGATCCATAGATAGATAGATAGATAGAGATAGATAGAGATAGATATAGATATGACATTACAATTATGATACTGGTCACTTAGGTCCAAAGAGAGAGAGAGAGAGAGAGAGAGAGATGACATTATGGTTTGAAACAGTGGCCCAGAGGAGCTGCACAGGATGGAGTGGTTTGTGTGATGGTACAGACAGAATATGACCAAGCCATATGGTTCATTTGTACCACCCAGCATGACACCGAAGCACCACTAGACATTGAGACCATGTGTCCTTCCCGCAGGAAGGCTTTGCTCTTCCTGGAGCCTGTGTCCTCACAATCAGCCCCAGGAGCCCTGGGCACATGGAGAAGCAAACAGACTTCTACAGCTCTACCGGTCTCTGTCTGTTTGGCTCAGGCCACCCTTTCATGGTGTCATAAGCAGTCCAATTGTGGCCTTTGTTTGAATAGACGAGGCTGGGTCTGCTCTTTTGAAATGAACCAGCATCTTCTGGGCCAAGAATTCTAAGAGGAAGGAGGGCTTATCCAGCACTAACTGCTGCTCATTGTCTTCGGGTGTATTTGAGCATTTATTCCTGTGTAACAAACTGCCTCAGATTTACTGATTACAATGAGAAGCTCTTTTTCTCTTCCTGATGAATCTGTGGTCTGGGTAGAGCTCTGTGTGAGGAGCTTGCCTCTGATCTCCGATGCAGCTCTGGGCTGTCTCCACAGAGGGCTGCAGGGTCTGCTTCCAAGATGGCACAGGGACATGGCTGGACGGTTGGTGCTGGCCACCCACTGAGGGCTTCACAACCTGGGGATGAGCCAGAAGACCCTGAATCTTCTCTGAGGTTCATCTTGGAAGGCTCCTAGCTACACTTCTATTGTCTCTAATTGGCCAGACATTCATTCCATTTCAAACAAGGAACACAGATTCAGGAGAATTGGAAGGTTCTGGAAGAACATGTGGAGCCCTGGGACACCTACAGATACCAAAATGGACCTTGCACAAGTCTTTATGTATATAAATATATAAAAATATAAAAAAAATTAAAGTATATAAATATAATGCTTGCTTATAACCTCCTTACACCCTCCCATTTGCCTTTTTTTTGTTTTGTTTTGAGCAGAACCTCCCTGTAGCCCAAGGGGACTTGAGACTCACTGTGTAGACCAGGCTGATCTCTATCTCACAGAGATCCACCTGTCTCTGCTTCCCAAATTCTGGGATTAAGGCATGCATGCACCACCTTGCTGGGCCCAGCCTCCATTTCTTGAAGTTGGGATTACTGGCATGGGCTACCACACTCAGTTTATGCAACACTGGGGATCAAACCCAGGGTCTCCTGCATAATAGGTAAGCACTCTTCTAACTGAGCTAGATTCCAAGCCCCTCCCATTTGGCTGTTACTATTGCTTTTGATGCTGGGGATTTAACCCTGAGGCTCATACACAAGCTGTTCCAGAAAGCCACATCCACACTTTAAGTCATTTCTAGATGGCATGCAATTCCTGACACAATGTACTTGTTATATTGTGTTGTGTGTGAAATAATGATGAGAAAATTAAGTGTACCTGTTTAGCACAGATATATAACCACAGTAAGCCTAACTGTACCACATTACATGTATGGCAGCAGTAACATAACAATTTCCGTGTGCATGTGTGTGTGCGTGTGTGTGTGTGTGTGTGTGTGTGTGTGTATTTTAAGTTGAGACAGGGTCTCACTATGTAGCCCTGCCTGGCCTGGAACTCACTACTATGTAGACCAGGCAGAATTAATAAAAATCTGTCTGCCTCTGCCTCCCAAGTGGAGTGCTGGGATTAATATATATATATATTTTTTTGGTCTTTTTCGAGACAGGGTCTCCCTGTAGCCCCAGCTGTCCCGGAACTCACTCTGTAGACCAGGCTGGCCTTGAACTCACAAAGATCCGCCTGCCTCTGCCTCCCAGGTGCTGAAAGACCCCCAGAAACTGGAGTGGCTCTCACTCAAATCTCGGGATAGAACGACTCCCAAAAAATCAGCCAAAGACCATTCTCACTGCAATTACACGAGGTTTATTCGGGAGAAACCAGTGCACTGGGGCCGAGCTCGTAACCCATGCAGGGGCAGAGGAGGTCGACCCCCAGGGACTGGGATAGGGAACTTTTAAAAGCAGGGACCCGAAGGTATGGGGAAATGGGGGAAAGGTGTAAAAAAAAAAATCTTATCTCGGCATGCAGGCCAGCGACACATAGGCGGGCGTGACTCAGTTAAGCACCACAAGGTATGAGGAAACAGGGAGGGAAACCTTATCTCGACACACAGGCAGGCATGACTCAGTTAAGCACCACGAGGTATGAGGAAGCAGGGAGGCCTTATAGGATGGCGGTACCGTGGTTCCTAAAGACAGATTTTAAGGGTGCATAAAACCTTGGAGCAGGGGTCCTTCAGTGCTAGGATTAAAGGCGTGCACCACCACGCCCGGTTTGGGGTTAATAATTTTTTAATTCCCCACCGGGTGTGGTGGCACATGCCTTTAATCCTAGCACCTGGGAGGCGGATCTTTGTGAGTTCAAGGCCAGCCTGGTCTACAGAGTGAGTTCCAGGTCAGCTGGGGCTACAGGGAGACCCTGTCTCGAAAAGACCAAAAAAAAATAATTTTTTAATTTTTTATTTGATGTGTATGAGTGCTTTGCCTGCCTGTATGTAAGTGTACTGTGTGCTCAAAATACCCACAGAAGCCAGAAGAGGGCATTGGGTCCCACTGTCGCATCTCTCTCCAGGCCTGAGTTCTAGGACTAAAGACACGCACCACCATGCCATGGCCCAATATTTTAGTTTTATGGTTGGTAGAGTCAAAGAACCTGCATGTACAAAGGACTTTAACTGTGTGGCTGTGGGAAGCCTGCATGTACAGAGGACCTACTGTGTGGCTGTGGGAAAGAGCCTGCATGTACAGAGGACCTACTGTGTGGCTGTGGCAAAGAAAGCTGTTCCTGATTTTAGGGTGCTTAAGAAGAGGGAGCACCCACTGCAACACCGTGCTCCTTGCACAGAGCATCTTCCCTAAGAGCTCAGAGGGGAACAAATGGACCTTTCCCAGGAAGACCTGCAGAAGGAATGTCAGTCATCATTAGGAAATTGGGTAGGGGAGAGAACTAGCCAGAGACTCAGCCTGGAACCAGGGAAACCAGTTATCCTGCTTTGCCCAGGCCTAGCCTGGCTTTAGCACTAAAAGACCCACATCCAGGGGCCACAAGTATGTGTAGCTATTCAGGGCTTGTAAGTGCAGGGCCCTTGTATTACCAAGAAGGAGAGGGAAAAGAAGGGAAGGGAGGGGAGAGAAAGGAAGAGAGGGGAAGTGAGAGGAAGGAAAGTCTGAGGGGATGTTTTATAAGCATACAAAGTTCCTTTGTAACTTAATGTTGAGTACTAGATGACGGCCTGCGGTGGGCCTTCTCAGAAGCCTTTGTTTGAGTTTTCCTGCTGCTCTCATGTGACAAGTCTGAGCTGAATCTTTTTTTTTTTAATTTTTTTATTAATTTTATTTCTTTCTGTATGTGTATGAGTGTACTGTCTGCATGCAAGTTTGTGCACCCGTGTCGTGCAATGCCGCGGAGGTCAGAATCGGGTGTCGGATTCCCCTGGAACTGGAGTTCTCCTGGAGTTTCAGATGGTTCTCGGCCGCCATGTGGGTGCTGGGGATCTAACCCGGGTCCTCTGTAAGAGCGGTCGGCGCTCTTAACCGCTAGGCCATCTCTCCAGCCCCTGAGGTGAATCTTAATTAGAGCATCTCCACATTCTGTGGAGTGGAGGGGGGGAGAGGGGACGGGAAGGAAGAGAAGAGGAGAGGAGAGGGGAGAGGAGGGGAGGAGAGGAGAAGGGAGGAGAAGGGAGGGGAGGGGAGGAG
>VZQC01000355.1:544664-559381 GCA_009823505.1 Rhizomys pruinosus
GCAGTGCCCCCCCCCCCAACTTTCATCTATTTGAAAGTAATCTTGCTGTGGTGAAACCACTGTGGACATCCGAGGCACGCAGTGAGACTCCTGGGAACTGCTGTGTAGCTGGAGGTTTGTCTAGGGTTCTAGAGGGAAAGAGAGATCGCCACTGAACTAGAGGCCACTGCGTCCTCTTGTTTAATTTCCGTAAGACCCCGTGGAAGCGAAGGAGGCACCGTAGCCTCATTTTACAGGTGTGGAATGTGTAGCTAAGCAGCACGTACCATGCCAAGCAACCAGGACAAAGGGCAGGGACGAGCTATCGGTCCCAAGGGTTTGACTCCAAGGTCGGCCCTTCCCACCCCGCAGATGTGCTGTAGCCACAAGTGTCTCCTTGATTGGATATAGCTCTAATTTTCCTGCTATGCCTTCAATCTATCCCCACTCAGTATGTGGGCTGGAAAGAGGGGTCGTCCCAAGGTGGACGGTAGAAAAGGATGGGAGAGTTGCTCCTAGGACTCGGAGAGCAGCTGACAGCTGCTGCTAAGAATGGCCATTGATTGTAAGATGATTTCTCCTCCTCCTCTTCTTCCTCCTCTTCTTCCTCCTCTTCTTCCTCCTCTTCTTCCTCTTCTTCCTCCTCTTCTTCCTTTTCCTCCTCCTCCTCTTTCTCCTCCTCCACCTTCTTTGTCCTTTTCCTCTTCTTCCTCTTGCTCTTCCTCCTCATCTTCATCCTCCTCCTCTTCCTCCTTTTCCTCCTCATCTTTCTCCTCTTTCTTTTTCCTCCTTCTTCCCCCTTCCTCTTCCTCTTCATTATTTGTGTGTGTGAGAGTGAGCGAGAGAAAGAGTTGTTAATACAGCCCAGGCTGACCTCTAACTCCCCTATGTAGCTGAAAATGAGATTTGTAACTGTTTCTACATTGATTATTCTTACAAAACCTTCAAAAGCAGAGGACTTATATAATCATCTTTGTGCATATCAAGGGCAAGAGAAGGTTTAGGGAAGAAGATGTGCTGGTAGGTTAGAGCTCAACAACTAGGTAGCAAAGAAATGAAGTTAGGGTGTCAGGAGATATCTGAAGGCTGGGGCGGAAGCTCAGTGGGAGAGCACCTACCTGGCCTGTGCAAACTCTGGGTTCAGTTCTCTGGCAGAGAGACAGAGACAGAGACAGAGAGAGCGAGTGTACTTCTTTACTGCAGCACTATTCACCCAAGATATGAAATAAACTGAAGTGCCCATTGATGAATGAATGAATGAATGAATGAATGAATGAAAGAATATGTGGTACATATACAAAATGGAACACTATGCCACCATCAAAAGGTAAAATCGGGGGGATGGAGACATGGCCGAGCAGTTAAGGTGATTGTTTTCAAGCATGAGGACTCAGGTTCGGATCCCGGCCCCACATGAGCCAGGCGGCCTGTGTACACCTGTAACCCGTTGGGGGATGTAGAGACTGGATCACTGGGGCTTTTTGGTTTCCAGCCTAGCTTAGAGAAGGTGAGCCCCAGGTTCAGAGAGAGACCCTGCCTCAAAGGAGAGTGGAGAGTACCAGGAAATCTACTGAAACCTTCCGCCTCCGTGTACACACACACACACACACACACACACACACACACGTGCATGCACTCGCACACCCAGACACATACATACACAAATTAAAAAGTGCATAAGTAGCCTTTAATCCTAGCACTCGGGAGGCAGAGGCAGGTGGATCTTTGTGAGTTCAAGGCCAGCCTGGTCTACAGAGTGAGTTCCAGGACAGCTGGAGCTACAGGGAGAACCTGTCTCAAAAAGACCGAAAAATAAATAAATAAAAAGTGCATAAGTAAATTTTTCTGGTCTTTTTGAGACAGGTTCTTCCTGTAGCCCCAGCTGTCCTGGAACTCACTATGTAGACCAGGCTGGCCCTCAACTCACAGAGATCTGCCTGCCTCTGCCTCCTGAGTGCTGGGATTGAAGGCGTGCACCACCATTCAGCACGTAATCTTTTTTTTTTAACAAATCTTTTTAAAATATGAAATCCTGGGGGCTGGAGAGATGGCCTAGCGGTTAAGAGTGCCGACCGCTCTTGCAGAGGACCTGGGTTCAATCCCCAGCACCCACATGGCGGCCGAGAACCGTCTGAAACTCCAATTCCAGGAGAACTCCAGTTCCAGGGGAATCCGACGCCCTCTTCTGACCTCCACGGCATTGCACGACACGGGTGCACAGACTTGCATGCAGACAGTACATTCATACACATACAGAAATAAATAAAATTAATAAAAAAAAAATAAAAAAATGAAATCCTGTTGCCTGTGGCAACATAAATGGAACTGGAGGACATGATGTAAAGTGAAATGAGCCAGGCACAGGGGTAAATACTGGGAGACTGAGGCAAGGAGGCCCAGGGGAAGTCAGATCTTAGAAACCAAGATACACTTGTAACTAAGTCTGCAGATGTGCACCTGTGATCTTAGCACTCAAGGAAGTTGAGGCAGGAGAATCACAACTTTGAGGCCAGCCTAAGCTGAGAGAATCTCATCTCAAAAACAAAACAAAACCCATTTAAGCAGGAAGAGTAAGTCCCAGTGTTCTACACACAGTAGGGTGACCATAGTTTACAGCAACTTGTCACATAACAAAAATGTTGTTACATTTATTCATGTATTTGGGGAAGGCACTCATGTGCTGTGATGCATGTGTGTGGAGGTTGGAGGGCAACTCTGTGCAGTTGGTTCTCTACTTCCATTTTTGTGTGGGTTCTGGGAATCAAGCTCAGGTTATCAGGATTAAACAGCAAGCATCTTTACTTGTCCAACCATGTCGGTGATCCCTATATGTGTGTGTGCGCAAGAGGTTATTTTTTGGTCTTTCTGAGACAGGGTCTCCCCGAGCCTCAGCTGGCCTGGAACTCACTGTGTAGACCAGGCTGATCTTGAACTCATGGAGTTCTGCCTGCCTCTGCCTCCTGAATATTTAAGATTTTTATTTTATGTATATGAGTATTTTGCCTCCATTTAAATCCACCACATGTACACAGTGTCCTTGGAGGACATCAGAGGGCATCAGATCCTCTGGAACTGTACTTACAAATGGTTGTGAAATGCCATTTGGGTGCCAGGAACTGAACCTGGATCCTTTGTAAGAGCAGCCAGTGCTCTTAGCTGCTGAGTCGTGTCTCCAGCCTCCATTGCATAAATGGTGCATTTTATGATGCACTAGAAGAGAGAATGTTGAAGATTCCCAGGACACACATGAAATAGCAAATGTTAAAGGATGTAAATGCTAATTACCCTGATGAGATAGTCACTATTGCATTCATGTGTCAAGTTATCACACTGTAGTCTATAAACATGCTCAAGCATGTTTATTTTGTTTTGCTTTATTTAACTTTGTCTTATTTTAAAAAATATTGTATTTATTTTATATTTATGAATGTTTTGCCTGTATGCATCTAAGTGTGCCTTTGCATGCAATGCCTGTAGAGGCCAGAAGAGGGTGTTATATCCTCTGGAACTGGAGTTAAGTATGGTTGTTAACTGCCATGTGGGTGCTGGGAACCAAACTCAGGTTCTTTGCAAGAGCAGCCAGTACTCTTAACTGCTGGGCCGCCTCACTAGCCCCTTGTTTTATTTTATTTTGGGGACAGGATCTCAGGTAGCCCAGGCTAACCTTGAACTTGCTATGTAGCCAAGGATGACCTTGAACTTTTGATGCTTGTGCATCACCTCCTGAGTGCTAGGATTACACTGGGTTTATGTAATGCTGGGGATCAAAACCAGGGCTTCGTGCTTTACCGACTGAGCTACGTACAGAACCAGCCTAGATGATAGGCTTGAGTTGAAAAAAAAATTGTTTTGAATAAAGGGAAAACAAGTAAAAAGGTTACAGAAGAAAGCCAGAGAAGAAGGAGAACGGGTGTTCTGGGGCCGCCCTCTGAAGGACAGACTGCACAGAGCATGCCTAAATCTAGAAAGGTCCCAGGCACCGGACAGCTAGACTGTGGGTCACAGAAGATGGGACTTGATGGAGCCGGCCCAGTGGCACACACTTGTAACCCCAGCCTTCTAGAGGCTGAGGCAGAGCTGCTGTAAGTTCGAGGCCAATCCTGGGCTACAAGAGAGAGAAAAGAAAAAGATGGAACTGGAGCCTTCACTAGTGTTTTAACCAGCCGCGTTTCCTTTTTGACGTCACATCTTCATTTTCTTTCGTTCTTGCACCTGTTTCGTTCTGCCCATCTATCTTCTATAGTGTACCGCATCCTCCCACTCTTCAGGCTGGGAATTCTTCAGAGGATCCCAGATTCAGTCATACCTTATTTCCAAGTTTTCTTTTCTGTAGTAGACACAGGATCAGGGTTGGACAGCAAATAACGGGCCCAGCAAGTCACCAGAGGTTGTGAAATGCGCGTTTCTCACCGGGCTTTAGTAACCGACTCCAGCAGGGAATGGACACCAGAGGGCGCACCTTCCCCTCTTTTCTGAGTCAGGCTGCAGCGCCAAAAATCTCCATCAGCGATTTGCAGTAAACAGTTCTCATACAAGAAAGCTTTTCCGGAATTTTGATTATATGCGCCAACCACTAGGAAAAAAATATTCGTTAATTCAGTTCGGATCTTTGATTCCATTCAAATAACTTAAAAAATATCAGTTAAAAAAATTCCGGTATTGGCTAGGCGTGGTGGCACACGCCTTTAATCCTAGCACTTGGGAGGCAGAGGTAGGAGGAGCTTTGTGAGTTCAAGGCTAGCCTGGTCTGCATAGTGAGTTCCAGGACAGCCGGAGATACAGGGAGACCCTGTCTCAAAAAGAACCAAGAAAAGGGGCTGGAGAGATGGCCTAGTGGTTAAGAGAGCCGACCGCTCTTACAGAGGACCCGGGTTCGATCCCCAGCACCCACATGGCGGCCGAGAACCGTCTGCAACTCCAATTCCAGGAGAACTCCAGTTCGGGGAATCCGACACCCTCTTCTGACCTCCGTGGCATTGCACGACACGGGTGCACACACTTGCATGCAGACAGTACATTCATACACCTACAGAAATAAATAAAAAATTTAAAAAAAAGAACCAAGAAAAAATTCCGGTATGAAGGATACATTTTAAATGAAAATAGCATGATGGCAATAATCGGCCACTTGTTGTCCCCGAACTCAAGGGTTGGGGGTAGGGGGGTAGGAGGATCAGAAGTTCAAGGCCATCCTTGGCTACTTAGTAAGTTTAGGGCCAGCTTGGACAATATGAAACCCTATCTCACAACAAAGAAAACATAGGTAGATGTACTTTAAGCTCAGTTTTAGATAAACCTTCATCCCTTCCCACAGTGCCCTGCAGTAAGGAGAATCTCTCAGCAGGCAGCTCCATGCCAGTGCCGGGATGGGGTGGGGGGGTGTGTGGCTGAAGAATCAAGACTTTACCTCTGTGCATCCCAGGACCTTCTCCCTATTCATGAAGATTCTTTCATGATGGGTCTTACAGTACAGACCCCATGCTTTTTTGTTTGCTTTGTTTTTTGAGACACTATGTAGCTGAGGCTGGCCCTAAACTTAATCCTCCTCCTTCTACCTCCCAAATGCTGGGATTATAAACAATGTGCCACAACATTCAGCTACATACCATATTTTATTGCTGACCTCAATCAAGAAAGGTGTTTGTTGGGGCCGGAGAGATGACTCCGTTGTTAAGAGCACTTGCTGCTCTTGCAGAGGACCAGGATTTAGTTCCTAGCACCTACATGGAGCTAACAACCATCCCACTCCGGTTCCAGGGAGATCTGGTGTCCTCTTCTGGCCTCTACAGGCATTACACGAAATGGTACACACATTGCCACAGGCAAAACACTCACGCAGAACATTAAAAAAAAAATTTTTTTTTTGGTCTTTTTGAGGCAGGGTCTCCCTATAGCCCCAGCTGTCCTGGAACTCACTGCGCGTACACCAGAATGGCTGAACTCAGAGATCCACCTGCCTCTGCCTCCCGAGTGCTGAGATTAAAGGTTTCAGCCTTTGCTTCCTGGAAACTGCCCTCTCAGGCAATTTCCCTTCAGGGCTCCCCCTGGCCTCCAACAGCCTCCCTCCATCATCCTGGATCTCTGGAACACTTGCTGTTGTCAGACGTCTGACTCAGTTCCAGCACTCCCCCTGCTAGCCACGCCTTCTCCATGCACCATTTTGGGTTCCATCTCTACACCACTGACTCCTCCGGTCTAGAGTCCCCTCTCACCCCGCCTCTGGGGACATCCCCTCAAATCCATAGAGAGCCTCTGCTGCCTCTCAGGACTTTCCTTCATAGTATTCTCAGAGGACTTATCAGCCCTGCCAGTTTTGATGGGTTGCCATGGCTCCCAGGTCTGTAGCTCCAGGCTGACAATCCCTGTCACTTCAGATCACATTTCCTCACGCATAGGCCATTTCCAGTGTGGGATGTTCTGAAGAGATGGCTCAGTGTTTAAGAGCACACAGTGCTCTTGCAGGGGACCCTAGTTCAGTTCGCAGAACCCATATCAGGCAGCTGACAACTACCTATGATCCCGCTCCAGGGAATCTGACATCCTCTTCTGGCCTCTGTGGGCACCTGCACTCACACATACAGACACACACACACACACACACACACACACACACACACAAATACAACTGTAAGACAGGTCCTTAAAAAAACTATAGTTCTTGCTACAGCAATAAATCAGAAAAGGATGATGGACTAGATTATAGATAGCAGCCAGAAGAACTAGATATCATGGATGGATTATTAGGATGGGGTAGGGTAGAAGGGTGCAACCAAGGAAGACGAGAGAAACAGAGATGATTCCCATGGGTCTAGACTCTGAAGGGCTGCTGGAGACTCCTTGGAGTGCACCTGCACTTCTATTGCTGTATGCTGCTCAACAGTATTATGCTTTGAAGACGAAGTATCTTCCATAGTGAAGAGGTTTGGGAAGCTAGGCGGTGAGGCCTAACCGGGGAGGTAGGCCTCTCGAGCTGTCTTTCACGGCCATCCCCCACTCCTGTTTCTGCCTTGATCTTTGGTTTCTGGCCTACTGTAATGTGAACACCCTCCATCAGAGGCTCCTGCCACCGTGTTCTCAGCTGTTCCACCATGTCTTCCTTGCCAGGTAGACTGGGCCCTTGGAAACTGTGAGCGGAAGTAGATCCTTTCTTCCTTGAATTGTCTCTGCCATGTATTTTATCACATTGCAAAGCAACTGTTATAAATGGAGCAGAGAAAATTTGGTAAACTTTTCAGTCTCTGATATGAATGGCTTGTATGATTTTTATACTTTAAAATTTTTCATTATATGTATATGAGTGTATTGCCTACATGTATTTAAATCCACTTGTGTCACACAATGCCCATGGAGGTCAGAAGAGGGCATCGGATTCCCTGGACCTGGAGTTACAGATGATTGTTAGCCACCATGGGGATGCTGGATCCTCTCCAAGAGCAGCCAGTGCTCTTAACTGTGGAGCTGTCTCTCGAGCCCCTGGCTTGTATGTTTTAATAAAATATTGTAGGCTTGAGCCGGGCGTGGTGGCGCACGCCTTTAATCCTAGCACTTGGGAGGCAGAGGCAGGCGGATCTTTGTGAGTTCAAGGCCAGCCTGGTATACAGAGCGAATTCCAGGACAGCTGGGGCTCCAGGGAGACCCTGTCTCAAAAAGACCAAAAAAAAAAAAATTTACAGAAATTGACTTATTTTCTGTTTGGATATTTTCTCAAACCTGTGAAACATCTAATTGCAGGAAAAAAGTTTATTTCTGTGTTCAAAGAAAGGAAATGCAGAAGAAAATCACGGCCATTCTTTTACGGTTCCCTGGAACCAGGAGCTTTTTGTAATAATAGAAAAGTTGGTGATGACTGAAAGTACATGCCTTTTGCATTCAATTTTATCTGCATGCTTTTGTCTATTCTGAAAACAAGTTTGAATCATTATGGTATCTTCACTGTGGGTGCTTTCTAATTCACAGCCCATTAAGGCCTATCATGAGAAATATATTGATTCTTCCCTAATTGAAACCGGTAAACATTTAAACGCTCAGTTGTGCATAGTAATATACTTTGAAAGAATTTGGAGAAAACATGAATGCTGATCTGTAGACAACAGGAACATATGGNGAGATGGCTCAGTGGGTGAGAGAGCTTGCTGCACACGCATGAGGCCCTGAGTTTGGGTCCCCAGCACCCACATAAAAAGCTGGGCATTGGTCAGGTGTGGTGACACACACCTTTAATCTCAGCACTTGGAAGCTGCTATGAGTTCCAGACCAGACTGGTCTACATAATGAGTTTCAAGTGAGCCAGGGGTAAGTAGTAAGACTCAATCTCACAACAACAAAAACAACACCCCCAGGCTGGAGAGATGGCTCAACAGTTAAGAGCACTGGCTGCTCTTGCAGAGGACCCCAGTTCGATTCCAAGCACCCACATGAAGGCTAGCAATTGTCAGTAACTCCAGTTACAGGGGAATCTGATGCCTTCTTCTACTCCATAGGCATTGCATGACATGGGTGCATTTACACGCGTGCAGGAAATACACTCATACACATAAAATAAAAATAATAAACAGCCAGGCGTGGTGGTACACGCCTTTAATCCTAGAACTTGGGAGGCAGAGGCAGGCAAATCTTTGTGAGTTCAAGGCCAGTCTGCTCTACAGAGTGAGTTCCAGGACAGCTGGGGCTACAGGGAGACCCTGTCTCGAAAAGACCAAAAATAAATAAATAAATAAATTAATTAATTAAATAAAATAAACCCAAATGGAGGCCGAGGGTGGTGGCGCACATGGAGATTAAACACAAACATGAATAGAAACTAAAGAACTTTGAAGTCAAAGGAGAAAGCAGTGCAAGTTGGAAAAACTGTGACTAAGAGGTCCCAGTAAGGATTTGGAAGTACATGTTTCCTATAACTTGTTCATGATGAAATTTTTATATGTTTGATTTCATCTTCAAAAAATAGCAGCACTTTTCAAGAAAGAAATTGACCATATAATTGACATGCATTATAAAAATCACAACACATGAGAGAAAACCAAGCTGTTGAATGAAATTTCATCTGTTATTACCAAATATTATTTGTTGCTGGCTTCTTTGTTTTGTTATCTACTAATGCTGGCATGTGAAAGAGTAGATCTTAACTATGACAACAAAAGTGTGGAGAGAAGACAGTTGCAAGCTGAGTAAGTTTTGTTAGCTGTTCCTTTCTCTATGAACTGAAGATGCAAGTTGTGATCATTTGATTAGGAGACCACCTTGCTCAGCTCAAAGAACACAATGTTTTCAGAAATCACAGATTAAGTCCTGCCACGGAGTGTGGCATGCAATGCCCTGAAAGGCTAAACATGTGCTTTTAAAGGCAGATGACTCTGGTAACTGTATAGCTGATGGCTGGTAATGTGAGTCAGAAAGGCCAGCTAGGCGATTACAGCAGTGAACAGCTGTAATCCTAACTGGAGATGCAGCAATCAGAACTTCTGTTTACACAGTGCTTATGTTGCATAAATTCCTTTCATAGACCATCCTCAAAATGATTATGTGCATTAGGTTGATTTGTGGGGTTTTTAAAAAAATTTTTTTAAGTCAGCAGTTGATTAAAAAAACAGCTCTGGCTGGGTGTGGTGGCTCATGCCTCTAATTCCAGCACTTGGGAGGCAGGTGGATCTCTGTGAGTTCAAGGCCAGCCTGGTCTACATGTGAGTTCCAGGACAGCTGGAGCTATAGGAAAACCCTGTCTCAAAAAAATAATAAAATAAATCCATCTCTGTGAAAGATATTTTACTAGAGAAATGGACAGGATTTAGCACTAAGGTGGGAGCGATTGGGGTGGGAGGGGCCTGAGGCATCAAAGTCTACCTCCAAGTGCTTACTTTGGGGTGGCTGTGAGAACACTGTTCTCTATCGACATGAGCTAGAGGAAAAGCCAGTGTGTGTGTGTGTGTGTGTGAGGGGGGGGTTGTGATGATAGATCTTATTTATTCCTTTTATTCTGAACCTATTCGAGGTTTTATGGGTGGTCCTATCATCCATTGTTTTGTTTTAAAGATTTGTCTATATGTGAATGCATGTCTACCTGCATGTATGTGCACCACTTGTGTAATATCTGAGGGGCCAGAAATGGGCATCAGATTTCCTGGAACTGGAGTTACAGATGGTTGTGAGCCACCACGTGGCTGGGAATGGAAGAGCAGCAATGCTCTTAACCACTGAGCCATCTGTCAGCCCCAAGGGTTTTTTGGTTTTTTTGTGGGTTTTTTTGGTCTTTTTGAGACAGGGTCTCCCTGTAGCCCCAGCTGTCCTGGAACTCACTCTGTAGACCAGGCTGGCCTTGAACTCACTAAGATCCGCCTGCCTCTGCCTTCGAGACAGGGTCTCCCTGTAGCCCCAGCTGTCCTGGAACTCACTCTGTAGACCAGGCTGGCCTTGAACTCACTAAGATCCGCCTGCCTCTGCCTCCCAAGTGCTAGGGCTGCCCTAAAACTCGCTCTGTAGACCAGGCTGGCCTTGAACTCACTAAGATCCGCCTGCCTCTGCCTCCCGAGTGCTAGGATTAAAGGTGTGCGCCACCATGCCCAGCAGTTATTTTATTTTTAATTATACATAAGTGTATATAAGTGTCTGTCTATGTGCCCATGAGTGCAGGCTCCCAGGGAAGATGGAGGAATCAGCCCCCCTTGGAGCTGGAGATACAGGTGGTTGCAAGCCACCCAACTCTGTTCCCTTGCAAAAGCAGCAAACACTCTTAAGCACTGACTCACCTCTTCAAGCCCCCCACCCCACCCCCTTCTTTTTTTGACACAAGGTCTTATAGCCAGGCTGGCCTGGAAGTTGTGATGAAGCTGAGGCTGACCTTGAACTCCTGATCTTACTGTTTCTACTTCCCAAGAACTGGGGTTCCAGGCATATACCACCGCGCTAGGTCTCATTCAAGTCCTGAATATGGTCTCAACAAGGTCCTTTGTAGCAACTGCTTGTTGCACCCAGTGGCCATACTGGGAAGTTCCACAAGTTACCTACACTTTCACAGCCTTGGCTTTGTGGTTTGGGATGGTTAGAGAGACACAGAAGTAATGCTGTCACTTCTAATTGTGTCTTATCAGGAGGCACACAAGGTCCATTCATCTCAGGACCTGTGGTTTTCATGATTTGACTAAAATAGTATATGGCAAGTTCCTTCATGGTAAAGTTACTCCTCAAATCTAACTACTTAAATATTTTGTGAGGAGGTGCTTTGAAAAGTTGCTAGAGAGGCTGGCTTCTCAGGTGTACAACATACATACTTTCAAAGCCTCTTGCAATTAGAAGAGCCCTGGAGTCTATTTTTTTTTTTTTTTNCGACTGCTCTTGCAGAGGACCCAGGTTCAATCCCCAGCACCCACATGGCGGCTAAGAACCATCTGTAACTCCAATTCCAGGAGAACTCCAGTTCCAGGGGAATCCGAGACCCTCTTCTGACCTCCGCGGCATTGCACGACACGGTTGCACAAACCTACGTGCAGACAGCACATTCATACACATACAAAAATAAATAAAAGAAAAAAGAAAAGAGAAACAGGAAGAAAAGAAAGGAGAAAGCAGGGGAGGTTGGAGGAGGGGAGGGAACAGACATGTAATTGGGCTGCGTACATAGCTCAGCATCTAGTGCTTAGCCTCCACACAGCACCCCCCAAAATAACAATGCAGCAGGTGAGATGGCTCAGTGGGGAAAGGCACTCGCTGACAAGTCTGTTGATCTGAGTTCCAGAACCTACATGGTAGAAGAGCTGCATCCTACAGGTTGTCCTCGGACCTCCACAGGCACACTGTGGAATGAACACATGCAGGCATACACATAGGACGGACACACACACCCCCACACCTCCCCCACACACATACACACTGAATAAATTAATACAACTAGGCATATACTTATTTGGTTTGTTGAGTTGCAAGGACGCCCAAGAAAGAGCTAGAAAAGCAAGACTTGGTCTTGGACTGGAAACTGGGTTGGAGATGAAGGCTGGGTCAGTCTCTCCAAGAGAATTAGGAAAGAGGCTGTGAACATACCCAGACCCTCTGGGAACACAGCAGCAGTTCGGAGGCAGAATGGGGTTGGGAGAATGTGCTGGAGAGGAAGGAAGTCCAGGAAGTCCCTGGGTACATTGTGACAGAAACTATAGGAAAAGGACTTTTAAAAAGGATTTAAAATATTTTTAATTTTATGTGTATGAGTGTATTGCCTGCATGTAAGTGCACCTGTGTCATGTAAGTGCACCTGTGTCTTGCAATGCTTGAGGAGGTCAGGAGGCGTCAGATTCCTTGGAACTGGAGTTAGGATAGTTGTTAGCTGCCATGTGGATGCTGGGAATCAAACCCAGGTCATCTACAAGAGCAAGTGCTCTTTTTTAAAATTATTTTTAAATTTTATTTATTTCTGTATGTGTATGAATGTACTGTCTGCATGTAGGTTTGTGCACCCGTGTCGTGCAATGCCGCGGAGGTCAGAAGAGGATGTCGGATTCCTCTGGAACTGGAGTTCTCCTGGAATTGGAGTTTCAGATGGTTCTTGGCCGCCATGTGGGTGCTGGGGATCGAACCCGGGTCCTCTGTAAGAAAGATCGACGCTCTTAACCGCTAGACCATTTCTCCAGCCCCAAGAGCAAATGCTCTTAATCGCTGAGCCATCTCTCCAACATCCCCCAAAAGAATTTTTACATTAAAATGTTTTATTACACTTTCCTTGAGAGGAGCAGGCGTGTGGAGGACAGAGGATAAGTTGTGGGCGTTGATTCTCACTTTCCATCTGGCCAGCGCAGGGTTGGGGGGATGGAACTCAGGTCTTCAGGCTTGGCTGCAAGCACCTTCACCCGATGTACTACCTCTCTGGCCCAAGAATGCAGCTTTTACAAGTCAAGGCAGAGCGAGCCACACCAATGCTACTGTGCCAAATGAAGAGAACTTTGGCTCCAAAAATCAGCCACAAGTAAGAGATTATCCATTATCCATTATGCGCGTTCATTAAAATAATGTCCACTAGTTATTGTTAATCCTAAAGGTGAGCGAGCAGGCTCAAGAGCCCTGGTCTTGGAGGGGTCCAGGTTTGGATCAGTACTGTGCTCCCACTGGGGAGCAGTTTTTGAACAAGGGGCCCTGCCTTGTATTTTGCACAGGGCCCTGCAAGGGCCCCAGCACCTAGATCCTTGTTTTGGGGAATGTTTCTCGCTCACCGGGTGAGGGCGGAGTCTTGTTCGGCTGCTGGTGGGAGGCGCAGCCTGCGCCCACGGGGGCGGATCTGCAGATGGCAGCGGGGTTCAAGGCCTTTGACCAAGCCGACTTAGCCTTGGGAAGGCTGGAGGCAAAGCCGAGCTGGAAACCTGCCAGGCGGGGAGGGGCGGGACAGACCGTGGGCATTCGGCCCAGGGAAACCTGGCGCGCCGCCCGGACCCGAGGCTGCCCGCAGCGACGCCCACGCGGGGACACCGTTCGCGCGGCGGTCTGAGGCCCCAGGCCTGCAGGGTGGACGCGGAGCGGCGGGCGGCGCAGAGGCCTCCGTGGGCTCGGGCACGTCCGCGCTCTGCGCCCGCCCTCGGCGCCCGGGGCTGGGCTGGCAGGTGGGGCCGGCTCCCCCCGCCCCGCCGCACTCCTGCTTCCGCCTGCCTGGCCCGGGCTGCAGCGCCCGCAGGTCCCAGGCAGTCGGACCACGAACTCGTGGCCTGCGGTGGGCAGAGGAGCACGGAGATCCCTGTACCCCATCTGCTTCCGGATCGGTCCTTCAGCAGCGCAGGAGAGTCTGTGCACCCAAAGGCCCTGAGTTTCCTTGACGTTTTTTTGGTCTTTGGGACAGGGTCTCCTTGTAGCCTCCAGCCGGCTTGGAACTCTATGTAGACCAGGTGGCCTCCATCTCAAAGATCCGTCTGCCTCTGCGGGGCTCCCCCCACCCCTACACCTACCCCCACCCCGAGTGTCCCACCAGAACTAACAACTTTATAAATTTTTATTTTTTTATGTGTATGAATGTACTGTCTGCATGTAGGTCTGTGCACTAGTGTCATGCAATGGCGTGGAGGTCAGAAGAGGGCATCGATTCCCCTGGAACTGGAGTTACAGACGGTTCTCAGCCGCCATGTGGGTGCTGGGGATCGAACCCCGGTCCTCTGCAAGAGCAGTCGGTGCCCTTAACCGCTAGGTCATCTCTCCAGCCCCAGGACTAACAACCTTTTTTTTTTTTTTTGTCTTTTCGAGACAGGGTCTCCCTGTAGCCCCAGCTGTCCTGGAACTCACTCTGTAGACCAGGCTGGCCTTGAACTCTCAAAGAACTGCCTGCCTCTGCCTCCCAAGTGCTAGGATTAAAGGCGTGTGCCACCACGCCCGGCTAGTTTATTTTTTAAGACAGGGTCTCTCACTGAACCTGGAGCTCACCAGTTGGATGTACTGGCTGCTCAGTGAGCCCCTGGTGTGTGCCCATGTCTGCCCCCTCCTCATGGGGTTACAGATGACGCTGCCATGCCTGCTTTCTGTGTGGGTGCTGAGGGTCTGAACTCAGATTCTCATGCTATGACTCCAGGACTTCAACCACTGAGCAGTGTCCTCAACACCTTAGTAAAAAGCCATTAAGTGTGTTAATGCCATTAAGAGAGAGAGAGAGTATGTGTGTGTGTGTATGTGTGTGTGTGTGTTTGTGATATATATATATGTATATATATATGTATATATATACATATATATGTATATATATATATACTTGCATATATATATATACATATATATATATATAT
>VZQC01000355.1:560379-575235 GCA_009823505.1 Rhizomys pruinosus
ACAGGGTCTCCCTGTAGCTCCAGATGTCCTGGAACTCACCTTGTAGACCAGGCTGGCCTTGAACTCACAAAGATCCACCTGTCTTTGCCTCCCAAGTGCTAGGATTAAAGGCGTGCACCACCATGCCCGGCTATTTTTTTTTTATGTGTATGAGTGTACTGTCTGCATGCAAGTTTGTGCACCCGTGTCATGCAATGCCGAGTAGGTCAGAAGAGGGCGTCAGATTCCCCTGGAACTGGAGTTAAAGATGGTTCTTAGCCGCTATGTGGGTGCTGGGAATCAAACCCTGGTCCTCTGCAAGAGCAGTCCATGCTTTTAACCGCTGAGCCATCTCTCCAGCCCCGTATATGAGTATTTTATCTGCGTTCATAAAGACACCTGTTGGGGCTGGAGAGATAGCCTAGTGGTTAAGAGCACCGACTGCTCTTGCAGAGGACCCGAGTTCGATCCCCAGCACCCACATGGCAGCTAAGAACCGTCTGTAACTCCAATTCCAGGAGAACTTCAGTTCCAGGGGAATCCGAGACCCTCTTCTGACCTCCGCGGCATTGCACGACACAGGTGCACAGACCTACTTGCACACAGTACATTCCTACACATACAAAAATAATAAATAAATATAGATACACCTGTTTGTGCAATGCCCTCAGAAACCAGAAAAGGGTGTTGGATCCCCTGGAAACCAGGTCCTAAGTAAGAGTAGCAAGCACTCTTAACCACTGAGCCATCTCTCCCGTCCAGCCCCTTTAAATATTTTTAATTTATGGGGGAAGAGGAGCATGCAGCTTACATGAAGGTCAGAAGACAATTTGCAGGACTAGGTTCTTGCCTTCCACCATGTGGGTTCTGGGGTTTGAACTCCATTTATCAGGCTTGGCGGCAAGCTCCTTTACCATTCTGCACCCATCCCCCTGCCCTCTTCTTTTTGAACCAGTCACACTCTAGCCCAGGCTGATCTCAACTTGGCAGCAATTCTCCTTCCGCAGCTTTCTAAGTACTAGGATTGCAAGCAGAAGCCACCTGGATAGCTTTAGTGTCAACTTGACACACCTGGTTTGAGGGACCCTCAACTGGGGGAATTGCCTCCATTGGATTGGCCTGTGACCATGTCTGTGGGGTATTGTCTTCATTGGTGAGTGATGTGGGAGGGCCCAGCTCACTGTGGGAAGTGCCACCTCTGGGCAGGTAGTTGTGTGTTATATTAGAGAGCAGGTTGAGCATGGGCCAGAGCAGCAAGCTAGTAAGCAGTGTTCCTCCATGGTCTGTGCTTCAGCTCCTGCCTCCAGGTTCTTGCCCTGAGTTCCTATGTTGGGCTCCCTTAGTGATGAACTATGACTTGGGAGATGTGAGCCAAATAAATCCTTTCCTTCCCCAAGTTGGTTTTGGTCAGAGTGTTTTGTCACAGCAACTGAAGAGAATCTAGAACAGAAATTGGTACCTAGAGTGGGCTATTGCTGTGACAGACCTGACCTTGGTGTTTGGGGGAGGATTATGGAAGCATCTGGAACTTTGGGCTAGAAAAGTCATTCAGTGCTCAGAGTGTGTTGCTGTGGAGCTTGGAACAGATATGCTGAAAGAGCTGTGGACAATGGAGGCCTGGCTTGTGAAGCTTCAAAGGGAAGCAGAGACCATCAGGGCTGTTTGATATTTTGAATTAAGAATCTGTGGGTTCTGGTCATCTGGGGCTGAAGAATCTGCTATGACTGAGAAGAGACCAGAGCCTGAAGCAAACCTTTGGTTGTGTTGCATTGTGTTGTTTTCTGTTGTGGTTTCCTTGTAGCCCCAACTGCCCTAGAGCTCGCTGTGTAGACCAGGCTAGTCTTGAACTCACAGAGATCTGCCTGACTCACAAATGCTAGGATTAAAGCATGTGCCACCACACCTGGATGAAACCTTTGTTTTACTGGCACAATTGATGCTGGTTAGCTGGGGCTGAAAAATCAGCTGTGAGTAACAAGAGATCAGCATTACTGTGGTTCAGTCTTCTGGGAGAATCTTCCTCAGGGTCAGCACACAGAAGCTGGGGTCCAGAGGGGCCCCGAGCCTCCAGCTCAAGCTGGAAGCAGGGGTTAAGATCTCCTGCACTGTTCTTTCTCGTGTTGAAATTGTGAAGGGTCACAGAGAGCAGCTAAGACTTGACATTGTGAGAGGCCGTTGGTGGAAGTGCATCTCGGTTGCAGTGAAGACCCCAGGAGTGCAGGGGTCATGAAGAGAAGCTGAGGCTTTGCACCAGGAGAGGTCAGAAGAGCCCACTGGTGAAGGTGCTGCCTCAGTTTCAGTGGAGACCCCAGCTTTTTGGAGATGCCAGGACCATGGAACATCTACTAAAGACAGCAGCAGGTGTGGAATGGAGCTGGTCTGAGCCTGTGAGACCAGCTGTTTGTGCTGTGGACAGCAGAATCAGATAAGTGGAGCTGCTGAAACTCTTTGGAGCCCAGAAGATTGGGAGTGAATCCCAGATGTCCAGCCTTGAGCTACTTTGCTGGACTTTGGTTTTGCTTAGATGTGTCTGATTCTCCCCCCCCCCTTTTTTTTTTTGTATTTTTGAGATAGGGTCTCCCAGCTGGCCTTGAACTCACAGAAATCCGCCTGCCTCTGCCTCCCGAGTGCTAGGATTAAAGGCTACCACGCCCGGCATTCTTACCTATGAAATAAGACTATGTTTTAGATTTTACAGGACACCACACTTGAGACTTTTAAGAGACTGAATTTTTTTTAATTTATTTAATGTGTATGAATGTACTGTTGTATGAAACACTTGCACACTTGTAGGAAACACTTGTATGAAGCCGCAGCAACAAAGCACCTCTCGCTCGTTCTTCTCAAAGCGGTTTATTCAGGCAGGCAGGTCTTGTCAGAACGGTTTATTCAGGCACATCTTTTCTCCTTCTCCAAGCTTCTCCCTCTAAGCCTCAGGTCTTTCCCTCTAAGCCTTCTCCCTTCTCCAAGCCTTCTCCTTCCTCAGGCAAGCAAGCTTCTCTTAAGATTAGAAAGTCCCTCTATTTATCCACCTTCCCAGCCCAGGTTGCGTGGCCTTAGTCTATTGGTATTATCTGGCCTGATCTTGTATACAGGGTGCACCTGCACAGCTCAAACGGTGAGCGTGGCTTTACTTGGAGGTAGGAGGGAATCAGGTGTTAATCATAAGACTTAGGTGTTAGTCATAAAACTTTGCTAAAGTCTCGGGTGCCTTCTTAGGACTGTCGCCACACCCGCTCCCCACATACTGTCTGTATGTAGGTTTGTGCACCCATGTCGTGCGATGCCTTGGAGGTCAGAAGAGGGCGTTGGATTCCCCTGGAACTGGAGTTAAAGACAGTTCTCAGCTGCAATGTGGGTGCTGGGGATCAAACCTGGGTCCTCTGCAAGAGCAGTCGGTGCTCTTAACTGCTAGGCCATCTTTCCAGCCCAAGAGACTGTGAAATTTTAAGTGTTTGAAATTTTTAAGGACTGTGGGGCTTTTAAGGTTGTACAGTTCTATGTTGTGATATTAATGTTAATATATCTTGGGGACAATAAATGGAAAAGTGGAGGTGTAATAGTGATGTTTTGTGTGTCAAGTTGATGGGGGGGTCAATTGTACTAGATAGCTTTAGCGTCAGCTTGACACACCTGGGTGGAGGGAACCTCATTTGGGGAATTGCCTCCATTGCACTGGCCTGTGGCCACATCTGTGGAGTATTTTCTTTATTGGTGAGTGATGTGGGGGGGCCTGGCCCAGGCCACTGTGGGCAGTACCACCCCTGGGCAAGTGTTCCCGTATTGTACAAGAAAGCAGGCTGAGCATGGGCCAGGGGAGCAAACCAGTAAGCAGCATTCCTCCATGGCCTGTGCTTTAGCTCCTGCCTCCAGGTTCCTACCCTGAGTTCCTACCTTGGGCATTGCATTCTAGGAGTTAACAATGCAGGCTACTCTTCCGAGCACCAGCCTGCACACTCTGGTCATGACAGAGGTCACAGCAACCCTGGGTGGAAGGGATCTATGGCCTCCATTTTACAGTTGTGGAAACTGAGGCTGCTGAGGGACTCTCCTCACTTCTCAATGCTCTGTCACCAGCATGTGTTACTTTCTCTTTTGCTTTGGTGGAGAGGGATGAACTCCATCCAGTGCAGTCCGGCACTGTGTCCATATGGTCACAGCACGGCTGGCTGAACAGCATCCACTTTTGGCAGTTTCTTCTGCTTGCACACTTGCCACCCAAGTGTTACCTCAAGTCATCCCATAATCTGGCTTCCCTGTTCAGAGCCATAAATTCAGCTCACTGGCTACACATGGAGTCCATCTGTCTCGTTCTCATCTTGGAGTCACTTCTAGGCAGCTCGTCTTTGAGCCCCTGGCTTGTGGATGCTTCCTAGGGGTGCCTTGGGGCTGAAGAGATGGCACAGTCATTAAGCATACTTGCTGTTCTTCTCGAAGACCTGAGTTCAGTTCCTACCACTCATGTCTGGCAGCTTCAGCCACCTGTAACCGCAGTTCCAGGGGGTCCAATGTCTCTTGCCTCTTTGGGTACCCACACTTGCGTGTGCGCGTGCACACACACACACACACACACACACGCACACCCCTCCTCATAATTAAAAGACTACTTTGACCATTCTTTCCAAATGGGCCTCCTGTTTCTTCTTTTCAGACATTCTAGAGACTTTATCCAATGATTGCCAAATCAGGAAACAATAGTGTTTTCAAGCTTTTTATTCAACACTTTATTTTTATTTCATGTGTGTTATGCCTGGATGTCTGTAAGTGCACCTGTTTTCTGCACAGAGGACAGAAGAAGGTGTCAGATCCCTTGGAACTGGAGTTAGGACAATTGTCAACTCCCATGTGGGTACTGGGATTTGAATCTGCGAGAGCACCCAGTGCTCTTAACCTCTGAGCCACCTCTCCAGCCCTGTTTATTCAACATTTTACAGTAGAAGCCAACTGGTTCCTTAGCTAGTAATGTCATTAAAGCAAAGATAGCCGTGTCCAATGTTCTGTCTCCCTGAGTGTGCAGCCTTCAGATATGACGGTTTCCTTGGTTATAGGCAATTCTGAGCAAGCTTTCCTGATGTAAGCAGATAAGCTCTGACACCCTGGGCTAGGCAGGGGCCAGTGTCTCCTGGATATTCAGAATGGTTATTAAAGGGATCAAAAATTCTTGAGCAATGTGGATTCTGCATACTTCAAGTAGCAGACTTTCCTACTAAGCTGCCTTCTTAATGGCTGTGTACTGGTTAAGCCTCTGACCCTTTAGAGGGAAGCAGCAAGAGGGCATTCTCACACATCTCCCCTCGGAGAAGTCCGTGGAAGAAGGCCTGCAGAGGGAAAGAGCTGCCTTCCTGCCACATCTGACCTTCCTCACAGCTGGCAAGAAGAGTCTTTGTTTTATTTTTCAAGTGACTTAAATTTTTTTTTAAATTATTACTACAAGCATATAGCATGCACATACTACTATAGTTTTTTGTCATAGAATTAAATAATATTGGGCTGGAGAGCTGGCTCAGCGGCTAAAAGCATCAGCTTCTCTTGCAGAGGATTTGTTTCCCAGCAGGCATGTGGTTGCTGGAAATCATCTGTTGCTCTAGTTCCAAGAGAGCCAAGGCCTTCTTCTGGTCTCCGTAGAGGTATGCACATAGTACACATACATACATGCAGGCAAACACCCATACAATAAAATAAAAATATTTTTTTAAATGTGCATGTTGTATTTTTTTTAATATTTATTTTTGTGTGTGTATGAATGTACTGTCTGCATGTAGGTTTGTGCACCCGTGTCGTGCAGTGCCTCGGAGGACAGGAGAGGGTGTCAGATTCCCCTGGAACTGGAATTAAGGATGGTTCTCAGCCGCCATGTGGCCGCTGGGGATTGAACCTGGGTCTGCAAGAGCAGTGGGTGCTCTTAACCACTAGGCCATCTCTCTAGCCCCGCATGTTGTATTTTTGTAATTTTAATCTTACTTCAATTCTACAATTGCTTTTCTGACTTTTTTTTTTTTGTCTTTTTGAGACAGGGTCTCCCTGTAGCCCCATCTGACCTGGAATTCACCGTGTAGACCAGACTGGCCTTGAATTCAGAGAGATCTGCCTATCTCTGCCTCCCAAGTGCTGGGATTAAAGGTGTGGGCCACCATGCCCAGTGCTTTCTTTTGTGACTGTACACGCTTTTAATCCTAGCACTGGAGAGGCAGAGACGGGCGGATCTTTGTGAGTTCAAGGCTAGCCTGGTCTACAGAGTGAGTTCCAGGACAGCTGGGGCTACAGGGAGACCCTTTCTCAAAAAGACAAAAAAAAAAAAAGATTTATTTTGCTTTATTTGAGATATGATCTTACTATGCAGCCCAGGCTGGTCTCAGGTTCTACTGTAATCTTGCCTCGGCCTCCAGAGCGCTGGCCGTGCAGGTGTACGCCCCTAGAGCTGGCTTCCAGACCTTTAAAAACAAAGTGTGGTTTATATACAAAGAAATGCACACATTGCAAAAGTCCAGCCTGATGGCGTTTTCTGAAACTGAACCCCCCAAAGTGACTTCAGATCAGCCAGTATTTCCAGCACCCGGTACCAGCACCCCTCTTGCAGCACTTCCTGTCATTGACATTTCTTCCTTTTCAGAAATTCGACTGGTTTGAAGTTGAATTTTGCCTGGTTCAGAGACGGCCAGCTCCCAGTCTCCACATGTGTGGGTGTAGCCCCAGAAGAGAGAACCCCTTCTCTCCTCCTCTAAGGAAGATGGGGTGAAATCAAATCCATTACAGATCTTAGCATTACAGATCTTAGCTTCTTAGAGAGTCAGACGGCAGATGCCTAAATTCAGGAACAATAATGAAAGAGATTTTGGGAAGAGGAGGAGATGAAAAAGGTGTTACGCTGGGCGTGGTGGCACACGCCTTTAATCCTAGCACTTGGGAGGCAGAGGCATGCGGATCTTTGTGAGTTCAAGGCCAGCCTGGTCTACAGAGCGAGTTCCAGGACAGCTGGGGCTACAAGGAGACCCTGTCTCGAAAAGACTAACAAAAAAAAAAAAAAAAATGGGGTGGAGAGATTGCTTAGTGGTTAAGGGCNGCTAAAAAGACCAAAAAAAAAAAAAAAAAAAAAAAAAAAAAGAAAAAGGTGTTACACTTTTCAAGTGATAGATCTGGGACACAAGCCCAGGGGCCAAACAGCCCATCATTGTATTTTACTTTGTGAATGTTACATAAATATCTGTAACCAACAGAGGGTGGCGAGACTTCAGGAAGATTTCCTGTGTGAACAAGGTCATTGTGATGGGTCATGAACAAAGGTGTATATAGCTATATCTCTCTTCCAAGTACCAGATCTGACCCTCTTTATCTTTCAAGATTAGATGAGATAGGGCTGAGCTTGGGGCAGTATGGCCCACAACTCCCCTCTTCCATCTTGCAGAGATAACCACAGTGATGATGTGTGTGTGTGTGTGTGTGTGTGTGTGTGTGTGTGTGTGTTTGATACTGGGTCTCCCTTTAGCCCCAGCTGTCCTGGAACTCAGTAGACCAGGCTGGCCTTCCTGCCTCTGCCTCCTGAGTGCTGGGATTAAAGGCACCACCATGCCACAGTAATGTTCTTTAGTGGCTTCTGAATAGCTTCTAACAGTTTCTGAATCAACCTTCCCTGAATTATACACTGAGATACCTTGGAGGTACTAAACAATTTACAGGGGCACCCCCAAGATATTTTACTTTATTTAGGCCGGGCGTGGTGGCGCACGCCTTTTATCCTGGCACTTGGGAGGCAGAGGCAGGCGGATCTTTGTGAGTTCAAGGCCAGCCTGGTCTACAGAGTGAGTTCAAGGACAGCTGGGGCTACAGGGAGACCCTGTCTCGAAAAGACCAAAAAAAAAAAAATGTTTATTACCAGGGGCTGGAGAGATGGCCTTGCGGTTGCAGAGGACCTGGGTTCAATCTCCAGCACCCACATGGCGGCTGAGAATCGTCTTTAACTCCAGTTCCAGGGGAATCCAACGCCCTCTTTTGACCTCTGCGGCATTGCACGACACAGGTGCTCAAACCTACATGTAGACATAACATGATTACATTGAAAAATTTTGTATAGTTTGGAGAATTTGGAAAGGGAGTGAATGGAAAACTCACAGCAAAGGTGATAAATTTCACATTATTGTTGAATCTTAGTAGTACGTTTTTGTAAGTAAATACTATTCAAAAATTATAGACATTCAGATTTGCAAATTTACATTCTAGGTTCACTGCAGGGGACCACAGTACCAGGTTCACGGGAGAGGTCACAATTTCAATTGTGCCTACAATTTTCCAGTCTGCACTTCTCTGTGCACATGATTACACTTGTGTAAAGAGTATTCGGCTTCTGTGCAGCAAACCGGCAACAGTTACCTGTTGACTCGAACTTCCTGCTGGCGGGACATCAATATTGGAGAAAACTACCTTTTGGTTTTGCTCAAAGAGACAGATGGATCATGTGGGTTGTTTTTTTTTTTTTTTCATGGTTAAGGTTCTGGTTGGCATTTTGTGGTGTCTGTGGCCTTTATATCTTCCTCCCTGGCCAGGGGGAGCTGGTGATGAGACATCTTACCAGAGTTGTGTTTCGCTGAGCTGCTGCTGCTATGCCGCCGTCTTGCCTCTCCAGACATTTTCTTTATTTGCCAACTCCCTTCTTGCCTAAGCATGTTGGTTGATCTGTCCTTGTCCTCCTTGGGGTTGGTCATCTGGGAGATTCCATGGGTGTGGAATTCAGGGGCCACCTGGAGGCTCTGCAGGCCCAGCCCTTGGCAAGGGAAGTGTACTGTGGTGGGTGCTTACACCATCTCCTGGAGGTGGCCACCACCCAGACCCCACACCCCAGGAGAGGTGGACAGAGCTCAGGGCTTGTACCCCGACTCCGGCCTGCAACGGCCCTTATTTTATCTTATTTTTTTAATAAAATCACTTTATTCTAATTCACAGAAGAACATCATACATGTGGTTTACCTCAAACAGGTGCCCTATCCCTCATGTTATACATCTCCATGAACCTCTTTCTCTATGGTTAGAATGGCCATTCTGAAGCTAGGGAGCTTTGCTCAGGGTTCTACACTTTCACTATCAATTACATTTTTATTCACTTATCATCTATGAAGAAAAAGGTATTTAGTGGAAACTAGAAAAAAGAATGGACTTTATATCCTCTTCCGTAACTTCTGTTATTTTGTCTACAAAAGGACAGCATTTATTATTATTGTTTTTTTAGACAGGGTCTCACCTATGTACCCCTGTTCTTTGTACTCACTGTGTAGACCAGGCTGGCCTTTACTAAGAGCTCCTCCTGCCTCTACCTCCTGAAGACTGGGAATGAAGATGTGAGTGAGCTACCACGCTAAGGTTATTATGTTTTTTGACAAGGTCTCATGTAGTCCAGGCTAGCCTCAGCTGACCTGGAACTGATTATCCTGTCTCTACTTCCTGTGCACTAGGAATACAAATGTGTACCATCACCTGTGGAGGTCTCTTTTTAAATTTCAAGGGAAGCACACTCATACCTGACATCTGTCACACATAGCATTAACTATTAAAGGAGACTCCATTTCCACGTTAGCTTGCATTCAGTTCATTTTTGATGATATCTTGTCTTTACAGAGTTAGGTTTTGGTAGATGCTATGTTCAGAATGCAAGCACTATGTGAGATCTGATAAGGACTAGGAAATGAAGATGGTTATGTGTCTAAACTGTAAAGTCTGGGAAGCCATGGAATGCTCATCATGTGCACATATCCCATTAGGAAGTAGTACCAATGACTGAAAAGCAAAATACAAACACTGAGTTCATTTACACATATTTAAAAAATATTTTATTCCTTTTATTTTGCGTGTATGAGTATATTGCTTGTATGTATGTGTATGTAAGTGCATCTGTGCTCTGCACTGCCAGTGGAGGTCAGGAGAGTGTTGGATTCCCTGGAGCTGGAGGTATAGGTGGTTGTTAGCTGCCATGTGGGTGCTGGGAATCAAACCGGGGTCCTCTGCAAGAGCAGCCAGTGCTCTTAACCACTGAGCCATCTCTCCAGCCCCTTCACGTATTTCTGTGAAGTTACTAAATAAACTGTCAGGACATAATACTTCAATTGTTTGGACCTAGCTACTAAATAAACAAATAATTTAGATATTTTCTTTGGCCTTAAAGCTGTGTGAACCTTTACCCTAGGCCTAAGGCTCCATGAGTTCTGGTTTGTCAAGTTATTTCACCATCTCTAGCCCTTTAATACATTGTATATTCAGCTCACAGGCTAGAGACTACAAAAAGATTTTTTTTTTGGTCTTTTTGAGACAGGGTCTCCCTATAGCCCCAGCTGACCTGGCATTTGCTCTTGAACTCAGAGATCCACCTGCCTCTGCCTCCTGAGTGCTGGGACTAAAGACATGTGCCACCATACCCAGTCCAGTCTACAAATTTATTAGGCTATGAAAACAAAGGCTCAGAAAGTAACTTGATAGAGATTATCAACTTGAGGCAGATCCAGATGCTACGGGGTCTCAAGTACATGTAGTTGTTGCAGACTACTTTAAAGATAATAACGCAAAACGAGGGGACTGAAGTTGGTAGTTTGCCAGGGGCTTGTGCAAGTGAGGGGCCCTGAAGTTTAAGGTCCACACGTCTCATCAGCCTATGTGGTTAGATGGTAAGAAGTGGGACTAGAATTCCAGAGGACTGGGGATGTGGCTCAGTTGGCAGAGAGCTTGTCTACTATATACAAATCTGGGTTCCGTCCCAGCACCACATAAACCCCGTGTCATGGGGCATATCTGTAATCCCGGCACTCAGGATGCTGAGAGGAAGAATCACGGTGTATTTGAGGTTAATCTGGGCTATAGAACAAGACTCTGTCTCAAGAGACAAGATCACCAATGAATGGATAGATAGACAACTGACTACATGACTGGGTTGTTGTTTTTTTTAAAAGACAGGGTCTCCTTATAGCCACAGATGGCCTGGAACTCACTATATAGACCAGGATGGCCCGGGTCTCACAGATATGTGCCTGCCTCTGCCTCCAGAGTACTGGGATTACAGGTGTGGGCTACCACACCCAGCTCGATTTGTCTTCTAACTCTCCCATTTTCTACTTCTGTGATTGTGGAAGTCACCACCATTTCCTTTGCATACTCTGCCACTGGAGTTTAACTGGTAAGAGCAAATAGTGAGAAGCCTGAGGGATGCTCTCTATGTACACCACTGCTGACATCTATTCATAGATGGAGAAACAAGGAAAGTGTCAAACAAAATACAGCTTTCCTTCAAGTGACACTCAGACCCAGCACACTCTACCAATGAGGTACAGCCCCAGCCCTTGATAATGATGATGATAATGATGATTTTTTATGTTGCCCAAGCTGGTCTTGAACTTAAAACTCTTCTGCTTCTCACCTACTTGTATTATAGGCATGTGCCACCATGCCTAGCTCAAGCAATATTTTTTTGTTTTTTGGTCTTTTTGAGATAGGGTCTCCCTGTAGCCCCAGCTGGCCTGGAACTCACTACATAGACCAGGCTGGTCTTGAACTCACAGAGATCCACCTGCCTCTGCCTCCAGAGTGCTGGGATTAAAGGCATGTGCCACCACGCCCGGCTTAAGAAATATTTTTAACAACTCTGCCCAGTTGCAATCCCTGGGTAGCATGTCATAAGCCATTTTCAGTCAGTAGAGACATCAAGTGAATTTGTGAGTGTTCAACCTGCCCATTTGCTGGCAGAAGAATGAAGATCATTAGTGATAAAAATCAATAGTCTGGCAGAAGGTGCCAGGCTTCTAGGAATTACTGAAGCAATAATACACCTCACTGGAGGGCAAGGATTAAATGAGATATCCTAGTCAAGTACCTAGTCCTCAGCAGGCAGACCCCCCCATGACTCTCTTCCTTCTCTGCTCCCACACAAACATCATGTTCATTTGGAGATGAAACAGATACAAGCCAATTGGTAGAGATTCCTTTGTGTGGGGGATAAATATACAGCAAGCAATTGTCTGCAGAAGATGCAAATCAGACCAAGCTGGTAGATTTTTGCCTGGTGCCTGGTCTTGGTTCAGTACCCTGTGGACCATTCAGGGTCTTTGATACCCAAAGAGGAATGTCCAGGCCCATGCTGGCAATTGGCATTTCTCCACATCTGGCCTCCACAGAATCCTCCAACACCTTGTCTTACTAAGGTCCAACACAAACCTCCTTTCTAACCAAACTGGTTTCCTATGAACATCAGCCATAGCCTTTATAAAAGCCACTCCCCCTTTTAGGCCTTCTTTCTCTTAGACTCAAATCTAACTGGCCCTTGAGGACCAGCCAAACCCTCTCTTACTGTGAGCATTCCTTATGTCTGAATGAGGTTCTTTTAGCTTTGTCGAGTCATATCCTGTGTGTGTGTGTGTGTGTGTGTGTGTGTGTGTGTACTCATGTGTGAACATGGAAGCCAGAGGAAGGCAGAGGGTGTTCTGCTCTATCACGCTCTGCCTTACTCCCTCAAGTCAGGGTCTTTCACTGAACCCTGAGCTAGGCTGGGGGTGAGTGAGCACCAGCCATCCTCCACCTCACTCCCCACAGTACTGGGACTCCTGGCATTCATACAGCCATGGTGCTGGGGATTTGAACTCAGGCCCTCATACTTATGAAGCTAGTACTCTTATCTTCAGAGCCATCTTCCCAGCCCCAAATCCTACTTACCTTTTGTACCCTGCCTTAAGGGATTCCTGCCTTCATTCTGTAAGTATCAGGGAGTTTTTCTTCCAAGTCCATTCTTTTTCTAGTTTCCACTACATACCTTTTTTTTTTTCCATAGATAAGTGAATAAAAATGTAATTGATAGTGAAAGTGTAAAACCCTGAGCAAAGCTCCCTGGCTTCAGAATGGCCATTCTAACCATAGAGAACCTTTGTTCATGGAGATGTATAACGTGAGGGACAGGGCACATGTTTGAATTAAACCACATGTGTGATGTGCTTATGTGGGTTAATTAGAATAAAGTGATTTTATTAAAATGGGATAATATCCAGCCGAAACCAGAAACCCAGCTTCTGTGTCTAACTGGCTATATTCCCTGACGAATACCTTTCCTGGTTTCCTTTTTTCAGACAGGCTCTCCCTGTAGCCCCAGCTGGCCTGGAATGTACTATGTAGACCAGGATGGCCTTGAACTCATGGAGATCTGCCTGCCTCTCTGGGGATTAAAGTGTGACCAACCTGGTTAAAATTCCTTTTTTTTAAAGAAGAAGATCTCTACTTGGTACCGGGAGAAATTTCACTTAGCAAACATTGAAGCATTTGTTGACCATTTATACCCAAAAAGATGGAGTTGGGAGCTAAATCTAGAAAGGCTGACTAAAGAGCCAGACGGTGCTGGACTGACAGACAAAATGCAAACACTCACTTGTGGAATGTACAGATGAGGGGTCAGCAGCCTCTGCTACTCTGTTTAGTACCTTGTCTCCCTGCTCTGTCTGGGTCCATGACCAGCCTTACTCTCTGCCCTCTCCCCTGTCCTAGCAACCTGCCTGCCTGGACACCTTAGTACCCAGCTGCTTCACACCACCAACTCTGTAGAAGAGGCAGAAGCATCACAAATTCAAGGCCTACCTGGGCTACAGAGTAAGCTCCAGGCCAGCTTGGGCAGCATAAAGCCTGTCTAAAAACAGTAATAAAAGAGGGCTGGGGATGTCGCTCAGTGCTGAAGTTCTTGAGAGCAAGCAGCACAGAGCTCTAGGTTAATCTCTGGTATAACTTAAAAAACACACACATGTCTGTGCTACTCCCGAGCTGAGTCGGCTCAGCCAATACAGCCACCCCGTGCGTTGTTCCTCCAGCATCCGAGGCTGGTAGCCTTTAGCTCAGTCCCCTAAAGATCGGCCTGCATGGGAGGCATCTGCAAAGAGCGGCAAGAACCCCGCCAGTGACCAGTTCCGAGTGATTTCTTTGATAGGTGTAAAAAGCAGACCACTTTTCTGAACACCTGACCTACTGCCCCCATTTAATCTGTGGGGTATTTTAGGTGGCAAGCCATCGGTGGAATCCAAAGATTTGCTCGAGATAACAAGTAGGTGGAAGGGTGTTAGGAGCGTAATTAGCATATGAAAGGGCCCCGCTACGGCCTGCACGCCGGCTCCGCAGGTTAACAGACCCTGCCTACGGCCGTCTCTGCTCAGGAAGGTTCTCCTTCGGTGTCCTGGAGCTGTCGGAAGGTGATGGGAGGGGTGCTGTACTAGGATAGGGCCGGGAGGGTGCTGGCTAGATTGGTGTGCTCAGTCTTCTGAGCCTGAACCGCAGTACCGTGTCAGGCAGAGAAGCAACAGGAGATCGCTTGTGATTTCGGGTCTCCTGAACCTCGGGCGCAAACCTTCCAGGGAAGGAGAGGGCCCGGTGGGTCTGGGCGCAGGTGGGAAGGGGCGACTGTACGCAGCAGGGGACTCAACATCGGGCTCTGCGGCTCGGGCAGGAAACGTACGAGGCAGCAGAGCGGAGGCAGCAGCGGAAGGAGCTGCAGAATGACCGCTGCAGCCGCGCCCCCCGGAGGCCCAGCGACTCCCGGGCAGCAGCAGCTTCAGGGCCGGGCAGGGCGGGGCCTAGCGCACGTGGCCACGCCTCTCCCCCTCCCCTCAGGCCCAGCACGAGTCACGTGGGCGCGGGCGCGTGGGCGGGGCGGACCCGGGAGGCTGCAGGGAGCCGGTCCCACCGGGTCGCAGCTCCTGGCCCCGCGCGGGGAGGATGGGAGGAAGGGAAGAAGGGAGGGAGGGCGGCGCCTGTTGCCGGGGGCGGAGCCTGTTGCTAGGGCTTGCGCAGGAAACAGGGCGAAGGGGCGGGCGGTGCTGGCTGCGGGCTCCGGCGGCTTGTTTACTCCTGGCGGGGGAGCTTTGACCGGGGACGGGGGGG